>JAJEJO010000874.1:2302366-2344223 GCA_020662805.1 Glaucomys volans
AAAAAAAAAGGACTAAAATCAGCATACTGTAGTGATACAACCACTACAATATTTATAGCATCACAATTCACACTAGCTAAATGAAATCAACCCAGATGCTCATCAATGTGATATATTTACACAATGATGTTTTTACTCAGCCATAAATAAGAATGAAAGTATGGCATTTGCCAGTAAATGGATGGAAATGAATAAAAACATGAAGTAAAATAAGCAGATGCAGAAAATCAAGGATCAAATGTTTTCTCTCATTGGAAGCTAGAGCAAAATAAGGGAAAGAAGGCAATGGGATAGGGGATTGTATATCAGGGATAGGGGATTGTAGAGCATGAAGACATAGGGAAAATCATGGAGTAGCAAGGGAGGGAGGAAGGAAGGGAAAGAGAAATATGGAATGAATCTGTCAGAATCATGTTGTATACATTTATAAATGTGCCAAAGGGAATTTCACCTTTATGTATATGTAGAAAGTACCAATCAAAAATAAATACATAAAGGGGTGAAAGGAAGATCAATAGAGGAAGGAGAAAAGGAGAAGGAAGAAGAGAGGAAAAGGGAGGGAGAATGGGGATTGAAAACAATTCTGTGTATGTAAAATTTTGTCAAGAGGAATCTAAATACTATGTCAAGAGGAATCTAAACACTAAAAAGAAAAAATGATTGGCCTGGATGCAGTGGCTCATACCTGCAATCCCTGCAGTGCCAGAAGCTGAGGCAGGAGGATCACAAGTTCAAAGCCAGTCTCAGCAAAAGTGAGGTGCTAAATAAATCAGTGAGACCCTGTCTCCAAGTAAAATACAAAATAGGGTTGGAGATGTGCCTCAGTGGTTAAGTGCCCCTGAGTTCAATCCCCAGAGCTGACCCTCCCCCCAAAAAATTGATTGGCATTTGTGTCCATAATACACAGGCTCTAATTTAATTTTGGCATTTGCTGAAATACACCAATTGACAAAATTTCATAGGCTTAATAATGGGATTAAATTTACAGTTATACTAGAAGATCTAAATTTTAACAGCGTAGCCCCATAATCTTGGGAAAATAACTAAATATAAAATAAAGGATAATAGATATGTTTCACTTTAACTATAACCCTGCTAAATTTCCCCTAGTTTTAGTACATGTTTTCTTAAAATATTTTGTATTAGGCATAGATGCTCTAACATAAGATAAAATAAATTAAAATTTAAGTAAGTTTTTCGCATTTACAAATTGGCTTTTTAAATGAAACCCCACGAACCTCAGGTAAAATAGTTAATATGGCTCAAAGTCAATTACACAAGAACTTTCAAAGATTAAAACTCATTATACAAATACTAAAAATAAAAGTGAGATTATCCCCATTGCTTCTTCAATGTTTGTCTGTTTTAAATCTACAATAAATAAAAGGTACCTAATCATGGATTACTGCAACCATAATGATATGGTGCCCTCTATTAAGATCCTTATAACCAATATTAATTGTTATGATTAAAGTTTCTATTCATCACAAACTGATATTTTGCCCTTATAGATTGTCTAACATGTCACGTCTGGTGATTATTTCAAATGCCTCTGAAGAAACACAATTCGCCTTTCCAAAATTAGGATACCTCAAGAGCTTACCATCACTCACAGTCTTACAGACAAAATCATAACTACATCTACCTTTCTCTAGGAGCACAGTGATGACATTGTATTGATAACATCCTCCTCCAAGGAGATTGAGTTGACATATTTATTAATGACACGTGTCACTGCAAGATCTTTAGTCCTTTTCAGGTTCCAGTGGCAACATGTGACTCTTTTTCAAATTTAACTTAGAGCCCTTCCCGCTGGGACACGGTGCTGCAGCTCCAGGTGAGATCTGGCCAGGAGCAGAGTTCCTTGCCGGCTCCAGGGGGGAATTTGGGCCCGTTGGCGCCATTCTGCAGCTTGCCTGGTGAAGAGACGCCATCTTCAGCTGTCTGAGCAGTCGGACCTAATCTCAGGCCTTCGGGCAGGGCCACGGTGCTGCGTCTCCTAGTTGCCTCTGCCCAGAAGCATTGATCATTCCCAACCTGGAGGTTGTGAGACAGCAGCTATCTTGGGTCACCACTTGATCAAGCACCTCTCAAACATCTGGTGAGTTACTGGAAATCTGCAGGGATGCCCTAAGTCTTTACAGGGAAATTTCAATCCCTCTGATTTGCACTACTAAAGGGGAAGATACATGAGCAGCATGAGAAAACACGGGAAGAAAGTGTCCCAAACAAACCTAGATGATACAACAAGAGAACCCAAAGACAGCATGGTAGAAGGAATGACAGAAAGGGAGTTCAGAATGTTCATAATTAAAATGATCCAAGAAGAGAATGATGTGACCAGAGAGCAGATTCAGGCTATGAATAATCAGCTAATAGAGCAATTGCAGGAAGCAAAAAACCATTTCAATAAAGAGAAGTTCTGAGAAAAAAACAAACAGAAATCCTTGAAGGAAATAAGGAAATGAAAGAAACAATCAAACAAGTTAAAACTCAATAGAAAGCATAATTAACAGAAAAGATCACTTGGAAGACAGAACCTCAGACAATGAAGACAAAATATTTAATCTTGAAAACAAAGTCGAACAAACAGAGAAGATGGTTAGGAATCATGAACAAAACCTCCAAGAAATATGGGACATCAAGAGAAGACCAAATTTAAGAGTTATTGGGATTGAGGAAGGCACAGAGATACAAATCAAGGGTATGAATAATCTGTTCAATGAAATAATATCAGAAAATTCCCCAAATATGAAGAATGAGATGGAAAATCAATTACAAGAGGCCTACAGGACACCAAACGCACAGAATTACAACAGATCCACACCAAGGCACATTATAATGAAAATACCTAACATACAAAACAAGGATAGAATTTTACAGGCTGCGAGAGAAAAGCATCAGATTACCTACAGGGGGAAACCAATACGTATATCAGCAGATTTATCAGCCCAGACCCTAAAAGCAAGAAGGGCCTGGAACAACATATTTCAAGCTCTGAAAGAAAACGGATGCCAACCAAGAATCTTATACCCAGCAAAACTTACCTTCAGATTTGATGACGAAATAAAATCCTTCCACGATAAACAAAAGCTTAAAGAATTCACAAAGAGAAAGCCTGCCCTACAGAACATTCTCAACAAAATATTCGAAGAGGAAGAAATGAAAAATAACAATCTCAGTCATCATGGGGAGGAGCTACCCTAAAGAAAGAGTCAATCAGAGGAGAAACAAAGTTAAGCTAAAAACCCCAAAAAAGCTAAAATGACAGGAAATACAAGTCATATCTCAATAATAACCCTGAATGTAAACAGCCTAAACTCATCAATCAAAAGACATAGACTGGCAGACTGGATTAAAAAGGAAGATCCAACAATATGCTGCCTTCAAGAGACTCATCTCATAGAAAAACATGCCCACAGACTAAAGGTGAAAGGATGGGAAAAAACATACCATGCACATGGACTGAGTAAAAAAGCTGGGGTTTCCATTCTCATTTCAGATAAAGCAGACTTCAAACCAAAGTTACTCAGAAGGGATAAAGAAGGACATTTCATACTGTTTAAAGGAAGCATAAATCAGCAAGACATAACAATCATAAATATTTATGCACCAAACAATGGTACATCCATGTATGTCAATCAGATCCTTCTCAATTTCAGGAATCAAATAGACCAAAACACAATAATACTCGGAGACTTTAACACTCCTCTCTCACCGTTGGACAGATCCTCCAAGCAAAAATTGAACAAAGAAACCATAGGACTCAATGACACAATCGCTAATTTGGACTTAACAGACATATATAGAATATTTCATCCATCAAAAAGCGAATACACTTTCTTCTCAGCAGCTCATGGGTCCTTCTCTAAAATAGACCATATGTTATGCCACAAAACTACTCTTAGCAAATACAAAAACATAGTGATACTACCTTGTATACTATCAGATCATAATGGAATAAAATTAGATATCAATGATAAAGTTAGAAACAGAAACTACTCCAAGAACTGGAGATTAAATAATATGCTATTGAATGATGCATGGATAACAATAGACATTAGGGGAGAAATTAAAAGATTCTTAGAGGTCAACAAGAACAAAGATACAACATATCGAAATCTCTGGGATACTATGAAAGCAGTGCTAAGAGGAAAATTAATTGCAGGGAGTGCATTTAATAAAAGAATGAAAAGTCAACAAATCAATGACCTCACATTACAGCTCAAAGCCCTAGAAAAAGAGGAACAGATCATCACCAAAAGTAGTAGAAGACAGGAAATAATCAAAATCAGAGTTGAAATCAATGAAATTGAAACAAAAGAAACGATTCAAAAATTGACGAAACAAAAAGTTGGTTCTTTGAAAAAATAAACAAAATTGATAAACCCTTAGCCATGCTAACAAAGAGAAGGAGAGAGAAACTCCAAATTACTAAAATTCGTGATGGAAATGGAAATATTACAACAGACACAATTGAAATACAAAACATAATAAGAAGCTACTTTGAAAATTTATACTCCAACAAAATAGAAAACCTGGAAGACATCAACAGGTTCCTAGAGGCATATGAGCCACCCAAACTGAATCTGGAGGACATACACAACTTAAATAGATCAATTTCAAGCAATGAAATAGAGGAAGTCATCAAAAGCCTACCAACAAAGAAAAGTCCGGGACCAGATGGATTCACAGCCGAGTTCTACAAGACCTTCAAAGAAGAGCTCATTCCAATACTCCTCAAAGTATTTCATGAAATAGAGGAGGAGGGAACCCTTCCAAACTCATTCTATGAAGCTAATATCACCCTGATACCAAAACCAGAGAAGGACACATCAAGGAAAGAAAATTTCAGACCCATATCTCTAATGAACATTGATGCAAAAATTCTTAACAAAATTTTAGCGAATCGCATACAAAAACATATTAAAAAGATAGTGCACCATGATCAAGTGGGTTTCATCCCAGGGATGCAAGGTTGGTTCAACATCCGGAAATCAATCAATGTAATTCACCACATCAACAGACTTAAGGTCAAGAACCACATGATTATTTCAATAGACGCAGAGAAAGCATTTGATAAAATACAGCATCCCTTCATGCTCAAAACACTAGAAAAAATAGGGATAGTGGGGACATTCCTTAACATTGTAAAGGCTATCTATGCTAAGCCCACAGCTAACATCATTCTAAATGTAGAAAAATGGAAAGCATTCCCCCTGAGAACTGGAACAAGGCAGGGATGCCCTCTTTCACCACTACTATTCAACATTGTTCTTGAAACTCTAGCCAGAGCAATTAGACAGACCAAAGAAATTAGAGGAATACGAATAGGAAAAGAAGAGATCAAACTATCCCTATTTGCTGATGACATGATTCTCTATCTAGAAGATCCTAAGAATTCCACCAGAAAACTACTGGAACTCATTAATGAATTTAGCAATGTAGCAGGATATAAAATTAATGCTCATAAATCTAATGCATTTTTATTTGTAAGTGATGCATCCTCTGAGAGAGAAATTAGGAAGACCACCCCATTCACATTAACCTCAAAAAAAATAAAATACTTGGGAATCAATCTAACAAAAGATGTGAAAGACCTCTACACTGAGAACTACAGAACGCTAAAGAAAGAAGTTAAAGAACATCTGAGAAGATGGAAAGATCTCCCATGTTCTTGGATAGGCAGAATTAATATTGTCAAAATGGCTATATTTCCAAAAATGCTATACAAATTCAATGCAATTCCAATTAAAATCCCAATGACGAACCTCATAGAAATAGAGCAAGCAATCATGAAATTCATTTGGAGGAATAAGAGACCCAGAATAGCTAAAGAAATCCTTAGCAAGAAGAGCGAAGCAGGGGGTTACACAATAACAGACCTTCAACTATACTACAGAGCAGTAGTAACAAAAACAGCATGGTATTGGTACCAAAATAGACAGGTAGATCAATGGTACAGAATAGAGGACACAGAGACAAACCCAAATAAGTACAGGTATCTCATACTTGACAAAGGAGGCAAAAACATGCAATGGAGAAAAGACAGCCTCTTCAACAAATGGTGCTGGGAAAACTGGAAATCCATATGCAGCAAAATGAAACTAAACCCATATCTCTCACCCTGTACAAAACTCAACTCAAAGTGGATCAAGGACCTAGAAATCAGACCAGAGACTCTGCACCTAATAGAAGAGAAAATAGGTCCAAATCTTCATCATGTTGGCCTAGGACCAGATTTCCTTAACATGACTTCCAAAGCGCAAGAAATAAAAGTACGAATCAATGATTGGGATAGAGTCAAACTAAAGAACTTTTTCTCAGCAAAGGAAACAATCAGCAATGTGAAGAGAGAGCCTTCAGAGTGGGAGAAAATCTTTGCCACACACACTTCAGATAGAGCACTAATCTCCAGAATCTACCAAGTACTCAAAAATCTTTACACCAAGAACACCAATAACCCAATCAATAAATGGGCCAAGGAAATGAACAGACACTTTACAGAGGAAGATCTACAAGCAATCAACAGATTTATGAAAAAATGCTCAACATCACTCGTTATAAGAGAAATGCAAATCAAAACCACCTTAAGATTTCATCTTACCCCAATTAGAATGTCTTTTATCAAGAACACAGGCAACAACAGGTGTTGGCGAGGATGTGGGGAAAAGGGTACACTCATACATTGCTGGTGGGAGTGCAAGTTGGTGCAGCCACTCTGGAAAGCAGTGTGGAGATTCCTTAGAAAACTTGGAATGGATCCACCATTTGACCCTGCTATCCCACTCCTTGGCTTATACCCAAAGGACTTAAAATCAGATTGCCTCAGTGATGCAGCCACATCAATGTTCATAGCTGCTCAATTCACAATAGCTAGATTATGGAATCAACCTAGATGCCCTTCAGTAGATGAATGGATAAAGAAACTGTGGTATATATACACAATGGAATATTACTCAGCCATAAAGAAGAATAAAATTATGGCATTTGTAGGTAAATGGATGATGTTGGAGACTGTTATCCTAAGTGAGATCAGCCAATCCCAAAAATCCAAAGGCTGAATGGTCTCTCTGATAAATGAATGATGATGCATAATGCGGGGGGAACGGTGGCAAGAATGGAGGAAGGATAGATAGCATAGAGGGAAGGGAGGGGTTTGGGCGGGGTGGGGGGTAAAAATAATAACAGAATGTGTGACAGATACCATTGCCCTGTGTACATGCATGAATGCACAGATGGTGTGACTCTACTTTGTGTAAAACCAGTGAAACAATAGCTGTACTCCATTTGTGTTCAATGAATCAATAAGTAAATAAAAAATTAAAAATTAAAAAAAAAAACAAATTTAACTTAAAAATTAAAATCAACAGTTGCTTTTGTTAGTGCCTTCAGAAAACTTCTCTATTGTAAAGGCTTTTCTTCTATGCTTCCTGGAGTCTCTGGACCCCTTTGAATAGCCATTGTTTATCCCAGGGATTCTGATGCACAGAATTTCCTCTCTTGATCTCCTGCTATCCACCCTTAAAATAACAAATGACTGACTACCTGCTGGGTTCTTCTGAAAATAGAGGTTCTCACAGATCCTGAGCCTATACCCCTCAATAATCATCTGTCCAATATGCTTTGTGCTTTGGAAACAGAACACTACAACCTCAGCATGACTGAGCTATGGAGGTTAATATGGTTTGAATATTTGTGTCTTTTCCAAATTTACATGGAAACTTTATGGTATTAAGATGTGGGTGTTTTAGGGAATGATTAAATCATGAAGGATCCACTCTCACAAGCAGAATTAACAGTCTTATAAAAGAGGCTTTAGAAAGCGACCTGGCCTTTCCATCCATTCCACCATGTAGGGACACAGTGTCTGTTCTCACTGGAGGATGCAGCAGCAAGGCACCATCTTAGAAGCACATGGTAAACCCTTACCAGACACTGAATCTGTCAATAGCTCGATCTTGGACTTCCCAGATTCCAAAGCTGTTAGAAATATATTTCTATTATTTATAAATTACTTGTCCAAGATATTTTGCTATAGCAACAGGAGTGGACTAAGACACAAGACCTCCCTAAGACTTCATAGACCCTCTGGGCCCTCTGGTATGTTTTATCTGCAAAAGGGAATGGATTCCCCTGTCTAGTACCACACAAGATGCCAGGATGCTGAATGAGGTCACCCCTACCCAAGGCCCCTTGGCTATCTGGAAAGCTTCTTGCAATTAAGTGAATAGCAGTGAAAGTAATTGACTATATGAATGGAGCTGCTAACCATTATATGTGATGAAGTTCAGTAGAATGTTGCTTCTGTCCATTCCTTAGCCCAAATAGCCCTAATAAATAATGAAATCAAAGAAACAATGTACTTGGCCAGACTTCAGACAGTTTTCTTAACATCAGATGCCCTGGACAACAAGCGATACCATCTTCACATTTATTTCAACTATTAAGCCAGAGTTATCCCCTTTGGGGAAATAATAAATAAAAATTAAAAGCTAAAGCAAAAACCAAATACACAGGAACAAACTCTGGGAATTTTTCCCCTCAAAGATACCCAAATTAATAAATCAAAATCACACATATGTCTACACGTACTGAGGTCACAATAGCATTACCAGAATACTTCTTATTCCCTTCAGAGTTGTGACATTACTCATTGTAACCATGACACAAATCTCACTTCTAGAATACATAATACTAAGCTCTTGGTAAAAGCATTCAATAGCATTTTCTGTTCCCAGATACCCTTTTCAATTGAAAGATACACACTCAAACAACCTCTTTTCAAAATTGAGGCCAAAATTAAACCCCTGAAAATTTCTGTCTTGTGTTTATGTCATAAATCTATATCTATTACTTGATCATCTAAAATTCTTTAATTCTTTGACTCTCTCAATTTTCTCCTTTTCACTCAAATGACTCTTCTGTTTACTTACTTCCCCATGAAACCTAGATTTAATAACCCATCTCTCAACTGACAAAATTTATACTTAAATTTTTTCCTACTGACTATCTTTTTGATGCTTACATAAGAAAAGGTAAGAACTTCATAAGAATATAACAAGTCTTCAGATTAGTGGAACTACACTTCAATAGACATTACTATCAACTGCAGGGCTGGGGGTACAGCTCAGTGGTAGAGAACTTGCCTTGCATGCATAAGGTCTTGGATTCAATCCTCAGCACATATATATTTTATTTATGTCAACTAGACCTCACCTTTTTAACAGTAAATACTTTTTTTCCCTTTGAACATCTGACATACTGCTTATGTTCTCATTCACCGTATATGTACAACCTTTTATTTCACACAGAAAAAGTCTTCCATCAAATGGAGACTTTTTTGACCTTATTGATACCTATAATAAAAATCAACCTGCACTGCCAGATCTGAGAATCTCAACAAATCCCTATCAAAAAAAATCTGAAGATAACTATACCAAGATACATCATAATCAAACTCCTGGAAACTAAATCCCGAAAGCATCCAGAGGAAAAGACAAGTGATGTGCAGAGACATAAAGTTAATGATGATCAAAGATTTCCTATTGGAAACAATGCCAGCAAGGAAAGAGTACTCTTTAAAGTACTAAAAGAAAAAAAAATATTGTTAACCTAGAATTCTCAGCCTAGTGAAAATACATTCCTAAAATAAAGTTGTAAGAAAGATATTTTCAGACATACAAAAGCTGAAAGAATTCATCACCTGCAGACGGCACTATAAGAAAATGTTCAAGGAAGACATTCAGGCACAAGGAAAATGATATCAAGGAGAATATGGATCTAGAAAAAGGAATCAAGAGCACTAGGCACAATCCTGTTAAAATGATGGCAGATTTTTTGGGAGCGGGGTACGAGGGATTGAACTCAGGGGCACTTAAGCACTGAGCCACATCCCCAGCCCTTTTTTTCTTTTTTGCATTTTATTTAGAAATAGGGTCTCACTGAGTTGCTTAGGGCCTTGCTAAGTTGCTGAGGCTGGCTTTAAATTCATCAGCCTCCCAAGCCACTGGGGGTGGTGCATTTTTTTAAAAAGCTAAAAACATAACAGAAAACAGAAAAGCATATTATTTGAAAAGGGACACATTTCTGAAAAATGGAAGCCTGTGGAATTAGGCTAATGGTCAAATCCAACTGTGCTTCATAGCCTTCCACCCAACATGGCAAATGCAAGAATTACTCAGGAACATTTTAACTTATTCTAGATCACACAGAGCTAAAGTTGAAGCTGCAAAGGACCAAGGTAGCTTGTAAATTGATCAAAAGGTTGTGAGCTCCTACAATTAATCAGAACTTTTGGATCCAGCATTTGTCCTAGAGCTACATTGCTGATTAGAGAAATATCATGGTGACCTCAGGGATTATACTAATATGGAAAGAAGGGTCGTACACAATTTTTGTTCTCTATGTGCATCATCCGCAAGGTAATTACAAAAGATGATCCTCCTTTCTCCAGAAAAATATTTCCCAAACAGCACATTGCTACACTCCCTGACCCCCTTAATTCTGAGGTATCTTATTATTATCATGAGTTTCAATGAAATAAACACAAGAAAATAGGACTAAGAATGTGTCTCAGTGGGAGAATTCTTGCCTGACATGTTCAAGGCCTCAATCTTTGCTGTGAAGAGTCTTTAATGTTTTTAAATGATCATTTCTTCATTCATCTTTAACTTTCACTGTAGTCAATAAAATCTCTTGTACTAACAAGCAAAAAAGCAATAGGAAGATTCTGATAAAAAGATAGTAGCAAAAAAAACTGTCATTTTCTACCTCTCTCCTTGGAAATAATTCAAGCTATCATGATAATAATTATAAGCTATTATTATATATAATAATAATTGTTATAATAACAATAATGCTTTTTGAAACCCTGCATCTGTACCATTCCTTTCTCCTTCTTTGCTGTTCAAAGGAGAAATAGATCACCTTTCAGTAGCAGCTACATCCCATCTGTGGAATAATCCTGCTCCCTCCCTGTATATATATTGACTTTATTCTCTAGAGAATGTTTTTTCAATCCATTCAAGCATTCTCAAATTTCAATTTATTAAAAAAAATAATTCCCCTAAATTCATGTCCCTTGTGGATACTTCCTTATTTTTCTCTCTACAACCAAACCTTCAAAAAGAGAGCTTAAACTTGCAACCTTCATTTCTCTAATCTCTCTTTAATATTCTCTGATCCCAACTATCACCATCAATCTATTATGGAGGACATCAACAGCAATGTCTTTGTTACCAAATCTTTTGGTCACTTTTTCCACTCTCATCACCCTTGAACTTTGAGCACTTAATAAAATTATCAGTATCCCTTCCTTCATAAGACTCTCTCTCCATTGAAGTACATGACACCACAAACTCCTAGTTCTCTTCCTTCCTTGCTCACCTAATTTCAACTTACAGAATAGCAATATCCTTTTCCAACAATTCACTGAAACACTTGATTCTTCAGGTATCCTCATCAAAATGAAATTGTTATGAATTCCAGGTAGAAAGTGGGAAGTATTTTTAACAAACAGACTGATAAATCATCAGTATAGAAAGTAAATGAAGAGTGACTTGCTCTTCTGTGAAGTGGTATTTGGTAAATGGGGTTTAGATGAGCTTAATAGATTATTGTTTAGAGAAAAGCTTTCAGTGAACACTGCTTCCATTTTCTCAGGCTATCCTTAACTGTTGGCTTTCCTCAGGATCCCAAACTGCCCTGAGCTCTCTTCTCTGCTTCTTCCCTCTTGAACAGAGCTTTGGGGCCAAATCTGGCGTCGCACAGCTTTATTTAACTAGAAAATTGATTAAAATTTTCTGTGCCCAACATTAAACTCATCTTTATCCCTTTTATCTAATTAAATACTCCCTCTGCATACTAGGAGAAGATAGCAACTTTACCCACCCCACAGTCCTGGGGACATCCTTATTTACTCCTGAACTTTCTACCCTCACATCTTAGTGATGATAATGTCTTGAACCAAGTCAGCTCATGTATTTCTCATTATCTGACTTCCTATATTCACTACTAACTCCTTTATTCAGTTCACCGTGATATCTCAACTAGATTCCTACCAGTGCACCAAAAGTGCTCTCCTTCCCTCTGGCACTTTCCCGCACCTGCATCTGGAGTGTACTTTTTTCAAAAGGAAAGAGTGTTCTTTGATACAACCCATAAACATTCCCACACATTTTTCAAACTAAAAAACAAACACATTTAACTTTTGGCATAAAAGGTCTCTCATGTTTTTATACCTCTTGATCCGTTTGTTTCATGAAATTTTCTCATAATCACAAATGGGGTTTAGAAATGGATAGTTGTATTAGGCTGTTTTCCCCCCAAGTCCATCCTGCCTTTCTTTTAGAATAATAATATAGCTGAGCACAGGGTCACTCTGCTGAAGACTGCACATTCTAACCTCCTCTGCAACTAAATGTAGCCATATGACCAGTCTAATATCAATAGAGGAAAAGTAGAAATTATGTTTAAAAGTTCTGCATAATTTTATCCAAAAAAAATTGCTGTAATCTCCATCTCCTTTATTCCCCCACACACTAGAAGGTAGACTAGGAGCTGAGTCAGTGTTAAACAGGCAAATGAGGACAATACCCTGGGCACAAATAAGAAGGAAGAACCTGGATCATGGAATAATTTTCTGGGATCCCAGTTATTTTCTTGCCTTAGTCATTAACAAATTCCAGATGATTACATATCAGATAAATGCACTTTAATCTCTTTGAGCCACTGCATTTTGGAATCTTTTTTGTAACACATGCTTAGCCTACAACTTAACCAATACAGTAGCTAAAGAGGAAAGGCTTATGCTTTTCCATTGTGCAAACTATACTAAAAAGAAATTTCAAAGAAGAGTTCAAAAAACAAGGAAAACATGAATAAATGTTTCGATGTCTTGAGTACTTGGATTTTGAGCAAATCTAAACTCGTTAGATAAAAGATGGAAGGATTCTCTCATATCTGGGCCCATGTACATGGTATTTTTTCAATCACCTTTTCCAACCAATAGAACCCCTGCCAATTCTTCAAGTTTTAGCATAAATGACACATCTTACAGGAAATTTGTGCTAAATCCTATAATTTTTTTATTTGTTCTAATTAGTTGTACATGACAGTAGAATGCGTTTTGACATATCATACCTAAATGGCGTACAGCTTCTCATTTTCTGGTTGTACACGATGTAGAATCACACCAGTCATGTAATCTTATATGCACATTGAGGAATAATGTCCAATTAATTCTACTATCCTTCCTACCTCCATATCTCCTCCCCTCCATTTCACTCCTCTGTCTAGCCCCAAGTGCATCTCTTTTTCCCTAACTCCCAAGCCCCTTATTGTGAATTAGCATCCACATATCAGAGAAAACATTTGACCTTTGTTTTTTGGGAATTGGCTTATTTCCCTTGGCAAGATGTTTTCTAGCTCCATCAATTTACTTGCAAATGCCATAATTTCATTCTTCTTTAAGGCTGATTAATATTTCATTTTGTATATTTACCACACTTTCTTTATCCATTCATCTATGGAAGGTTGGTTCCATAGTTTGGCTATTGTAAATTGAACTGCTATAAACACTGATGTGGCTATGCCACTGTAGTATGTTGACATCAAGTCCTTTAGATATAAACAAAGGAGTGGGATAACTGGGTCAAATGGTGGCTCCATTCCAAGTTTTCTGAGGAATCTACATACTGCTTTCCACAGTGGTTGCACATATTTGTAGTCCCACCAGCAATGTATGAGTGGACTTTTCCCCCACATCCTCACCAACATTCATTGTTGCTTGTATTCTTGATAATTGCCTTTCTGACTAGAGTGAGATGAAATCTTAGAGTAGTTTTGACTTGCATTTCTCTAATTGCTAGAGATGATGAACATTTTTTCATATATTTGTTGATTGTATTCTTTCTTCTCTGAATTGTCTGTTCAGTTCTTTAGTCCATTTATTAATTGAGCTATTTGGTCTTTTCATGTTAAGTTTTTTGAGTTCTTTATATATCCTGGAGATTAATGCTCTATCTGAGGTGCAGATGGCAAAGACTTTCTCCCATTTGTAGGCTCTCTCTTCACATTATTGATTGTTTCCTTTGCTGAGAGGAAGATTTTTAGTTTGAATTCATCCCATTTATTGATTCTTGATTTTACTTCTTGTGCTTTAGAATTCTTGTTAAGGGAGTCAATTCCTAAGCTGATATCATGAAGATTTGGGCCTACTTCTTCTCCTATTAAGCACAAGGTCTCTGCCTAGTCTCTGCCAAGGTCTAGTGCCTAAGTCTTTGATCTACTTTTTGTTGAGTTTTCTGCAGAATGAGAGAAAGGGATTTAAATTCATTCTGCTACATATGGATTTCCAGTTTTCCCAGCACCATTTGTTGAAAAGGCTGTCTTTTCTCCAATGAATATTTCTGGTGCCTTTGTTTAATAGGAGATAAATGTATTTATGTGGGTTTGTTTCTGTGTCTTCTATTCTGTACCACTGGTCTACATTGGTGTCTGTTTTTGTGCCAATGCCTTGCCATTTTTGTTACTATGACTCTGTAATATAGTTTAAGGTCTGGGACTGTAATGTCTCCTGCTTTCCTCTTCTTGCTAGGGATTACTTTGACTATTCTGCATCTCTTATTTTTCCAAATGAATTTCATGATTGCTTTTTCTTATTCTATGAAGAATGCCATTGAAACGTTAATATGAATTACATTAAATCTGTATAACACTTTTAGTAGTATGGCCACTTTGACAATATTAATTCTGCCTATCCAAGAGAATGGGAGATCTTTCTATATTCGAAGGTCTTCAGTTTCTTTCTTTTGTGTTTTGTAGTTTTCACTGTACAGGCCTTTCACCTCTTTTGTTGGACTGATTCCCAAATATTTTATTTTATTTTTTGAGGTAGTTGTGAATGGGATAATTTTCCTAATTTCTCTTGCAGTGAATTCATCACTGATGTATAGGAATGCATTTGATTTATGGGTATTGATTTTATATCCTGCTACTTTGCTGAATTCATTTATTTGTTATAGAAGATTTTTGGTGAAAGTTTTTGAGTCTTCTAAATGTAGAATCATCCACAAATAGTGATAGTTTGAGTTCTTCTTTTCCTATTCGTATCCCTTTAATTTCTTTCATTTGTCTAAGTGCTCTGGATAGAGGTCAAGGGCTTTGTTGAATAGAAGTGGCTAAAGAGGGCATCTTTGTCTTGTTCCAGTATTTAGAAGGAATTATTTTAGTTTTTCTCCATTTAGAATGATGTTGGCCTTGGGTTAACACATATAACTTTTACAATATTGAAGTATTGCTAAATTCTATACTATGTCCAAATTTGAGGGCTCTTGCTATATTTTGGAAATCACTGCCTTGTAATTTCCTTTTTAGTTGCCTGTACTCATTGATTGTGTTGATAAGGACACTATCATATGCAATATTATATATCCAACGCCTAATTTAGTCTGCAGTAGGCTCTCAAGTAACATATGTTGAATGATAATGATATAGCTCAGTTAATTATACAAAATGAACCTGTAATTGTAAACTCTGTTTCTGTAAATAATTGAATAAGTGCCAAACAAGAATTGCACAAGAATATATCATAATCCAAGAACCTGTGCCCATGCCCACCTCCCAATCATAATTTCCCCTCCTCCAAATAACACTGTCATAAATTCTAACTCCACAGGTTATCTTTGGTTGTTTGTGAATGTTATTAAATGGAATCATTTATTATGAAAACATAAATAAGGAAGGAAGGAAAGATGGAAGGAATGAAGAAATAAATACAACAGGCAACTAAATGTTACAAAAATATGAATAATTACAGCTGGAAGCTCACTTACATGGAAATAATCAATTTACTTTTAAAAATATAAGAGTATTATCCATTCATATATATTTTTTATTCTCTTTAAATTACTTACTTTTAGTAGTATTATTCACATTTTAAAGACCTGATTTCTGGCTGATATTTTTTAACATTCACATTTTTAATGTGTTATTTTTTAAATGGGGTAATATATGTGAATGGTTTTAATTGTAGGTTAGATAGATAAAATTAGCAAATTTTTTAAAATTAAGTGAAAGGGAAGGAAGGGTTATGGGGGAAGGAATGATAGTAAAGTGAAACAGACATTATTACCTTATGTACATGTATGACTGCATGACTGATGTGATCCTCCAATATGTATAATTAGAAAAATGAGATGTAGAAAAAATTATGATCTATCAAAATACATAAATGCATTCTACTATCATGTACAAATAAATAATTTTTTTAAAAAATTAAGTCTTGCTAATGTTCTTTTATAAAACCATTTTAGTTAAATAAATTTCCCCAAAAGATCATTTTCTGCCACTTTAAAATCTGATGGTCAGAAATGTAATAACTTATACTCTATATTCAGTTTACAAGTAGTATATGTTAGCTTTTCCTTGCTGTGACAAAATACCTGATAAACAACTTAAAAGGGGAAAAGGTTTCTTTTGGATCATGGTTTCAGAGGTTTCAGTCTATAGTTGTGGTCCATTGCTCTGGGCCCAAGTAAAGGCAGAACATCATGGTGGAAGTAGGTGGCACAAGCAGGCAGCTCAGAACATGATAGCCAGGAAGCAGAGAGAGCTTGAGTGCAAGGATTCAAGGATAATATAATTCCAATGGCACATTCCCAAGTGACCTACTTCCTCCTGTCACATTCACCTATTAAGCCATTCAAATTATTAATCAATCAAACAGATAATCCACTGATTAGCCTACAGCTCTCATAATCTAACCACATCACTTCTGAACTTTCTTGCATTGTCTCACACATGACCTTTCGGGCATGGTGAAGGAAAGCTGCATACTACATGGCATACTTGAAACAGAAAGGTGGGGGAAGAGGGCCAAAGACAAGATAAAGCACCCAAGGGCACACCCCAAAGGACACACTCCCTTCAGTGAGGTCCCACCTGCTACATTTTCTACCATCTCCCAGTAGTCCATTCAGATATGGATCGTTCTATGGATTAATCCATTAATGAGGTCAAAGCCCTCACAATTCATACACTTCCCAAACAAAGTCTCTGAACATTGTTGCACTGGGGACAAGCCTTCAATACAGGAGTTCTGGTGGAGCAGGGAGCACTTCCTATTTTACCATAACAATACGATAAATTTTTTTGCCTGTTACCTAAGCTTATTTAACAGCATAAGAGAGCAACTTATAAAATGATTCCCTCAACTGCAAAGGAAGAGCTTTATCCTGTCAGTTGTCTCCCTTCTAACCTTAAGCCTCTATATGGTACACACAGCACTTTTTTTGTTGGGGGCACTGAGAATTGAACTCAGGACCACTGAACCACATCCCCAGCCCTATGTTGTATTTTATTTAGAGGCAGTGATCTCACTGAGTTGTTTAGTACCTCGCTTTTGCTGAGGCTGGCTTTGAACTTATGATCCTCCTTCCTCAACCTCCTGAGCCACTGGGATTATAAGCATGTGCCACTGAGCCTAGCCACACACAGCCCTTTACTATTAAGATATTTACATACCACTCCAATATCCCAAATGATTATAATTGACATTATCTAAATGCTATTATCATTCCTTCAATATTAAAAAATTCAATTTCCCTCCAAACGATTTGCAATTGTATTAAAGAAATGTTGAGTATTTCTGAAAGTCTCTCATCTGTCTTTAGCAGACTCATTAAGTCATTAGGCAATATTCAATCAGCTTTTGTATATCTGTTACTCAAAAGTGGATTTTTTTCCCATTCTGAACTCCAATATCTACTTACTTATGGTGTTTGACTTAAAAAAAAATATGTGAAGAGATTTATAAATACTTCCATTTTCATAAACAACTGATTGGAGAGATATATTTTGTATCATTCCATTTTCTTCCTACCTTATATTCTGGTTATTTTTCTTTAAGTTATTTGTAAACAGAAGAAAATCCTCCCTTCTTTAAAGTAGCCATTTTCATAACAATTAATTTCCATAACTTGTTCTCTAACTTAGTGACTTGGTATGACTTGGGACAATCTTTGACTTTTAAAACCTGATGAGAATAATAATTCTGAAATTTGAAAATTAATATACTACTATTTGCAGGTGATAGAATTTAACCTCAGTGTTGATAACCTTAGTTTTAAAGTAATAAGCAAGAAACCAACTTCACCCAACAGAATAAGTCTCGAAAAACCAGAGATTCAATATTATAATAAAGATTTTAAAAATGTGACACTGTGTCACAGGGAAGAAGCTGTACTGAGAAACCATTTAATACGTCCTTGACATTTAATAAACCCCTCCCCACATAACATTTGAAAATATATTAGGCATGTAACTCACTTTTTTAAATTTTTATATGGAAAATTTATGGACTTCCACTTGTGATTCTACAATACAAGAAAATAGAAATCATCTAGCTGCCATTATCTACTTAAGAGCAATCAAATCGTTCCCCAGCCTTCTCTTTTCCAGACCAAATCACCCCAATTTCCTACTACTTTTTTCATTAGTTGAATTTTAATCACCTTTTTGGAGCTCAACTGCAAAGCTATAAAATGTAGCCTCTGAGAAAATTAGAATGGAAAGATAAGAAGTTAATCTAAACTGTATGTGGATGAAATCCAAACCTTAGCAAGCTTTTCATGGTCCTTATTCATTGTAAAATCCAAGACATAATAAAAGAGGTCACCACATTACATTTAAATTCAACATCACCATTTTACTCTACCTACATCTCAAGCTAGTTTTCTTAACTGTGATTAATTCACTGTAGTTTTTTGCTCCCCATTTTATGATTGCAAGGTGTTATATATTTGTGCATTGTTGGATATACCTAGAATTGTATGTGTTTAGTATCTTTTTCCACCTAAATTGTGAGCTCCACGTTTATTCAAATTTCCCATCTGACCACTTAGCATTCACCATGATTAGTTAAGTTTGATCAGGCTTTTATCTACATTTGCATGAGCTTATTCTGACCCTATAGTCAGGTTACCTATGAACTCACTCACCTTTGCAAAAATGATCAACTTTAACCACATACCCTAATAGATCAGAGAGAGAAGCCATCTCCCAGACCAAGTCTGAATAAGCAATCCAACAAACCATAATAAGAGCTTATAAAGTTGGGAAGTAATGTAAAACAACTGACCAGATATCAACCCTTATTGTAAAGTCAGGAATCCTTTGCTGCCTACCTTTTGGGGATTTGCATCATTCAGTATACTTTTCTTTAAAAATTGAATGGAATACAAAATATATAATTTCAAATGTGGCTATTTTTAAAAGCAGAAATTTTATCATCCAATAGTTCTGTGAATTCTCCTGATATCTGGGCATATATCCAAAAGGAAAATGAAAACCCTTAACAGGGTGTCACTAGCATTACACTGACACCCAAATGTAAGTGTCATCTACTGATGCTTGAGTGATCCATCAATGTGTGAGCTGCTTGAAAGAGGTGGCATCATGCATGCCCTAAATCAAGCCTGCCTTACGACTTGTGGGCAACATTCCTCACCAGAACTTCCACACTGAATTCAGGAGTTCCTCAGAATTCACCTCATTGTAAAGATGGAGTGAGCCACCACTAATAAATTAGGGGAATCAGCTTGCTTTCCTGTAGACTGATGCATAAATCCAAACACAAGTACCGACCTGAGATATTTCAGAATAAAGACAGACAAAAATAAATATTTATTGAATGAGCACAATATTATAAATACAAAATAACATTATAAACAGAAAACATCATTTTTTTACAGAGCAAGGACTCTTTATGAAAGATCCTTGACTTTCTATTAGTCACTAAAAGAATATTAGATATTATATATTAAATAAAATAAATATAAATATTAGATATCCTAATATATCTAAAAAATCATAAATAAACTTCAGGGGAGCCATTACACCTCAAATTTCATGTACCATTTTGTGTGAAAGTACATAAATGTATTACACTAGAGGGGAAACTATGGTTTCTCCCATGTCCTGAAAGTCATCTGCTCTAGACACACAATTCAAGGGCATGAGTTTGGATAAATGCTCCACAGTAGTAATGTAACCATCTTAGGCACTACGTGTATAAGACTTCCATTTTTCAATGTCATACAAACTATTAAAGAAATATAACTAAGCATTGACTCTGATTATAATCTATAGACCTTACCTCTTTAGAAATTCTATTGGGGCATACCTACCTACAGGGGTCCTTAGATAGCTTGGCATTTGCCACAGTGAAATTCGCAGTAGGTGCTATCTCTTTCCGGGTTGTTTTTCTTCTTTTAGTGACTAATACAGTGACGGGAGCATAGTAGAGCTCGGCTTCAAGTTGGTGAATTTTAATGTGACAGGAATAAAGAGGGAATGACTCCTTTAGTACAGGGTTAAAAGTGAGGACATAGCCAAATTTTGAACCAAATTTCTTAAAAAGTGAACAAGGGCAATATTTTAAACACAAGTAAAAATGCGAATAGGCATTATAGGGGTCAACTAAGAAACCAAAACTGGATTAACCTATGATAAAGTCCTATAATAC
Source organism: Glaucomys volans (assembly GCA_020662805.1). Lineage (NCBI taxonomy): Eukaryota > Metazoa > Chordata > Mammalia > Rodentia > Sciuridae > Glaucomys > Glaucomys volans. The sequence goes on from JAJEJO010000874.1 coordinate 2,322,894, forward strand.
ATATATAAATATTTTAATGTGGGGCAGAAAAACTTATGTTAAAAAGTCAAGTTCCACACTCCCTTCCCAAAGATAATATAAATCATAGTATTTATTTAAAGAAAATCTTAAAGGCAAAATAACTAGAAAACAAAATAAGTAACAACAAAATTCGAATAGTGGTTTGGAATTATTTCATTTCTGCCACTTGGAAATTCTGAGTAATTTTGCTGCATAATCTGCAATAGGTCTCCCTGCTTGTGCACTTGCCTTCTAGAATTGCTCCTCAAGACAGAAGCCTGAAAGATATATTCTTGGAAATGTAACTCAGAACTAATCATGGCATTGCTCAAAACTATGATGACTCACAAGGCCTTCATGCTGACTACAAGGCTTTATCTGAGGTGCCCTCCGTCAACTGCATTTCTTACTCTTGTGCCCCCCTACACACACACACACACACACACACACACACACACACACAGAGGCTGCTGTAGCCATATTGAGCTGCTTGCTCTTCTTTTGGAACATGTCAGAACATTCCAACTCAGAGCCTTCGACCTACTAGCTTCCTCTACTTGGCACACTCTACCCTGAGGTAACTGTTGGGTTAACACCCTCTCCTCCTTCAATTCTTTGCTCCTATCTCATCTGCTCAATGGTACTTGCTCTGATCTCACTACTTGATACCTAACCTGTCCCTCCAACCACTCACAAATTTCCACCTATGTTGTTGATCACTCATCCTGTCAATTTTTTTTATATTCAATGCACTTATCATCTTCTAACATACCCAATAATTCATCTATTGTATGTCCTCCTTCTTCTCAGTCTTAAATAAAAAGTACCACAAGAAGTTGGTCTGTTCCATTCATTGTTGAATCCTAAACTTCTGCCAGAGTTCTGGGCCCATAGTAGTTGCTCAATAAATATTTCTTGAATAAAAAAAACTTTCCTTATAACATTAAGGCATGAAAGGGTAGATAACAAAAGAAAGATAAGAAATAGTCCTTCTGTTCTACTTCATTATGGGAAATAGGAAGAAAAAGAAGGCAAAAAACTGAAGTGACTTGCAATAAGACAGGGGTTATAACTGAGTTACCATAGGAAAAGACAGGAAAGGATGAGATTAAAGGGGATTTGCATCCTTTGTAAAATGACCTAATTACAACTGCCTCTCTGACAGTGTCATCCTTCTAAACAATATATGCATGCCTGTCCTCATTCCCTCTGCCTCTGTGACTTAGGCCTTGACTTTTTGTTCCAATTGTCAATGTTAGAGAACCATAATAAATTACAGTAGCATGACTACATTCTGATAACCTTATTAACTTATTAATGTGGATGTGGATAAAGAAAATTCTGTCTTCCATTGACCTCAATATTCCTTTTCATTAATAGCATACATACCAGACAATCTACAAGTCTTAAACTTCACAGATTCTCAGAATTCGAATAAACGTTAGAGAACATCTAATCCAATTCCCAGTCTGATATTAAATCCCTTCAATTCGCTATCTCTGGAAGCAGCCTATTATATTTTCAGATGTTTCAACTCTCTCACGTGTTGTGACAATCTATCAGCCACTCTGACGGCTTCACACATGGGCCCTAGTTCTGCCCTTGAGGCATTATAGAGAAAGGTCTCTTCTGTTTTTCAGAAGAACAGCTCTTCTCAGATTTAAGACAGTTCCCATTTGGACTTTAAGTCTCCTCCTTTTCAGTATGAGATTTTAAAGAATATTTGATATAATTCAAAGCTTTCTCAACTTTCTGAAAGACCTCCTCTACAAGCTTTAAAATGTCAAAGTCGCTCCTAAAGTCGATATACAGAACTTGTCAGTACCTCCCAAGTATTGCTGATTTGTGTACAACTGAGCGAGCAAGACTTTCACTCTTGTTCTCAATATTCTTTTTCTTTTAATCTGTACAATTGCATTGGCATGTATGGCAACCACAGCATTTAGTCAATCAAGTCACTTTTCAGCAAAAACTCTAGAAATTGAAACCATAAGAATATTTCAAAGTACAATTGCTTATCATATTAAAGTTCATAACAATGCTGTGATCTTCTTAAAAAGATAAAATAAAAAAGAACCTATTTCAGGGCTGGGGATGTATTTCAGTGGTGGAGAGCTTGCCATCAACAACTAAAAATATATATAAAAATAACTTAAAAAAAAAGAGAAACTAGCCGGGTGTGTTGGCACAGGCCTATAATCCAAGCGACTTGGGAGGCTGAGTCAGGAGGATCGCAAGTTCAAAGCCAGCCTCAGCAACTTAGCGAGGCCCTAAGCAACTCAGTGAGACCCTGTCTCTACATAAAATACAAAATAGGGCTGGGGATGTGGCTCAGTGGCCGAGTGTCCCTGAGTTCAATCCCTGGTTAAAAAAAAAAAAAAAAAAAACTATTTCAGGCTTATGTAGGACTAATAGTTTATGCAGGATGCGAGGGATGACTTTTACATATCTTAACAAAAGAGAAATACAAAACCAGGAACTGTCTGATAAGTAATGGAAAATTAGGTCATCTGTATCACTGGAATCTTAAAGTCCTGGCCCTCTATATGGATTTCAAAGGATTATGGAATCATTAATATAAACACATGCATGAGGTCTTTGGATGCATTACGTTATAGTCATCAGCAAGGACTCAGTCAGTGTCCTGATCTTTCTGCACTGCCCAACAAGCTGAAAAACTCATGGTCTAAATGATGATTATTTGATGGATATAGAGGTGGAAGGCCCTGGATATCTCCAGCTCTAGACCTCACACCCAGGAGACATATTCAGTCAAAGGTAATAGAAATCAAAAGTTAAAGATAATTTTAAACATATGAAACTGTATATTTGATATTTTATTTGTATGAGAAAATTGGCCTAGTATAGTAGTAACCCTGTAATTTTAATTTCAAATGTAAAAATTCAGACAAAATTTTATGAATATTATAAGATTATATCTAAAATTAGTATAATTAAGATAATTTTTATTCCAAGATGTTTAAATGTTCATTAGTTACCTTTGCAACAATTACTTAATTACTTGGGAAAGCTTCAAATAATTAAGAAATAAATTGAATTCAATTAATTTACAAATCCAGTTGTAAAAGAAGACTCAATATTATTCCAAAGTCACCAAAGTCATCATTAAAAATTATAAAACTTACAATAATAAAAATTTTAAGTAAGCCTTTAAATGTAATAACATTTTAAGATTAAAAGCTTAATGGAAAATTGAGTTTCTGAACCTTGATTTTTAAAAATTGTATGTTATTTTCAAATGCTTGAGTAAATTCCTGAATAGTCTCATAGGCACAAAAATTCTGCCTTAGAGGTATCGAAGTAGACTACATGAGCAGTTTTAAGTATTTACTGAGTGCCATGTATATTCCAAGCAATGTGTACTGATTCCATTTATGTGTATATTCAAAATAGTTGGAAGTCCTCTGTAGGCAATTTAGCTGCTCTCCACAAGTAAATGGCCAAGGTCTTTTCCCATCTCTCAGACATTCACAGTTAATGGTTTGCACCCAAATGTAAGTGTATGCCTATTACATCTCCTATAACTAGAATCCATTTCAACTTCACACACACACACACACACACACACACACACACAGAGATGCAGTCAGTTTTATGGATGGGTTTTAACAAACCTTCAATGAACAGTTAATAACTCTTCTATGCACAATATTCCAGAAAGTAGAATAAAGATCATTCTTTCCCAATCCCTTTTATGGGGCTAAGGTTGTTCATGTGACACAGTCCTGAGCAAGCACGAACGTTGACTGTGCCCATTGCCAGCCTAAATGGAATAGATGCTGTAAAAAAACAGGGTACATGGAACAGGGTAGCAAGCAACTATGCTTTTTAAAACAGCAGATCGAGGAGTGACAAGGGAAGGGTCTTCAAAGTTCAGTTTAAGGTGGGTTAATTTTCAATTGCTGTGAGCTGTCCAAGCTGCCATGTCAAAGGGCAGTTGGATACGAGTCTACAATTGAGGGTAAAGTCTGCTGGGACCCTTCAGTGGGTATGTGGTATGTAAAACCTTGGAGTGGGTGAAATCATCTGAGGGATAGCTGAAGACGGGGCCCGCCAACATTTAGAAGACAGGATGAAGAGGAGCTAGCAACAAGACTGAGAGTAAGCATCCAGTGTGACTGGGAAGCCCAAGTGGGAAGATCCTGGAAACAGTGACAAAAGTTCTCTAGGATGAAGGGAATGATCAAGTGCATTAAGGGAAATCGGATCAGGAGAGGACACAACTAATCCTTCCATGTGGCAGCATGAAGGTCATTGGTGAACTTTAACCCAGAGATGTATGAAGAAAAGCCAGATAAATAATATTGGTAAATTTTCAAGAGGTTTTGCTAGAAAGAAGCAGAAATGAGATGGTAGCTGGAATAGGGATGTAATTAAAAGAAGGGATATTTCTCTGAGATTGAAGATATTTCATCATGTTCCTCTGCTAATAGAAATGATCCCTTAATCAGAAAAACAAATCTAATAACAGGGCATGAAATCCAATGTTCAAGTGAACCCAGACCACAATGATGAGGCAAAGACAATCCATTTTGATGGGTAGACAAAGTACTCGGTCATAACTACCACTAGTAGATATTTGTGGCAAAAGAAAGGAGGTTCTCTTCTGATTACTTCTAACGAGAAATCAGAGAAATACTTGGAAGGGAGAGGAAGGGGAATAGAAGATACAGTAAATTAATTAGATATAACTTTCCTATCCTTGTATATGAATACACAACCAGGGTGATGCCACATCACGTACAACCACAAGAATAGGATCCTAATTAGAATAAGTTATACCCCATATATATATAATATGCCAAAATACACTCTACTGTCATGTATATCTAAAAAGAAATAAGAAGAAGAAGGAGGAGGAGGAGGAATGAAAAAGTAGAAAGGGAGGAAGAAGAAAAAGAAGAAATAATAAAAATATTTGGAAGGGGGAGAGAGAAAAAAGTGCAAAATTGTTGATTTAACAAAGCAGATTAAATTAACTCAGTCATGCTACCAAGACAATTCTGAGTGCCCACCAAGGTTTGCAGCCATGCAAAATCAGCCCAGTCTATGTAGTTATGTGTTCTCCAAACACATTCTGCATATGCACAGCATGTGATTTTGCATTGTACCAAGGTTGGGATTAATATGGTGGAGGGAAAGAACAGAATTCAAGGTTGCATTTAAAATAGTATGCATGTCTGTGTATTTTGAAATGGAAATGTGTGCCTTTGTTATATTACAGCGGTTTAAAGCTATTTGGCAAATAGTATGTGTAGTTTGATTCTCTGTTTCTGTTTGTAAATGGATAAGTATATGTATGTGTGTAGAGAGGGAAGAAAAGTAAAAGAATATATACCAAATTATTACTACTACTTTCTTTGCTTCTTTGTTCATTTAGAATGTTTCTTTACAGCTGGTCCCATGATTGTTACATGACTACCTAATGTGTTAGAAGGAAGTATTCTCTAATTCCACAACACTGAACTGAGAAATAGACTCTGATAAGGCTGAATTGTCCTGGACCACAACTCTGATTATGGCTAAAATATTGTATATTGCATTATTTATTGCAACACATGTATTTTACATTCTGAAACCACATGGCACATTGATAAATTCAAAAATTTATCAGGTACTCCTGGCCTTGGTAAAGTGTTCCATCACCTTGTCATAGAAGGCCCTGTGCAGAAATGTACCAAGTTAATGAATTTAAGATGTATATGCTAAAGACTGAAGTCAAGAAGAAAGTGATGCTTCCAGGAGATTTTATTTGGCTCATATTGACTCATCCAGAGTTATTATTCATAATTTGTGATCCCTAGTGAGTTCTCTTTTAAGAAAGGGTCATTGTACTTTTTAAATAATTACGCTTCTTAGCTATGTGCCTCACTAATACTATATAATTTTGTACATGTTAGATGGAAAAACTTGATTGAATTACAATAATATAGTCTATATATAGTTTTCCAGTTGACCAATATTAATGGCTGTCCATTAATACAGTGTTCATGCATATATGATATAAAATATAAAATTTCTATTTCTCCATTCCACAAACCTACAGCTTCACCACAGCTTTTTTCTCTCATGGCCTTAATTTTATAATCAGAAAATAAATTAAACCATTTCCACTTTGAAAAATAAATACATGAAAATTATTGTTGTTTTCTATTCATTCAGAGTTGTTAGCTAAGTGCTTCTCTGATTATCCAATTTCTAACATTTGAGATCCTGATCAAAGACAATCATCCATCAGCCCCTCCCTGATTAATTCCATCTCTACTGATCTTTGAATATTTAACTTCCTACTACATTATCATCATCATCATCATCATGGATAGCATCATCACCTAATCAAAGTTATCACGCAAAATATTATCCTAAAGTACTTTCCTACTGCTTGTGCAGTAACATAATAATAACAATAATAATGTAAAATATCTGTAATGCCATGATTTGTGAGTGTTCTTCATCGTTCTATATTTGGTCTTGATTTCAGAAAAAATTTAAGCTCCTATATAAGAAAGATTTCATTTTGCATTTATTCTTACAGATTAACACATTTTTGTCAAAGTATTATTTTACTATGCCAAATCTAACATGGTAACTCTGTCCACGTCAACTCATGCACTAATTTTTATTGGTAGAAAAATGATTATTTTATATATGTATTCTATAAATAGAATTAAATATTATGTAATACGTATTATGGTATGCAAAAGTAATGCATATAATAGCGTGGCATATAAATAAACTTAATTGTATATATCAAGAAAAATATAGGAATTATATAAAATAGAGATCCTAGAATCATACTTGACTAAAGGTATAATTATTTTCATTTTATTTCTTGACAGTTATACTGGAAACTTAGCAATAAATTCATAAAACTGATGGTCTAAATTTAGTCTTCTGTGAATAATGTAAGTCTAGGATTTACTTCATCTTTTATTTTCTGAGCAATGCCTTATATGTTCATATGCACTTGGTTAACTTCAAATGACATTGCTCAGGCAATTAAGGCAATTGCGTTGCCCTAGTATTATTAAAATGAATTTCCCTACTCCAGAAAAAGGAGTTACCCAACTCCTTATTAACTCCCCTTACAAATTTGCATATTTTCTGCTGGGTTCACAAAGGTCCTGACAGGACGGCTAATTGGATCCTACCAAACAGTTAAATACAGGGACAATTTCTTAAATTGCAGAATTTGGAATTGGAAAGGTTTAGAAAAGTCATCTGGTTTAACCTTCCACACAATGATAAATCATTCCTTCACTATTCAAACATTTAAACAGGATTTCAAGCTTGAACGTTTTTTAATTCATAAAGTATGTTTAATTCTTCCATCTTTTCCTTGTATATATAGAGTTAGGAAAAAACCAAGTAACTGGAGGCATGTATAAAACAACTTCTTTATATCTTTCATACTGTAACTAAGGTTATTTCTTCAAAATCATAAATCCATTGAAGATAAAATGTTAAGAAGGTCTACTCTCTAAATTTTCTTATTTAGGCAAAAATAATTTATTTTAAAAAACAAAAAAAGATGGTGCTTAATTTCCTTCATTTTCATCTGAGATTGCTAAGATAATCATTGCAAAATCCCATAGCTTGGGTAGTTTAACAACAGAAATTTATTTCTCATTAATTGACTACATTAATCCATTCTAAGGGCATTCGCTCAACATCCTAATAACCTCCATATAAGAACAAAAATTTTAAAGCTTTTAGGAGAAAACATAGAAGGGAATCTTCATGACATTGGATTTAGCAATGATTTCTTGGATATAACATTAAAAGCATAGGTAAGGTAAAAATACGTAATGAAATTCATTGAAATTACATACTTTTGTGCATCAATGAGATTGTCAAGATACTAAAAAGACAAACTATGGGATAGAATTTTTTTAATTATATATTTGAGAAGGGTTACTAATATCCTCAGAACTAATTAATTATTCTCAAAATATTGGCCTAAGAAAGGGATCATAAATATTTATAAGTTCTGATTCCAAACTATAAATCAACTCCACTGTTAATGCTACATACTCCATATCCACCTTACATTTGGTTACAAATACCTTACTATTTGATCATATCCTGGGGTGTCATGCGCTCTGATATTATCCAAAATATCACAGTTATGTTGAAAATCTTGAAAATGAACATCAGTATGATATTATATAGGACTTTTTTCCCTTGGACCTAGCAGAAATTCTTAACTTTAAATAAACTTACTATGAGTTAAGCCCATGATTTCATTATTTGTGAGTCTAAACCTTCATAATAGTCTGTAGTTAATCTTGATCAAATATTAGAGTTGTACATAACTAGATAATTTACTGTTCAAGCTTTAGACAATCTTATGAATGAAAGAGATCCCTACTAATAATTATGTCAAGAAAACTGGCATAAACCAGACCTGTCTTGAGTAAAACAAAAGGTGTCACCCAGTCATTTATCATATCTGGAACAGGTCCTTTTACTTTGAAGAGCAATATCTCTTTGAGTTTAATTATAGAGATTTCAAGCATAACTTGTCTTCCTAGAAAAATAATGAGAACAAGTGAAAATTCCAATAGAGAAATTGGCTTACTTTTATTTCATATTATATTACTTAAATGCAAATATTTTACTGCCCAGCGTAATAGAGGCAGATGTGCTTGCAATACTTTACTAAGAAAATATTTACTGAGGAGTTCTAAGGGCAGAATTTGCAATTAAAATCATAGAGCAAATACATTATTACTTACTAGAAAGGCTTGCAAATGAGTGGAAATTTACTGTATGCCATTAATGTTTTAGCATATAGGAACAAATCCTGCAAGTTAAGCAAGATAAAGGCCATCCAAATGGACTAGGAGGGCATTTTGGTAACACATATTACTGAGGACAAGGTTGTTTTTTTAAAATAATTGTTTCCAATGAAGGATTATTTTTAAAAATTACATGGTAGTTGGGCCATTTGCAAGGTAATTGCTCCAGAAAAAAAATGAATTTTTAAAATTACATATGTGCATGTACTTGGTCAATGCACAAGCAATATGAGAGTGGGGAGTTCATGGAATAATATAAATGAGCAGAGGGAAAAAGAACTCGCAAACACTCTGTGTCTATATAATCCTCCACAAGTATGGAACTGGAAATCTGGAACTGAACTGAAGTTGATATTGAAAAGGGATGTTTCTTTAACACTCCCGGAACTTCCTCCCATGTGCAGAGAAAGTTTGTTGAATGTCATTCTTGACCTCTCAGTTCCAGGGTACTTGCTCAGCACAGCTTTGCCTGGGGAATCTCTTTTTTAACTCAGGGATCACCAAATTCAAGTCTCCCACTAGGTTAATCAAGTGATCATGGTAACTTCCTAATATCCCTCCTATTTCTTTAATTTATCAAGAATTAGAATAAATGGAATAACCCAGGAGTACTATTTATTGAAAGTTTCATAGACCACAATTTCTGAGTGAGGATAATTTCTCATCCCACAGCAAAGATTTCTGAGGACTGGCAAGTGAGAAGGGAGGTGTGGCTGGGAAAGAAATGGTCTTGTCTACATTTTCCTCTCTCCCCAGGTGTGCATGTATATTATCCTTCTAATCAAAATGGTTCTGTTTCTGCCAACATCTCCTGTTTCTGCCAACCCAGCATTTGGGTTTAGAGGATAAGGGAAATAACTCCTTGAAAGAAAGAAAAGAGTAAGAATCAAGTACGTATACTGATGTTTCATTGACAAGGACACAGGAAACTTGGGCCCCTCCAAGGTCAGGTTTTCTGTGCAGCAGGGCTGAGACACCACAGACACAGGTCAGACCTCATCAAGTTCAGGCCAATTCCAGCATAAGCAGAAAAACTGATAGTGAGACATCTGTTGTCTAGTGCCCAGATGCCCTTCAAATAAAAAGGCATCGTGACCCGATTGGATGAAGGTCGTGTGAAGAGCTCACTGACACTGCCCTACCCAGGACTGGGTCAGTGGCTAACTTCCTTTACCTTGTCAATTCATATAAACCCCTAGACAACAAACACCCATTTTTCCCAACTTTCTCTTGGGACTCCTTTCCCCTCTGAGAGCTCTGCTTTCTATTACTCAAATAAATCGTGTCTATAGATTACATTTTACAAATTAGCAAGACAAAGAACCCAGCGAACCCCACATTCCATGCTACAATGTCATGTCTAAAATTGTGAATTCTTATACAAACTAGCAACTAGTTGTAATTGTCTCAAGTTTATAAATGAAGACCGTTTCCTTTATTTATTGCTGTATAATAAACCACCCCAAACATTGGGATTTTAAACAGTAATGATTTACTACTTATTTCTTACCATTATGGGTATTGGCTAGACTAAACCCAGTGGTTCTCCTGCTCCATTTGGTGAGGACTGGGCTCACTCACATGCTTGTACCCTACACAGCTTCATTCATAGGTCTAGTCCAATAGGATGCTGGAAACAATGGGGTAGGATGGATCTCCATCTTCCTTAGGGCAATTGAACTTCTTAAATGGGAAACTTAGAGCTCCCAGAGAATGAACACAGACACTAACCAAACCCTTAAGACATGATCTCCAAATTAGTGTTGCATATACTCTGCCATATTTTATTAATTATAGCAAGTCATACAAAGCTGGCTCAGATGTAAAGGGAAAAGAAACAGGTTCAGCCTCTAGATAGAATTAGCAGCATGTCTGTATAGAGGTGGGAGATATTGTTGACAATATCTGCCCTTTTGGAAGACTATCTCTAACAAAGAAATTAAAGGTCAGAGAAGATGAATTGTCCAAAGTCACTCTGCTAGAAAGTGACAAATCTGATGGTAAACTACCCTGTCTTCATGATCCTAAAGCAGTCTATGAACTACACCACTGTTTTTCAGGCCATGCTTCAACTTACATCCCCTTAGGGACCCTGCCACGGGCAGTTCCACCATTAGCTCTATATTCTTTATGTATAGTTCCTTTTGAAGAAAATATTCAGAGGCTTAACAAATCCTAAAAAACAGCACACTACATTCATTTTCTTGCTTGAAGAGATGAAAGTATTAACTGTGTTCTCAACTACTTGTCACTTAAGATTGGACAGTAGAACATTGGCCATGGAAGAAAGAACCAGAAGATTCTCCCTCAAACCTAAGAAATTTTGTCACTATCTCTTCAGTTAAAATGCAAATGTTCCTTAATGTTTTGCCATGCAATATCTTAAACAGCATTTCAGATAACTTTTTCAGCAAATGTTGTCACCTAAAAAATTTACTCTTGTACCACGGTATAAAAAAATTTCCTATGGAATTAGGATGAAATTTCTATACTAGTTTCCCTTAGCACTTTATATGCTTCCAGATTATTTTTATCTTCTATCAGTTGATAGGTGTCAAAAAAATTAGTCTGTGAAAATTACATGGTCCATAAAGAACAGAAAGTGATTGGGCTGAAAAAAAAGAATAATTTATATGAATACGTGATTGCTTGAATAACTCTCTACCTTATGTAATCCATGCTATTGTTCTAGTTCCCATATAGTGATACTGAAGACATGACTATAATTACCTCAAATATTATTTTTAGGGGAATAGATGAGAATATCTAGAAACAATATGTATGCATTTGATGTTTTTATTACTAGTCCAAGTCAAATGAATATGGAAAAGATGTTTTTAGAGCCAAATTTTCATCTTATTTGTTTTCATTCTAAGAATAAAAGTGGTTAAATGGGATCAACAAATGAGGTGTTTTCTCTACTTTTAAGATTTGAAGAATATGCACCATTGTAAATCTTACAGAAAAAGAATCATTTGTAAAATTGTAGTAGGTGACATGTCTTAGAGAAAAGATTTTACTGTGGATAGTGGAATTAGATATTAGAATAGTAAAACGGGAAGATTAAAATCATCAAGTTTGTCTCTACTTAAATTTGGGGTAGCTTATACCCAAAGATGTTCTTTTTTTCACTCAACACAACTGAGTTAGAAGTAATCCTGGAACAAAAGCTTGGTCATCCCTCCATCCCTCCTGCTGCTCCATACATTGGTTTCTCTCCCTTTGCATTTCTCTTGTCACTTAAGAAACTTCAACTTGAATATCACAGGAGAAAGAAATCCAGAACACAATATAAGATAATTTGGGTGTGTGGGGAGGCATACTTATCAGAACTCAAACTTTAATAACTGACTTAACATATCTAAGCCTAAGCTTAAGTGGGGTACTATGTCATTCACAAGCTGTCATGTTTTAGAATTTTCTTCTATTCTCTAAGAAATGATAGAACACCATAATTTTACCCCTAAGCCTGTCAACGCATCCAAATTTTGATTTGAAGACTTTAAAATAACAAATGAATTGAATTGTGTGTAGGTTTGAAATAATTTTCTTTTATTTGATTGCATTAGAGTGTGCCTAGCAACCTATATGTAGGACATTAACAAAGTAAATTCCACTCAGACTTATGACTTAGATTTATTCTTGCCCTGTACTTTTGCATATATGATTCTCATTAGCTTAGATGATATTAGCTACTCCTATTTATTACTGAAGTACAAACAACAGGATTATATTCAACGAAGTTCATATTATCTACCTATATAAAATTATGTATTAACTCATACAAAACTTTGAGAAAATATTCTTTCCTTCTGTAACAGTCTGCTCTAAGCAATCAAGATATAGAAATAAATAAATACCTTATAGTTTTGAAAATAAATGTCACTTTTTTCATTGAGCCTAAGAAGAAAAATCAATCTTCCCTATGAATGATATATCACTCACATGATAAACTGAGCACATGACAGATGTCATAATTTCTAATGATCAAATTATCAAATCTCTTCCTGATTTTTTATTTACTAATAAAAAGGGAAATGTTTGTTTTTCATGAGTAACATTTCATAGACAAGTAACTCCAACTCCTTGTTCTCTGGAATTTGTTAAAATACTATTTCAATGATGTTCTCAGAATTTAGCATGGGCTCTGTTTTTATTTCATTTATTCATTCCTTCAGCAACTGATTATTGTAAACCTAATATGTAAAAAGAAACATGATGATACAATCCTTACCATTGATGTGCTTACTATTAACCTAGCAAGAGGAAAAATAAATTGTTCCCGTATTAGCAATAAAAACAATAAGCAGAAGTTCTGTTTCCTAAGTGGGTGGCATAATTTATATGAATGGAAAAGATAAAGCTCTATATCTCTTCCTTCCATTTAGGTGGACAGGGTTGGGATAAAGAAAAACCTGAAATATCAGAGCCTTAGTACTGCTGAAGATGAAAGTCTCAAGGATTGCTTATTTTTTTTTTTAGTAGAATACATTAATTTCTGACAACACAAAACAAAACCCTTAGCCATGTAGATCAAGGCAACTATTGCTTTGTGTGAAAATGAAAGGGAGATGGTTCATTTTAGCTATGTGCAGATGAGGTTGTTTGGATCAGCTTTCCTATGCTGAAAAACTTTTAAACCAAAAAAAATCTTTTACAAGCACATTGGGCAGAAGAAAAGATAACCCAGAGAAAAGAAGCCAGTATTGGGGACTGCTTTTTCTACAGATGTTTTTGCTGAATCTGGAGCAGGTACTGAGAAATTGACCATAGGTTTCGAAAGACTCATATAGAAGGAGAATATGATGGATTTTTGAGCTACCAATGATGAAAGATTTGGGTCAAATCAATAAGGCAGATATTTGAAGAATATCAACAAGGCAGATATTTAAATCACTTCCATTATTGATTGGATTAAGATCCACTAGCAATACAAGAACCCCCTATAATAATAATTAATCAGAAGTACACATCATTCCTTTCTGGTTAAAGATAACATCATCCAGAGCTGCAAATTATCCCTAATTTCTCTGTCTATACCATGTCCCACAGTCAGTCAAAAATAAAAGGACTATGAGAAAACAAGATCATTTTAATGAAAGCCAAAGGAAACAACAGGGTACATACCCACCCCTATAGGGAATTCAGTAAAAAGATACCACCTAGATTACAAAATAATTTTGCTTTACATGATCAAGGAATTAAAATATATGATTATGAATTTTGCAGAGTACTGAATGCTGTACTAAAAGAGCCAAGTGAAAACTCAAAACTAAAAAAATGGAAAATCTAAGTTTAAAACTCATGAATAGGCTTAACAGAATACTGGACATAGCTGAAGAGAAATTTGGTAAGCTGAAAGATCAGAAAGATGTACAAAGAATAGAAATGATACAGAATACAGGAAGTGTTTCAGAGCTGTGTTTGGATATGATGAAAATGTCAAGTTTATACATAATTGAATTCCTATACTGAGAACAATGATACTGGACCAGAAATATTACTGAAAGAGAATGACCAAAACTGTCCTAAATCTGACAAGTTATTAAAACCACAGTTTCAAGAAGTCCTACAAATATCATCTAGGAAAACACTTTAAAAAACTTTACAGTTAAGTACTGCATTATTTCTATAAGCCAGTCATAAAAATCACCTCAAGCTAATAGCATAAAACAATATGGAAATTTATTCTTGAATAGTTCCAAAGTCCAGAAGGTGTTGGCAATCAAGGTGTTGGGAGGGTTGTGTTCCTTCTGAAGGTTCTTTAGAGGGAACTTCCTTTTGCTTTCCTACTCTCTGGGGTCTCCTGGAGTACTCAATGCTCCTCGGCTTGTGGCTACACCATTACAGTATCTTCCTCTGTCTAAAAGTGTACCTCTATCCTTCTCTCTGTCTTCGTGTGTCCTTTTCTTTTATAAAAATAATCCACTGGAGTCAGGGACCACTCAATTTCAGTATGATCTCATTTCCATCCTTATGCTAATTTCTTTTGAAAATATCCTCTTTCCAGAAGGTCATATGCTGAAGTTCTTGGTAGACATAAATTTTCAAGAAGTTATTCAGAAAAAGATGCAGATTATCTTCAAAATAGCAAAAAGAAAGACTGACAGCAGACTTTCCAAGACAAATAAAAGAAGATGGAAGACATGAAATTATATTTTAATAGTCCTGAAAGAAAACAATTGCCAATCTAAAATTCTATATCCAGCAAAATATCATTGAAAAATTAGTTTGGGACAGAATATGTCAGACAATTTAACATGTACTCCTCCGTTAAAAGAGTGTAATAAGTATTGTTGAGTGAAGAAAATTCATTCTGTCTGGAGGATCAATGATGTAGGAAGAGATAAACAGCAAAAAGGGAAGATGAAAGAGAGAAAAATAGGGACAGGAAGGAAGGAGGAAAGAGGGAAAAGAAGGAAGAAAGGTAATCATAAAGGAAATAATATGGGTAAACTTAAATAAGTACTAACTATATAATGCTATTCAATTATTTATCATGAGATTTAAACATAACACACACAGGCACATGAAAAAAAAGATGAAAATGGTATCCAAAAGTAGTAGGGCTAATCAAATATCCCAGTAGATATTAAGGCAAAAATCACTACTAGATTAAAAAATAATAAAATAATAATTTACCTGGAAAATAAACAATTATAAATTATTACATATATAAAAACTAATATGATTTTCAAACAAATAGAGAAAAAATTGACAAAACTAAGTTTAGATGGCCAAATTATGACAGTGAACATTTCTAATACAGTGTTAACATATAGCAAACAAGAAAAAAATAGGAAATTTGAAAAAATAATGAAAAAAATTAACATTGACATATAATAAACAACTCCAATATGTGTTTCTACACACACACACACACACACACACACACACACACGTCAAGTCTACGTGGACCATTTTCAGATGATGATCATTGTTTGTTCCATTGTGTCTCAATAATTTCAAGTAGAATTTCAAAATGGAAACATGCAGAGAATATTCTTTTGTCACAGTGGAATTAAATTAGAAATCAATAAAAATAAAGCAATATTAAATCTTCAACCATTTAAAAATTAAACAGTTTATGAACAAACAACATGCCAAAGCAGAAATTCTGATTAAATCAGAGGATATTTCAGCTAAATGAGCTTACTTTCCTGTTTATTTCATCAAGCTAGTGTAATAATGATACAAAGAAAGAAAATTATAGTCTAATTTCCCTCTAGAACATTGATTTTACAGCTCCTCAACAAAATGCTGATGTAGAAAACCAATAATACTATGCACAAAAGAAAGAATGATACATCATGTTCAAGTGGGGTTTATTTTCATAATACAAGATTGGGGATTCATTTTAAAAGCAATGAATTTTATTTACCAAGTTAGCATAATAAAGGAGTTTTTAAAATTCTATTATTACATCAATAAAAGCAGACAAAGGCTAGGACAATGTCAGCGTTCACTTATAAACACCACAAACTAAAAACAGAAGGGACTTTGCTATTTTGATAAAATAAAAATTACATGAAACACCAACAGCAAGTACTATACTTAAAGATGGAATGTTGAAAGATTCTCCTTCCCTCTAAACACGAATGAAACCAGACTATCCATTTTCACCATTTTTATTTGACAGGTGCTGGATATCCTATGGATTTCAATAAGGCAAGAAAGAGTGAAAATTGATAATGATTAAAAAGAGAGAAGGAAAACTAAGAAAACTGTCAATATTATCAGACAATATGATTTGTACATAGAAAATCCAAATGTATATCCACTGAAAAATTTTACAATGTCACTAGACACCAAGTCAATTTGTAAAATTATTATTTTCTTATGCCAGCAACAAACAAAATGAATATTCAGAAATATATTAAAATATCAAATAGCCAGGAATTAATCTAATGAAAGATCTGCACATCTTATATTTTACATGGTTTAAGACATCCATCTATAATATTTTGTTATGGAAGCTCATGAAGATTAATACACATTTTGGTACCAAGAAGTAGGCTGCTGCTGAACAAATTCCTGAAAATAGAGAAGGGGCTTTGAAATTGGGTGATGGTTAGGGCCAGAATAAAATGACACTAGGAAAAGCACAATGACAATAATACTTACCAGGGTTATCAAAAGAGCACTAAGTTTCCAACTGCACCTGTGATGAAGAATCAGGATATTTTCACTTGATGGAAGAAAAAATGATCCAAATAAAACCAGAGGATCTGAGGACAAACAAGTACCTGAAATCTAGGTTACATTTAGTTATAGTCACACACACTGAGAAATGTAATTTAAAGTCATATTACTTTGAAGCAACAAGTGGGTGGGATAGATAAGAATGCTTGGTTAAAGCATTAAATATTCAGACTTGTAATAGTATGTCAGTTTAAATAAATACAGATAATGAACAAAGGAAAACAATCTCAATGAAGAATACCATAGGGCAAAAAGCCAAACACCCATGGCCATGAAGAATTGTTCAGTGTCTGAAACAATTATAAATATCAAAGTGGAATGGAGCAAGACATTTGGAAATGTAGGTAGATTATATATCTCCAAATTGACGTAAACTAGATTATAATGATTACTGAATACTGTTTCTATTTTTTAGAATCTCTGTTAACAAGCTATTTATAAGATATATAAATAATGTGGCAGTTTTTCTCATATACCTAGAATTTAATTCAGGGTATGGATGCGGACATGTTTTTTAAAGTATGGTAAGAGGCATAAAGCATAATATTTACTGCTAATCATTTTTAGCCATTAATGTCAACACTGTTATCCAACCAGTCTCCAGAGCTCTTTCAAACCTGTGGTTCTTGAAAGTTCTCCACAGGTGACAAAAGGATCTGTGACCCCCCATTCCAGATCCATCCAAGGAGATCGTTTTTTAAAAATGTTTTATTTTAGCTGTAGGTGAACATAATACCTTTATTTCATATATTTATTTTTATGTGGTGCTGAGGATTGAACCCCATGCCTCACATGTGCTAGGCAAGAGCTCTACCACTGAGCCACAACCCCAGCCCCAAAGAGATCATTTTAACTGCATTTTAGATATGGGGTTTGTGCATAATCACAATTTGAAACAAAATATTTTTAAAAATCAAAGATATTTTCCTTATTTTGAGAAAATTTGTACTTTTTTGTAATTTTAAAAATTTAAAGGAACTAATGATTTTTTTTTTTTTTTTATAAATTGCTGACTTTTTCATGTGGACAGACATGAGATTGTCAAAGACCTAAATTTACTGAACCCAGAAAAAAATCCTAATAAAAAATATGACAGGTTTATGACAGCATAATCATAATAATTATTTCATGTCCTTAACTATATATTAGTAAGTGACATGAATTTTTAATTATATATCTGATTTTCAAAGAATAATTTCGTACAATTGGCGATGATAGAGCTATTCACAAGATACTATGGGAACAAATAGGAGGAACATTAGGTTTTTAAAAGGATCAATATTTTTCTGGAGAGAATGAGATCTTAAAGGATGAGTAGGTCTTACCTAAATCCCAGAGATATGACAAGAAAGGGTGTTTCATGCAGTGAACTCAAGGGTAAGCCACAAACAACTGAATCGGATCTACTGACATTGCTGCTTCATTAGGGCCCATAGTACAGGACAGTCGTTGTGGAGAAATTGTTAGGAGTCAGTGAGGTCTTTGTAGACCACGTTTAAGGACTTGAGTGAGATAATACTGGGTTATATGGAAAGGAATGGTATTTTCTGCTTTGTATTTTATGTAAAACATTTTATCAACATTTTTTGTAGTTGGTTTGAAAATGAAGACCAGCCAGAGGAACCAGCTAGGACACTGAGGCATTACTCCAGATAATAATGTAAAACCTGAAAGGAGATACAGATAAGAAGAAAAATGGGCATTAAAAACATCTAGAGGAGATAAAAATAGGTAGAAACTTAATAACTTGATGGGAAAACGTAGGCAGAAGCCTCTGGGGTGATTCCTAGGTGGACTGGGCTGTTTAGCCTCTTAGAAGGGCTAACTGCTTTCTCAGTCTGTTAAACATGGGTATAGCAAAGTACAAAATAAGACTGCATATGCAGATTTGGGGGGAAAATCATGGAATTTACTACGTACAGATAAAATTTGGTTATCTTTGCTTTTACTGTCTCCAAAAATGTATACAGAAACATTGAAGAACTCACTTTTTAACTTCATAATTATGGAGTTTTGCTTTCAGTATGTCTTGAGTAAGGAAAGAGAGGAAGGCACAGAGCCACTCTGGTTAATACAAACCACTAAATTTAGTGAATTTAATAAAAGTATCTCATTAACAAGTCGATACATGTACTCATTGTTATCATTTAAATTGTTTTGTGCAAAAAAGTAACTTGTTGGGCATCTTGGGGAGTACCAGGGATTGAACTCAGGGGCACTCAACCACTGCACCACATCCCCAGCCCCATTTTGCGCTTTTATTTAGAGACAGGGTCTCACTGAGTTGCTTAGCACCTCACTTTTACTGAGACTGGTTTCAAACTCACAATCCTCCTGTCTCAGTGTTCCAAGCTGCTGGGATTACAGGCATGCACCACCTCGCCCAGCATTCTTATTATCAAATGCTAAAATATGAAATTTTATGCTTATATAAAAAAAGGGATTGTGTCAAATTACTTACCTAGGAGCCTACATAAGAATTCTCAAATATACATATAATGCCTTTTTGTTATATCTGCACTTTGTTACCACCATGGTAGGTATGTTAGGATTTAATTGCCAATTAGTTCACATAATTTTATACAGCTTTGTTCTGAGGCTCTTGTAATTTTATAGAAAAATAAATTTTAAGCATGCAACTTAGAGTGCAAATACATCTTAAAAAGAAAACAGTAAGAGTATTGAGAGCTTTGCAAGAAACTGAATCTTATAAAGAACATTACTTTTGCAATAACAGCAATAACATTTCTAATTGTCAATATGAAAAAAAGGCACATTTAAAAGTTGACATTTCTATTCAGATTACACATGAATGGTATTTGATACTTGCATTCCGAAGTCATGTTACATGTTGAAGTTATGATTATAACTTCCCCTAACAATCTCTTGTAGTTTATACATAAATGTTCTTTTGGATATGTCCACTGTGAATTTACTGTTGTGTAAAGAAACAAGGGTGCTCTTAATAAATCAAAGACTAAATCTCATGCTTTTGCAGCAAGTGCTATCTTAAAACTGCCAGTTATTTATTCCATGTAAAATTATCTGAATTCTGCCTTCGTTACTCTGAGATCTAAATTCTCCAAATACTTAATCTTGTTACTTAATGTTGGATTGTTAACTGAAAAGAAGTTTATAAATTTTATAGAATTACATCTGTTAAATGTAATTTTAGGGATTTTTCATCTGTCAGATTTTGGCCTACAAGGATACAGGGAATATACTATAAATACTTATTTTACAAATACAGAGTCTATGTCACCTGCATGTGGTAAATAATTAACAATTATAGAACTTAGTCCAATCTGCACAGGCATGTCTTACTGAAAAACAATCAGAAGTCTGCTTTTCAATGAAGAGGGAAAAAGAAATGTAAGAAAAATGCACATTTTTTTAAATAAATATTTAATCCATTTTCTTTTAAAATAGCAACAGCTTTTGCAACATGCAAAAGAATTTTTAAGACAATGAACTGAGTACAAACGTATTAACTTCTTCCATTCTCGTCCAAAATCCCAGTGAATTAAAAAGAGGATGCATTTGAACTGGAACCTAAGAATAGGTGCCCTGGTGTGCTTTACATTTAAAGCCCATGAGATTGGGGATGGAGCTCACTGTAAGAGAGCACTTGCCTAGCATGTGCTAAGCCCAGAGTTCAATCCTTAGCACCATCAAAATAAACAAATAAAAACAACAACAACAATAAAAATATGCTACAAATGTGTGACTAAAAACAAGAGTAGGCAGTACTTGAGTGAACGTTAGATGCATAACTCCATTTTATGCAAGATAGGGCACATCCCTGAGAGATGATAATGAGGCTCATGCTTGATTCAGTTCCAAGGACAAAGGCTGGAGGTGAAAGGAGATCCTGAAAGAGACATATGTACAGGACACCTTTAGCTATGACAGGTCGATGTGATTCATAAACAACTCTTCTTGAGGCTTAAGGTTTTACACATCTATAGCAGATGTGTAAACACAACAGAAAATCAGGAGGGTGGCAAGGCTTCATCAGGAACTGCCAAAACAAGACCTGAAGGAGCAGGTATCAGTGCCAAGACCAACTCCAGAGAAAACCACTTCATGCTCTTGGGACATAGACCTGGCTCCTACTGGGAGACAATTCTTAAATGTCTTATCCTCCTACATTGTCAAGGACTTCTAAGTAGAAGATAGATTGAAATAGCAAACAGTCTAGGAAGCTAGATATAGTTTCCTTCTGGTGAAATCTAAACATGTGCTTTCCTGAACACTTTTTCATATATTTATTAATCTCCTGTATATCTTCTTCTGTAAAGTGTCC
>JAJEJO010000874.1:2346659-2368801 GCA_020662805.1 Glaucomys volans
TGAGAAAAAGCTTTTTAGTTTGAATCCATCCCATTAATTGATTCTTGCTTTGATTTCTTGTGCTTTGGAGTCTTGCTGAAGAAGCCTGATCCTAAGCCAACATGATGAGGATTTGGGCCTACTTTGTCTTCTATTTGGTGCAGGGTCTCTGGTCTAATTCCTAAGTTCTTGAGCCATTTCGAGTTGAGTTTCTTGCAGGGTGAGAGAGAGAGGTTTAATTTCATTTTACTGTATATGGATTTCCAGTTTTCCCAGCACCATTTGTTGAACAGGCTATCTTTTCTCCATTTTATGTTTTTGGCTCCTTTGTCTAGTATGAGGTAACTGTATTAATGTGGGTTTGTCTCTGTGTCTTCTATTCTGTACCATTGGTCTACCTGTCTATTGTGGTGCCAATACCATGCTGTTTTTGCTACTATTGCTCTGTTGTATAGTTTAAGGACTGGAATTGTGATGCCTCCTGCTTCACAATTATATGTGCTATGCTTTTATATAAGGGCAGTAGATTTATGTGCACCAGCACTACCACAAAGACAGGGATAATGCCTTGTGCTACAGCGTTACATGACATCAATAAAAGGTAGAGATTTATAAGTTTCATTAATATCTATGACATCACCATCTTATAAGCAGTCCTTGTGTGTGTGTGTGTGTGTGTGTGTGTGTATGAAGCTAAACTTTTAGCTTACAAGGAAGGTAAAATCTCAGTCCATTGACACGGTTTATGATTTAAATCCAATATAAGATTGCACCTCAAAAAACAAATGTCAAACAAAGAAGACAAGTTAAACAAATTTGAAATTTCTGTTGAGATCACTCAATTCTAGCATGAACCATTTTTCTCTAGTTTCTCTGACTCTCTAATAATATAAACCTTGGGAAGGACAATTCTAAGACTACTCATATGCCCATTTTGAAAATCCCTGATGAACCAGTACTCTGCTTTGCAGAAAATATGAACCTAATCAAACCCCCAGAAAACTGACATGGGGCCCATGAAACGTTTCTCAAAATTAAAAGGAGATCCTGACATGGTGGCATATGCCTGTAATCCCAAACTAAAAGAGGAGGACTGCAGGTTCAAAGCCAGATTCCACAATTTAGGAAGACCCTCAGTAACCTAGCAAGGCCCTGTTCTAAAATAAACAAACAAACAAACAAAAAGGACAGGGGATGTAGCGTAATGGTAAAGTACCAGATCAATTTTCTGTATTCCCCAAGAAGTAAAATAAAATAAAATAAAATAAAACAAAATAGGAGACTTTAGCATTTATAAAACAAAGACAGAACATACTTTAATAAGAAAAGTATGAGGGAATAAATTATGCACTTTAATGCAAAATTCTATAAAAATGAAATTTATGAGTAAGACACAGTAAAGATGAGTGAAAATAAAATGTTAAAATGAAAGTGTAACCAAAAGTTAACCAGAAATTAAATGGAAGATTATGATGTAAAGAACAAATGAAAGGGATGCACTAGGAGAATTTACACTACAGATAGTTTGGAAGAAAAGTGGGTTATTATACATAAGAAAAGAAAATTGGTTTATTATACATGTTCCCAGAATGGAAAAGGATAAGATGTTTTTAACTAAAAAATGAGAAAGAGGATGTGAGCTATGAAAAGAAAATAGCTTTTGAACAATATGTATCAGAGGTATTCTTGAGAAAGGAATAATGAAAAGTGGAAGAGAAAAATCATAATAGATAAAAAATATTTTGAGCTGAAGTATATCCCATTCTTACAGATTAAGAAAAATTACTGCTAGAACAACTGCTTAAGTTTGCCCAGAAGGTGATGTTTTGGGTCTGAGGGTAGTGTACCCAGTGCTGGAAAAAGGGAGGGATCTACCCCTGGTGATCTCCTCATGCCAATCATTTTCAAATAAAGACTTTGCTAATGTTTCTCTGATTGGTTGATTTTCTTTTGCAATCTTTAAAACTGAAATTTATTCTTTAATAATTGTTAATTTTTATCATGAAAAAATCAGGAAAATAAATTGTTGCATCAAATATATAATTTATTAATTGACTTGTTCCTTCTACAATAGACATTTTGATTCAATAAAATTCAAATTATATAAGATTGCTACCAATTGATCAAAATCTAAACCATTATGAATAAAAACTACTGAATAGTTGTGCTTTTGTGTTCTGTAGAAATCTGGGGTTTGCACCATCATTGAACTGGTTCATACTTATTTTGACAAATTTCTTGTATGAATTTGAATTTGATCAACCCAGCGCAGACTCCTGAGACTTCTGCAGCTGATATGTCGGCCCCAAGTGCTCCTGTGGGACCTCAACATGGGGGCAACCGGCACAGTGCACATGTGGGAGACTCCAGCGAGTGGTAAGTGGGCACAGTGGACACTTGAGTCTCCCACTTGGGGAGGCTCAGCTCAAAGGTTTGGATTCAGCCCAGCCAAGTCTGGCAAGACTTCCAGGTCTGGGAGGCGGGCAAAGAGACAGACATCAGGCTCAGCACAGTGCAGACTCCTGAGACTTCTGCACCTGGTACTATGGCCCTGAGGGCTCCTGTAGGACTTCCGCTTGGGGGCAGCCACCAGGAGGCCCTGCCCAGAGGCCCAGACATACCCTAGCCTGGTGAACACTGAAGACTAGTTGGTGAGGTATTGGAAACCTGCAGGGACACCACAAGTCTATAGGGGGGAAGCTGCAATACCTCAGATTCTCACTGATCGAGGGGAAGATACATGAGCAACATGAGAAAACAGGGGAAGAAAGTGTCTCAGACAAACCTAGATACTCCATCAACAGAATTCAGTGATAGCTGGGGAGAAGAAATATCAGAAAGGGAGTTCAGAGTGTACATAATTAAAATGATCAGAGAAGCAAACGATGTGATGAGAGAGTAAATGCAGGCAATGAATGATCACACCAATGAACAGTCAAAAGAACAGTTACAGGAAGTTAAAGATCATTTCAATAAAGAGATAGAGGTTCTGAGAAAAAAACAAACAGAACTCCTTGAAATGAAGGAAACAATAAATCAAATTAAAAACTCAATAGACAGTATAACCAACAGGCTACATCACCTGGAAGACAGAACCTCAGACATTGAAGACAAAATATTTAATCTTGAAAACAAAGTTGACCAAACAGAGAAGATGGTAAGAATTCATAAACAAAGCCTACAAGAATTGTGGGATATCATGAAAAGACTAAATTTGAGAGTTACTAGAATTGAGGAAGGCACAGAGATACAAACCAAAGAAATGAATAATCTATTCAATGAAATAATATCAGAAAATTCTGATATTCCATTCTGAAGAATGAAATGGAAAATCAAATACAAGAGGCTTACAGGACACCAAATGTACAAAACTACAACAGACCAACACCAAGGCATATTATAATGAAAGTACCTAACATACAAAATAAAGATAGAATTGTAAAGACTGCAAGAGAAAAAATCAGATTACATTCAGGGGAAAACCAATACAGCTATCAACAGATTTCTCAACACAGACCCTAAAAGCAAGAATGGCCTGGAATAACATATTCCAAGCCCTGAAAGAAAATGGACGCCAACCAAGAATCTCATACGCAGCAAAACTCACCTTCAGATTTGAAGATGAAATCAAATTCTTCCATGATAAAAGATAAAAGAATTTACAAATAGAAACCTAGCACTACACAACATTCTAAACAAAATATTCCATGAGGAAGAAATGAAAAAAAAATATAAATCAGCATAGGGAGGAACTACCCTAAAAGAACAGGCAAATAAAGGAGAAACCAAGTCAAGTTAAAAACCAAAAATAAACCAAAATGATTGGGAATACAAATCATATGTCAATAAAAATCCTGAATGATAATGGTCTGAACTCATCAATCAAAATACATAGACTGGCAGATTGGATTAAAAAGAAAGACCCAACAATATGCAGTCTCCAAGAGATGCATCTCATAGAAAAAGATACCCACAGGCTAAAGGTGAAACAATGGAAAAAAACATATCATGCACATGGAATGAGTAAAAAAGCAGGGATTTCCATCCTCATATCAGATAAAGCAGACTTCAAGCCAAAATTAGTTAGAAGGGATAAAGAAGGGCATTTCATACTGCTTAAGGGAAGCATAAATCAGCAAGACATAACAATCATAAATATTTATGCACCAAACAATGGCGCATCCATGTAGGTCAATCAATTCTTAATTCTAGGAATCAAATAGCCCAAAACACAAGAATCCTGGGTGACTTTAACACACCTCTATCACCATTGGACAGATATTCCAAGCAAAAATTAAACAAAGAAACCATAGAATTCAATAACACAATCGCCAAATGAGACTTAACAGACATATATAAAATATTCCATCCATCAATAAGTGAATATACTTTCTTCTCAGCAGCTCATGGATCCTTTTCTGAAATAGACCATATGTTATGCCACAAAGCTACTCTTAGCAAATACAAAAAGATAGAGATACTACCTTGTATTCTATCAGACCATAATGGAATGAAATTAGAATTGAATGATGCATGAGTAACAGAAGACATTAGGGGGGAAGTTAAAAAGTTCTTAGAGGTCAATGAGAACAAAAATACAACATATCAAAATCTCTGGGATACTATGAAAGCAGTGCTAAGAGGAAAATTTATTGCATGGAGCACATTCTATAAAGGAATTAAAAGTGAAAAAATAAATGACCTCATGTTATAGCTCAAAATTCTAGAAAAAGAGGAACAGTTCAGCACCAAAAGTAGTAGAAGACAGGAAATAATTAAAATCAGAGGGGAAATCAATGAAATTGAAACAAAAGAGACAATTCATCAAATTGACAAAACAAAAAGTTGGTTCTTTGAAAAAATAATATTGATAAACCCTTATCCACACTAACAAAGAGGAGAGAGAAAACTCAAATTACTAAAATTCGTGATGAAAACAGAAATATCACAACAGACACTACTGAAAAACAAAACTTAATTAGAAGCTATTTTGAAAATTTATACTCCAACAAAATAGAAAATCTTGAAGACATCAACAGGTTCCTAGAGGCATATGAGCCACCCAAACTGAATCTGGAAGACATACATCATTTAAATACATGAATTTCAAGCAATGAAATAGAAGAAGTCATCAAAAGCCTACCAATAAAGAAAAGTCCAGGACCAGATGGTTTCACAGCCAAGTTCTACAAGATCTTCAAAGAAAAAGTCATTCCAATACTCCTCAAAGTATTCCATGAAATAGAAAAGGAGGGAACCCTTCCAAACTCATTCTATGAAGCCAATATCACCCTGATACCAAAATCAGACAAAGACACTTTAAGAAAAGAAAATTTCAGACCAATATCCCTAATGAATATAGATGCAAAAATTCTTAACAAAATTTTAGCAAATCACATGCAAAAGCATATTAAAAAGATAGTGCACCATGATCAATTGGGTTTCATCCCAGGATGCAAGGTTTGTTCAACATCCAGAAATCAATAGATGTAATTTACCATATCAACAGACCTAAAGTCAAGAACCACATGATTATTTCAATAGATGCTGAAAAAGCATTTGATGAAATACAGCACCCCTTCATGCTCAAAACACTAGAAAAAATAGGGATAGTAGGAATGTCCCTTAACATTGTAAAGGCTATCTATGCTAAGCCCATGGCCAACATCATTCTAAATGGAGAAAAAATTGAAAGCATTCCCCCTGAGAACTGGAACAAGGCAGGGATGCCCTCTTTTACCACTTCTATTCAACATTGTCCTTGAAACTCTAGCCAGAGCAATTAGACAGACCAAAGAAATTAAAGGGATATGAGTAGGAAAGAAAGAACTCAAACTATCCCTATTTGCTGATGACATGATTCTATATTTAGAGGAGCTGAAAAATTCCAACAGAAAACTTCTGGATCTCATAAATGAATTCAGCAAAGTAGCAGGATATAAAATTAATCCTCATAAATCTATTGCATTTTTATTCATAAGTGATGAATCCTCTGAAAGAGAAATTAGGAAAACTACCCCATTCACAACAGCCTCAAAAAAATTAAAATATTTGAGAATCAATCTAACAAAAGAGGTGAAAGACCTCTACAATGAGAACCACAGAACACTAAAGAAAGAAATGAAAGAAAATCTGAGAAGATGGAAAGATCTCCCATGTTCTTGGATAGGCAGAATTAATATTGTCAAAATGGTCATACTACCAAAAGTGCTATACAAACTCAATGCAGTTCCAATTAAAATCCCAATAACAGACCTCATAGAAATAGAGCAAGCAATCATGAAATTCATTTGGAGGAATAAGAGACCCAGAATAGCTAAAGCAATCCTTAGCAAGAAGAGCAAAGCAGGAGGTATCACAATACCAGACCTTCAACTATACTACAAAACAATAGTAACAAAAACAGCATGGTATTGGCACCAAAATAGGCAAGTAGATCAATGGTACAGAATAGAGGACACAGAGACAAATCCACATAAATACAGTTTTCTCATACTAGACAAAGGCACCAAGAACATACAATGGAGAAAAGATAGCCTCTTCAACAAATGGTGCTGGCAAAACTGGAAAGCCATATGCAGCAAAATGAAACTAAACCCATATCTCTCACCCTGTACAAAACTCAACTCAAAGTGGATCAAGGACCTAGGAATTAGACCACAGACCCTGCACCTAATAGAAGAAAAAGTAGGTCCAAATCTTCATCATGTTGACTTAGGTCCAGATTTCCTTAACATGATTCCCAAAGCACAAGACATAAAAGCAGGAATCAATAATTGGATAGAGTCAAACTAAAACCTTTTTCTCAGCAAAGAAAACAATCAGCAATGTGAAAAGAGAGCCTTCAGAGTGGGAGAAAAATGTTTGCCACACATACTTCAGATAGAGCACTAATTTCCAGAATCTACAAAGAACTCAAAATACTTTACCCCAAGAATACAAATAACCCAGTCAATAAATGGGCTAAGGAAATGAGAAGACACTTTACAGAAGAAAATCTACAAGCAATCAACAGATATATGAAAAAAAAAGTTCAACATCTCTAGTAATAAGAGAAATGCAAATCAAAACCACCTTAAGATTTCCTCTCACCCCAATTAGAATGTCTATTATCAAGAATTCTAGCAACAACAGGTGTTAGAGAGGATGGGGTGGGGGAGGCACACTCATACATTGCTGGTGGGGTATGCAATTTACATTGCAATTTAGTGCAACCCCTCTGGAAAGCAGTGTGAAGATTCCTTAGAAAACTTGGAATGGATCCACCATTTGACCCAGCTATCCCACTCCTTGGCCTATACCCAAAGGACTTAAAATCAGATTACTACAGTGATGCAACCACATCAATGTTCATAGCTGCTCAATTCACAATAGCTAGATTGTGGAACCAACCAGTTGTCCTTCAATAGATGAATGGATTAAGAAACTGTGGTATATATACACAATGGAATATTATTCAGCCATAAAGAAGAATAAAATCATGGCATTTGCAGGTAAATGAATGAAGTTGGAGATTATCATACCAAGTGAGATTAGCCAATCCCAAAAAACCAAAGGCTGAATGATCTCTCTGATAAGTGGATAATGATACATAATGCAGGGTGGAAGGCAGGCAAAAAAGGAGGAAGGATGGATTGCATAGAGGGAAAAGAGTGGTGGGATTGGTTTTGGGGTGGATAAGAATAACAACAGAATGAGACAAACACCCTATGTTCATATATGATTACACAAATGGTGTGACTCTACTTTGTGTACAACCAGAGAAACAACAGCTTTACTCCATTTGTGTAAAACAAATCAAAATAAATTAATTTATAAAAAAAGAAGAAATTTGAATTTGAGTTTGTATGCCAACTTAAATGGCATTGTCCAGAAGCAGCCTGGAACTTAACAAAGAAATATTTTTAAAAAAAAGTGTTGAAAAATGTAGTTGAAGCAATATTTGGTGTGTTTGGATCCACTTAAACACTTATGAAATCTTTCATAACACATTTAGTCAAGAAACATTGTGAAGAAATGCAAACGAGCACATCTAAAGAGTATATAGTAGAAATGAAATAAGATTCCAATGATGCAGTGATGAAAAATTACAAGGAATCACTGTTTCAGTCAACTTTTTCTCCACTGTGACCTAAAGACCTGACACGAACAATTAGAGGAGGAAAATTTTATTTAGGATTCATGGTTTCAGAGGTGTCAGTCCGTAGAAGGCTGATTCATTCCTTGGGGCTCAAGGTAAGGCAGAACATCATGGTGGAAGTGTAGGGCAGAGGAAAATACCTGGAGTCATAGCACCAGGAAGCAGAGACAGATACCAGCTCCCCTTGCCACTGACAAAAGGAACGCCTCAAAGGTACGGCCCCAATGACCCATCTCCTCTGGCCACATCCTACTTGCCTACAGTTACCATCCAGTTAATCCCCATCAGTGTATTAATACACTAATTATTTTAAGGCTCTCACAACACAATGATTTTACCTCTAAGCTTTCTTGCATTGTCTCACACATATCTAATCATAAAAATCATCTTCTTATAACCACTGAACATGAGAAAGAAAAGAAATCTAAGCATGATTCAATGTCAATAGGATTAAAGAAGTAATAATAAAGGGGATGAAAAAGACAGTAGATACTATTTTTCTTAACCATTTTTATATATGATATATTGTATTAAACAATTTTAAAATTAGTTTCAAAATTAAAACTAATAAGAATTTTTCACAAACAAATCTAATTGACAAAAATGTCTATAGCATGTATTGAACATAAATACGCAATGAAGGTAATTTTTAACAAAATTACTGAGAGATATACAGAAGTCTCAAAAACAGAAATCCCAATGCTATACTCATTACTTCAACAAATATTAGATAGAGTTTCCTTTTACTAAAAAAGTACTAATTTTTTATTACTTTTTGTATTATAGTATTTATTTCATTTTCCAAAAATTTAAGCTAACATCTTATTTGTACAAATTCAAAATGAGAAAATTTTCACCGCCTACATTTCTTTTCTGATCATTATATTTCTCATTTCCTTTCATCACTATTACTAAAAATAGCTTCAAAACATAGGAAGGATATGTAAATATATATAATGTATGTGTATGCCCCAAAATGGAGCAATTTACAAGCAAAAATAATACGTTTTATTTCACAAAGTTTCTGACAGTCAGGAATCTACGTCCACCTTCACTGGGAAGTTCTGAGTAATGGTGTCTCATGGGATTGCAGTGAAGCTGTTGAACTGGGCTGCAGACTCTGATAAATTATTGATTCTGGAGAGTATGATTGCCAAGCTCCCCCACCTGACTATTGGCAGAAGACAACACTTTCTTGCCCTGAAGGACACTTTTTAAGTAGCTTACATGAATTTTCCCAAGTGACAGTGCAGTGACACACAAAAAAAGTTACTGTTTTTGCTTTAATAATCAAATCTTTATTATACGTAGCAGCATTTCTGCCATATTCTAGTGGTCACACATCCAAAGCTTGATACAATATGGTAGGACACTGCAAAATTGTAAGAACATTAGAAAGTAGGGGTCACTGAGGACCATTCTAATGACTGCCTACAATATGGCAGATATTGATTAAATATCTTGGTTTCAAATACCCTAGTTTTGCCAGTGATTCCTATTATCTGAAATAATTACTGATATCAATTATTGTGTTGTTAGCTTTTAATTACTGTGACCAAAATACCTGAGAAGATCAACTTAGAGGAGGAAAGTCTGCTTGGTGCTCTGTCCATGGTCAGCCAACTCCATTGCTCTGGGCCTAAACTGATGCAGCACATCATGTTAGAAGTGCATGGCAGAGGAATCTTCTCTTCCGAAGGCATCCAGGAAGCAGAGAAAGAAGGAGAGGAGCCAGGGACAAGCTGTAGTCCGAAGGCAGTTTTCCAGTGACCTACTTCCCTAATCATGCTCCATGTGCCTAGAGTTACCTCCCAGTAATCCTTCCCAATTACAAGTCCATCAAATGGACTAATCCACCAATAAGGTTACAACTCTCATATTATATTATAACTTCACCTCTGAACATACCTACATGGCCTAACACATGAATTTCCCGTACACATTAAAGATCCAAACCATAACAATTAATTTTGTTTTCCACCTCCTGCTCCTCCACATTTCTTTAAGAAGCATTTCAGCCAGTGCACTTTTTCAGAATTTCCCAAATGTTTATTTCTGAAAAGATTTGAGATTTTGGTGGACTTGCTTATGATTGCTGGAGTTTTTCATCCCCTGGCATGGCAAAATTAGAAAATGCCCTTAGCAGATCCACTGGAATTAGATAGGCTTGTTTCTATTTGAAAATCTAGTTCTTCTAGCTAATTAGGATTGTATTATAACCCTTTTCCTTACTTACTCAGTTAATGTATGAGAAAAAAATAAATGGTATGGACCCAATTCCCTGGACCACTATATAGCTTGGTGAAAATATCCTTTCTTTGGGAATAAAGACATTCAGACCAGAAGAGTTCAGGGTTGCAGCAAAATGAAGCAAAAATGTTTTAATTAGATTATATCTTATGAAGTGTGACATGCCATTTGCATTTATAGTACTTGTAAACTGGTTTAGTTAACACTTTGCCCTTCCACCCACTGTACTTTCAAAAGTTGGTTGAAGAGAAAATTTTAGTGTGAGTCACTGAGAGGTTAAGAAAAAAAAAAAAAAAGAAGCTACTCTTGACAACAACCAAAAACAAAACAAAAAAATGAATCTTTAGGATCCTCCAAAGGACAGTCACTGATGTACTCTGTGGCTCAAAAGAGAAGCCACTTATTGCCTAGGTTAGGATTAATCGTCCAATTTAGATACACAGAAAAAATGAGTATATGACCTGCACTAAAAGACCATTTATCCTTTGGGTCAAGAATAAGTCAAGAATTTTGACCCTTTCTTCCATTATCATTTTTCTTGGGTTATGGAGCAAAAAACAAAGGGCAGAGGTATGTATCTCTTTCTTAATTCTCATGTTTTGTTCTTCAATACAGAATAGGTTTAGAAATGGATTCCTTTCCCTTTGCACCTCTGTTCCTTCTATATGTGAACACAATTCTAGACATATCGTGACAGTATAACTGCTTCATTATCAGAATTGGTGTGTTGGTTTCCTTATGTCTTTTCTTTAACAGTTCAGTAACTACATTTTCAAAGGATTTCATGTCTTCTTCTTTTTTTCCTTTTGTTACATGATTGCTTCCTTAACAAGTACACAGCATGCTCTCTTATTTAGCACCAATAGCTACAGGTCAGTCGAGCGAAAGATCATGCTAGCTATGTAGAGATATTCAAATTTTCATTTGATTTCCTGTTCCCTTGAAAGGACTACCTAAACTTAAAAATTCAAAAAGAGATTCGATCTAAGCTACAAAAGTTGAAATCACCGATTCATTTCTCTGAAGGAAATAAAGCAGACTGAGGATAAGACTCAATCTTACCATCGATCAACACACACTTCAGAGTAGAAATGAATCTCCGTAAAACAGAGACGAGCAGAGTACCTTGAAGAATTTCTCAAAAGTACACACCAAATGATTTATTTAATTATTTAAGTCACCTGGTACCTAGTGTAAGAGAGGAAACATAAACATTTGGCAAATATCTACAGATACATAATAGTGCTTATTTATCTTACTCAACATCTGCTCCCAATATTCCTCATTCTCCAGGAGAAGAGCCAAGATTTGGGATCAGAACAACCCAAGCAGGAAAACAACCCCGTTACAGGAAAAAAATACTTAAAAAGAAAATAAAGAATTTGACCAATAATAAGTATCAGCAGGATCCTTGGTGATGTGTGGGAGATGACTTTGGACCAGGGTGAATGTAGAATATAGATTAGTTAAGGGAGAAATTATTGAAGTGACTCAATATCTGATAATGGCAAGAAAGCTTGAAATGCAGGCTCTCTTCTACTGGTTGTATATTTGAAGCTTAGACATGACACTAGGTCAATCAAAAAGATAGACCCTAGAGAAGGACTTTGGCATAACATAAAAAAAATAATCAAAAGTCTCAGAAATGTGAGATTTGGGGAGTGTATACATACATGTAACACTGGAAGATTCTTCCCTGACCCCTATTATCTAGGGAATGGCATAGTGGAACTTAGACAAGAAAAGTTGTACTGATGAACACTAGCATCTTCAACAAGCTTGGTGAGGGTGATGTTCTTTTGTTGCCAACAGAACATACTTTCATGACACTGGGCTTCCTGATATCACTGGAGAGGGAATATTCCAGAAAGGCAGCTTCAAGAGGTAGCACTAAAAATAAAAAAAAATAAAAATTCTTTTTAATGTGTATTTTTCACTTTAAATTTTTAGAGAAATGCAACCAAACTCACATATCACTTCACACTCACTAGGATGCCTAGAATTTGAAAAAAAGACAATAAAAAGTATTTGGGAGGATATGTAGAAATTGGAACCCTCATAATACCTGATGATTATGTAAAATGGTGTGGATACTTTGCAAAAAAAAAATTGGCAGTTCCTCAGTGTAAATACAGAGTCATCAGATGTGGGACAGAAGAGGTCAGACACCCAAAGAATTTTCAAGAAGCAGGTTTATTGACTGCAGGATCCAGAGAAGCTATCACCTAAAATTCTCTGGACCTCAAGTCTGGAAATTCTTGGAACTTTGTATCCAAGGGGATGGGGGGCTTGGAGGTTTACATTTTTGTAGGAACCTACATAAAAGTATTTTTTTCTTGAGTTCACAGAAAGTGCTTTTTGTTCTATTTTTTAGATTAGTTAGAGGTTTTACATCAAAAGCAGAAGTGACATCAAGTTTGCAGCCAAACTTAGTTTTTTCAACATAGAATAACTTAGTCCTCACAAGAAATATGAAGTCCTATTCCACATTGAATTTGTTGTAGAAATTTTTGCTGATATTCTGTTATAAAACTTTCTGACAAGAAAAGGAACTTATATGTTACAAATATGGTGGAGGTTTCTGCCTAACTGTGGTAAGGGTCTTCTGGGTGGGAGTCTGTGGTCTGCTTCAATCACATGCACTTGCAATTCCACTACCAGGTATATGCACAAGAGAGTGGAAAACAGAAGAACACTCACATCAATGTTTACAATAGCCAAAATATGAAAAAAAAGAACAATTCCCATTAAATTATGACTATATGAACACCTGAAATATTATTCAGCCACTAAAGAACCAAGTATTAACATAGGTATAACTTGAGAGACCTTGAAAACATCATGGTACGTGAAAGGAAAGTCACAAAAGCCATATATTTAGTATTTTCAATTATAAGAAGTATACAGGCCAGGTAAACCCATAGAGACAGAAAGCAAACTACTGAGGCTGGGGCTGCAGTGGATGGAGAAGGATGAAGAGAATGAGGAGTGATTTCTGCAGATATGGGACATTTGGAGTGGAAGGATGAGAATGTTCTGCTATTAGTGGTGATGTTTGCATAATTCTGAATTTTACATATTATGAGAGTGAGTTTTATTATGTGTAAATTATATCTCAACATTTTAAAAAAATATGAAATCTAATAGAAAGTTTGAAAAGTTCTGTATCTACCAAAGGAATTTTTAAAAAACTACCAAATTATGTATGTACATGTAAAATATGTCACAATGAATCCCGTTATTATGTATGATCGTACTACACCAATAAACATTGTTATAATCCTAAAAAATAATAAGGGTAGATTATGTGCTTCATTCATCTTTCCCTAACCTTATCAGTTTGCATAACTTCAATATGGTTATCAAGACCAGGACATTCATTTTGGTATAGCAGTAGTAATTAAACTACAGACTTAATCAGATGGTATCAGTTTTGTCACTAGTGTCTCTTTTCTAATCAAGGACCCAATCCAGTCAAATGGAACCAAGGGAATATGGGATATTTCCTAAATCTTTTAAAAACTATTTTGCAACTCAGAGATTAAGGTTCATGAAATTCTTTGAGATAAATAAGTAAGGATGGAAGGAGGAAAGGAAAAAGAAGAATGGAGAGGGAGGAAGGAAGGAAAAGAAAAAAACTTTCAGGAGGGAGGAGCAGAAAAGAGCCCCACAGTCACTGAAAGTCATGAGTGTGAATCTCAGTCCACAGCATTGTCATTCACGATACATAGCATTTATTTCTTAATTTCCCTTAAGTCAGTCTGAATATGCTCCATAGTTCTCACCTTGCCAGCCAGGCAAGAAGCTCAATATCAGTTGCTACTTTCATCCAGCTCTCTATCCCATTTCCAGAGGTATCCCTCCATCTTTACCTGGTCACATGTTTTAGGTCTCATTGTCCCATTGCATATTATCTCCCACCTCATTGGAAACACATCTGTATTTATTATCCTTGGGACCCTAAACCTGGCTTGGGGATCTTGTGTCTAGCATGCAGCTTCCCTGGATGTATCACTGCAAGCCTCTGGCATCTTGATGCTTTTCCTGAGTACTTTCAGAGAATGGAAACAAATTTCTACTTATTGCAGCACTGTACAGGGAAATCTCCTCATTTCCAAACCAATCCTAAAGTCATTGCTAGCATAATCTCTCAGTGAATTTTGGTTTCCACGAATGTTAAACTCCTTAAAACCTAAATAAATGCCCAAGGCAAAGAACTTGCAAAGGAACTAGGTTCTTACTAGAAGGAAAATG
Source organism: Glaucomys volans (assembly GCA_020662805.1). NCBI lineage: Eukaryota > Metazoa > Chordata > Mammalia > Rodentia > Sciuridae > Glaucomys > Glaucomys volans. The sequence continues at coordinate 2,361,283 of JAJEJO010000874.1, forward strand.
AAGAAGAGATAATACAAATCATACTAATAAATATAAATAGGCAATTTGGAAGTAAATGTTGATTGTGGAATTCTGAAATTTTATGGAAGAAGTCCTTAACCCAGAGGTCAGGAATGTATTAGAGAGACTAATGTCTAAATTGAAAACTGGGAGTTGAATAGGAATTACCCAGGGAAAGGAGAGTACAGTGGAATGCAGGTGTGAGAAAGTCTGAGGAGAGATATAAGCATCTTTGAAACACAGGAAATGAGTTCAGTGCATCTACATATCATAAAGTATAATAAAGAAAGTGTGGAGTGAGAGCTAGAGACTTGGGCTAGACGGATCCAAAGATTATAAGACAGAATAAAGAGTCTGGTTTTTGTTGGACGCAGTTGCAACCAGGAGGCAGGACCAGGTTGCGCTAAGGGTTAGCATCAACTCCAGCTACGTGATGGGAAAAAGGACTCAGTCTCTGTGGACAGAGGTCTGAGGAGAAGAGCTTTATTCGGGAGAGATGGAGCACTTGTCACAAGGAAGCAACTTCTGTCTTTACTGTGTGTAACACTGACTTATATGCTTGCAGTTACGCTAGCCACACATCTTAAAGGTCAAGCCTTGCATAAGCAGTTACTAGCCTTTGTGGCAGATTCTGGGTCGGCAACAGAAAGTAACAAGCAATTCTGTGAACCCAGGAGGTGACAGGCATGCCATATAGTCCTCCTTCCAGGAGACAGGTCCCACAGGTTTTTATTCTGTGGGAAACAAAGTCATTAAACTGCATTCATCATGGTTAAGAGAAATCCATGATTTCACTTCAGACAGGACATTTTAGTTTCAACAGAGGCTGGTTTGGGTTTCAGTGGAGGCTAGCCCAGGTGCAAGTGAGCACTGCTATAATCAGAACGACCCATTATGAAATGCTTAGGATGATTCATGGTGGAAATGATGGTAGTGAGACCTTGAAAAGAGACAGAGGAAATGGGGAAAAGTGGGCATATTTCACAGATAAGGAGGTTGTACAATCTACAATACGTGACATTGTTGTATTTCATAGAATTTAAAACTCTACTCACTTATAATGGTTATTTTATATACTACTGAGAAAGAAGAGTCTGCCACTTAATAAACCATGGCATACCATTGTTTGAAGCATCACAATTCTACAAATGTAAAATGTGGTGTGAAATATTATGGAATTGATGAAACAAAGTAGATTGGCTATGGTAAGAAAGGAAGGAGGCAAAGAGACTGGGCAACTGAGAAAGAAATGAGTGAGTGGGCAACTGAGATAGAAATGCCAAAATGGGAAAGAAGCAGCATGGGAAATAAAGACCTCAATTTTCAATACATTGCATTTGGATTGTCTGTGTCTTTCTCAGTTGAGCCACTGAGAAACTGACAATCAACAGAAGAACATGTTATCAGAGAGAGAGACTGAAGTTGAAAGGAGGTAAAAATGAATGAAAAGAGGAAGAATGTTAGAAACAAACTCTACCTAACTTACAAAGTAGCTGAGATGGGATCTAATGAACAGTCTAATTATACACTTTAGGACCTTAATTCTTTTACCATAAGAATTCTGTTGCACTTAATTATTCTTCTAATTTTATAAATTGCTTAATTTTATTGTATAGTCATAGGAAGTAGAAAAACTGATCAAGGAAATCTGTATATATATGAATGAGAGACTCAGTTGTTTGCTCCCCCACACAGGAATTCATATATTGAAGTCCTTAAATTCTGATATTTCAGAATACAACTATAATTAAAGTCGGGACTTTAAAAAGGTATTAACATTAAAGGAGGTCTTCAGGTGGTGTCCTAATCCAATATGACTGGCATCTTTTTAAGATTAGAGGCATGAGGGGTGAACTTGTACAGAGAAAATGTCTTTTGAGAACATAATGGGAAGGAAGCTATCTGCAATACAAGGAAAGAGACCTCAGGAAAAAACAGACCTGTCAACACATTGACCTTGAATTTCCAGCCTCTACAAGTGTGAAAAAATAAATTTCTGCTGTTTAATTCACTCTGTTTAATACACTCTGCCTGTAAAGGCAGATTGTTTTAGTCAAATTTTTCACTGCTGCAACCACAAGACCTGACGAGAACAATTGTAAAGAGGAAAAGTTTATTTGAGGGTCCACAGTTTCAGAGGTCTCAGTCCACAGCCAGTTCCATTGCCCTGGGCCCTAAGTGAGGCAAAACATCATGGCAGAGAAGTCTAGTGGAGGAAAGCCACTCAGGACATGGCACCAGGACAGGGAGAGTTTCCCTTACCATGTACAAAATCTAAACCCTAAAGGCACTCAGCTCCTCCAGTCATATCCAGCATGCCTACAGGTAACACCCAGTTAATCCCTATCAAAAGATTAATGCACTGATTAGGTTAAGACTCTCATAACCCAATCATTTCACAGCTAAGCTTTCTTGCATTGTCTCATACACAAGTTTTTGGGGGACACTTCATATCTAAACCATATCACAGTCCTAGCAAACTAATATAACATAGGAGCAATTTCACAGAATAGAGAAAAAATGAGAAGGGAAAGAGAGGATTGCAGGAAAAGAGGGTGAGAAGCTTAGAAGGAATTAGGAAAATTAATCCTGCTAAATTTTCTTCTCATAAATCACAGTAATGGTCAAAATCTTTGCCCTTAAGTTAAAATTTAATATTTAATTAGAACTTGAGTTTCAAATGTTCTGAGATTCTTTCAAATGGGTTTTATTAAAATTTTAAAATCTGGTATTTAGGCCAAGGAAATTCCAACCTGAATTATTCTAATTAGAACATCCAAAAATATGCAGCTTATTACCTGGAATTTAGCTTAGATATTACCAAATATATCTTGGGCATGAAACTGGGATTGCTTTCCAAGGAATCAAAAGATGCATATATTTTTATGATTCTATTGATATGAACTTGTTTTACCTTTACATCCTAACAGTATGCTACCATGGACTACACTGAACGCTAAATACTTATAAATTTTAAGGTTTTGTTTTCTCTGACTCCACATTTCTAGTTGATATACCCTTTTAACTCAATAGTAGTTTCTGTCTGCTTTCCTAAGCTTCAACTCAATTAATTCTTACAAATTCAAAGAGCAAGTTGCGAAAGTTGATTTGTGATTAACTCTACATTAAGAGGCATTCATTTTGTATGTAGCATACTTACAATAATTATGCTATAAGTATCTCAGTTCTAAATGTATGCATTGTGGATCAGCTATTCAGTTGCAAGAATTCATGAATGAATATTTCCCTTGGAGAATAAATATGAGGCATTTACACTTAGGTATCTCTCAAGTCTAGAATTTATGCCATCTTCACTCCAAATTCCCATATTATACCGTTACGTAATGGAATTCCATTTTGAGTGTTTGCTCTGAATGTTGATGTTAATCTTCATCTCGAGAATAGTGGCCACATTGGAAAGAAATTTGTACGTAAAAAGTAGGCAGTTTTATGTTTGATATTTAGATGCCTAAAGAAAAACACACACACATACCAATTAAAGATCATTTCCTTCTAGACTACCTTGTTGAAAATTTTAACAAATATAAGTATTTTACAGATTTTTCAGCTTAAACTTCCATTCCTGCCTTAACGTGTGTACCAGAATACACTGAAAGAGAACACCATTGAAGATTTTTCCCTGTTGCAAAATACCTCTCCAAGTGACCTTGGATGAACCCAGTTCTCACACTTTTCTCATTTTTAGTTCTCAAAAATAAATGTAGGAAAAAGGAACAAGACAGCAGCTGAGTAAGATCCTCCAATGATCCTCTCCCTAGACACACCAAGTTGAACACATTATTCATACACTTTCACAAGAGCTCAGGACAGATGAGAGACTATGGTGCCCATTGTTGGTATAACAAAATATATATAGAAGAAGGCAAGAAGGAAAAAGTTCCTTGTGTCCCCCCTCCCCAATAGGAAGAGAGATGACTCTTGCTTAAAGGAAGAAAAGAGAATTAAATCCAGGTTCTAGCCCTCAAACCCAGTACCAATCCTGCCATGGTGAAATCCAGTGTTAGGCAAAGTTCCATGACTCCTATCCCCAGGTCAATACTCATAGATCAGGCTTCTATAACCTTATTAAGTCAGACTAACTGCTTCTACCAGCCTTCCCCAACCTCCCACAAAGAGCAAGAAGAACTCCTCCACTTGCTGGGGAACAGGAAATGAGAGTTAGCCCAAGGCTGTTTCTCAGAGTCCAGTGTCAGACCTATGGTGAATGAAGCCCAGCACCAGGTGGAAACTTAAGACCCTAAATGCAGACCAAAGCTCACTGAAAGCCTCCAGATCACCCCTGGCATGGTGGAGACCTGTGCACAGGCAGGATAAATTTGGGTTTCAACAAAATCATCAACAGCCTTGGAGTGGGCCTGGGCATACCAGCCTTCCTCCCTAGACTATGCAGACTCCTGAGGCTCTGAGATGCAGGTGTAACTCATCTTAGCATTAACTTTGGTGACCAAGGGACTGTCTCCATTAGCAGTCCCCCAACCTCAGGCAGCACAACTGTCATCAGGTCAGAACTCACAGACACGGATATAAAATTGTCCAACCATAACATAGACACCTGAACACCAGTGGCATAGACTTGTCTTTCTGGTCAGCACCACAACCAGCAATGGTGTGGAGCTTGGTGCCCCCCTGAGATTGTGCAGGTCCTTTCCATACTGAGAATCAAGTACAACCCAGCTTGGTATCACTGTAGGTAGCCAAGGTACTGCCTTCACCAACACTATATCAAACTTGGGCAGCATAGCATTGTGCAAGAACCCATTAACTGGGGAAGGACAATGTAGTAAGCAGAATACTTTACCCTGGAACTCAGTACTGAGCTAGAGCAACTGAAAGTGGGGAGTGCCTCACCACCCCCACCACCTAGTCTTGCAGCAAAAAGAGACTTTGGAATAGCTCCAGTGCCAGGGAAAGTACACATAGCCACAGTCTATCAGACAGAAGTCTGATAGAAGTCACAGTTACCATCACCCATGGCTGGTTGCAATGCTCTTGGAACACAAGAGGGACAAGAGGGACACAAGTCCCTCTCAGCAATAGGCATTCCACAGAAATGTGGTCCCACCACAGTGTTGTGTTGGTCTTTGCAGGATGTGGGCTCAGGGTGTGACACAGTTTGGTAGAGCTGGTGGTCAGAGTTATGACATAGGAGCTTGGGGTGACTCTACCCAGAGGAAGGCCTTATCCTGAAGTGCTTGACAACAGGCCAGTGACTGTGACACTAGGCCTTTCCTAGTCACAGACAGAGGCTTGTTGGGACAGACTGTTCTTACTAAGTACTCCCCTATTTCTTTTCTTTTCCTTTTTTTTAACTTATTTGTTGAGGGTACAAGTTGAACAGCACAGATTAACACACCATTTTGTCTACTTTTTTTTTTTTTTTACATTTTTTCCTTTAATTAATTAATTTACTTTTTTATGTGGTGCTGAAGATCTAGCCCAGGGCCTCACATGTGCTAGGCAAGCGCTCTACCACTGAGCCACAATTCAGCCCAGTTGTTCTTTATGAACAACATACAAACAGTATATTTGGGACAAACCTGGGAGAGCAGACTTCTGGTAAATCTGGGCCTGGGCGCCATCCAGTGCTAAAATATTGGAAGTGAGTACAGGCCCAGAGAAAATAAATAGGCTGCTTAGAATTTTTATAAAGACAGGTATAAACAGAGCATGACTAGGAAGAATAAAATAAATACCTACTCTATCAATGCCCAAAGGACATCACACATCAGTAAGAATCAAGAGCTTTGTTTTAGTTAGCTTTTTTGCTGCTGTGACTAAATGATCTGACCAGCACAATTATAGAGGAGGACAGGTTTATTTGAGGGCTCATGGTTTCAGAGGTCTTAGTCCATAGAAGGCCAGCTCCATTCCTCAGGGCTCAAGGTAAGGCTGAATATCATGGCAGGAGAGGGTGGTGGAGGGAAGCAGCTTACATCATGGTGATCAGGAAGAAGAGAGAGAGAGACTCTACTGGCCAGATACAATTATATATGCCCCAAAGCCACACCCCAATTCCCACCTCCTCTAGCCACACCCTATCACTTCAGTTATCGCTCAGTTAATCCCCATCAGGGCATTAAATCACTGATTAGGTTAAGACTCTTACAACACAATCATTTCTCCTCTGAACCTTCTTACATTGTCTCACACTTGAGCTTTTGGGGGACACCTCACATCCAAACTATAACAAGCTTTCAAGGAAACCATGACCTAAACTAATGCTCAAAATAAGGACCAGAAACTGACCTAGTAGTAATCAGTATGGGAGAATTCTTCAAATTTGAAACAGCTATTTTTGATGAAGAGCTAGAAGGAAACACAGAGAAATGTTTTAATACTCTAACAGAAATTTAGTAAAGAGATGAAAGCAATTTTTTAAAAATTGAACAGAAGTTCTTGAGTTAAAAAATATACTCAGCAAATTTTAAATGCAATAGAAGGCTTCAGTAGTAGGATAGATCAAACAGAAGAAAAAATTGTAAACTTAAAGACAGACTGGTTAGAAAATGTCTGGAGGAGAAAAACAGAAAAAAGGAATGAAGAGGAGTGGTGAAAGCTTACAGGAACTATTATGGGGCATAACTTAAGAACAGACCAATCACCACTGAGATGTCCAAATTTGAGAGTCTTTATTAAGTTGGCTGGCTGACTGTTTCACACAATGCCCCAAAAACGGTTATTGGGAGAACAGCCCCGACCACAGGGTTGCAGGGGTTCTTATACCAAAAATCATATCAATCATAAATGTCTGTTGCTATGATTAGAAATTACAAACTTACATCATGAAATCATTAGCAGAGGGGGAAGTGGGTCAAATAATCCTTACCTAGGTACAAACTAAAGAATGGTAACTAATGGTTACTAACATAGGAATCAAAAAAGAACAATTTTTCATCATATAAGAATCACCATTTTGCATTGTTAAACATGTCATGCTAAGTGACTGATGATGGGTAAAGAGGCAGGGTGTTCCCATGGGAGAAGCTAAATAACTGTTGATGGGTACAGAGGTGAGCCATTCCCATGGAAGAAGGTCATTTCCTATACAACATGGAGTCTCGGAGCAAACTGGAGTTTGTTTAGTCATTGCCCATGTAGCCTGGCCTGTAACATTTCTATGGAGCCAAATCTGTCAGCCCATCACAGAACTTTGGGAGAGTATAAAACAACAAATACTCAGGTTGTTGGTATTTCAGAAAGATTTGAGAATGCCAAAGGAGGATAAATTTTACTCAAAGAAATAATAACAGAAGCTGGGCACAGTGGTGCCTGCCTGTAATCCCAGCAACTCAGGAGGCTGAGGCAGGAGGATCACAAATTCAAAGGCAGCCTCTCCAACTTAGTAAGGCCCTAAGAGACTTAGTGAGACTTTGTCTCAAAATAAAACATAGAAAGGACTGGGAATGTGGTTCAGTGGTTAAGCAACCCTGGGTTCAATTCCCTGTATCAAAAACAAGCAAAAAACAAACAGAAAAAGAAGAAAGAAGGAAGGAAGGAA
>JAJEJO010000874.1:2375179-2393050 GCA_020662805.1 Glaucomys volans
CCCCACTAATCAGTACAATTGTTTTAAAAATGGAATAAAAAACCAAAAGAATGGTAGAATGAAATGGTAATGCAACACCCTGAGATGGAGACATGCTGGCGAAAACAACCTGAGCTCTGTTTCTATCTCTTCTAGAAACAGACGCCCTTCAATGATTTAGCCAAGCAAACCATACTCTCCCAAGTTATAAACGCCACGGTCGGCTTCTTTCTCTAGGCTACCTCAGCAACAGAGTAAGTGCAGCACATGCAGATGAGACTCTACAGTCTGGGACAGGTTTCCTGAGTCTTGGGGGACCTCATCATAACTCCTAGTCTTCTGTTTATTCCTTGCTTCCTATCTATCAGTAATAAATCCACTTTATGGAGCTTGTGTGGGGATATTCTGTCAACTTAGGGTGTTAACTAGTACACAGTGAATCTGCTTAACACTGCATTTCTATTTCTTGAGTTTGGAAGCAATGCCAGGGCATCTGGTTAATAGAAAGCTTAAAATAACAAATCCATCAGCTCAAACATGATTAGGGGGAAATTTTTTTAAAGAGATCAGCTTAGAAATTCTAGTCTCTCTGAAGATGAAGTGTTGTATTTATGTAATACCTGCCACAAATGATTCTAAGCTGGTGGAAAGGTCAGCTGTAAAGAGACGTGTGAAGGTAAATGGATTCTATTTCAGTCTAATCCATTTGCCTTGTATTTACTTTGGCATGGGTTCTACTTTTCAGGTGGGGCAAACATGTTCAGAAAACAATACGGAAATAAGCTTGATTCTTAAGGGAGTTACGAGAATTAAGGCTGTGTTCACCTGAGAGACCTGGACAAAGGTGTGATTAGTGAATCTGTCTTGCAAAGTGATTTCCAGGAGCAGTAGTAAGGTTCATCAGGTTAACCACAACTACTAGGGAAAGATGATCCATCCTGAGGAAACTTCGAAGGAACCTTAGGAAGTATATTTCAGAGAGGATAATAAAAATGATTTATCCATCATCTTCTACCCACCATGGGTCAAGGGTAATCTCAAGGGCATTAATTCTTTTTTTTCAAGTTCATGCACATAATGAGGTGTGTAGGTTGTGTATGGGGATTTGAATCGGTGTCATTGAAGAAGCCCAAAATGAGTGCCATGTTGTACCCATGTGAACATATGTGATACTGATCTCCACCATGGTGGTGATGTCACAGCTGGGGCCAAGAGAATTTGATTTGCTACAAAAGAATTCACTTCTCTCACTTCACAGCTCCATCTGTGTCTGCAATGAAGTCCAATACTTCAGGTGATGGCAAACCACAACACCTGAAAGGACTTCAGATCATTAACAACAGGCGCTCTTATCTTGCTGGTTCCAAGGCCATACTGATATTCATCTCCCTCACTATCACCCGCTCTGTTTCTTCTCATCCCGGGCCGATTCAGCTGGTCTGGGACTTTTACCTGTTGCGTTGATTCAGACTTAATCTTCTCATGGTTTGTATCTGGCATGGTTGATTTCATGTGACAACTTGCCTAGGCCATGGGGTGCATTAATATTTGGTCAGACATTATTTAAATGTTTCTGTGATGCCTTTGACTAGACTAACATTGAAATTGATAGACTGAGTAAAGTAGATAATTCTCCTGTGGTGGACTGACCTTATCCAGTCAGTTGAAGACCTGAAAAAATGCTGACCTTCTCTGAATAAGCCTTTTAGCTTCTCTATATGTGACTGACTTTTCCTGCCTTTGGACTTGAACTGAAACAAATCTTTTCTGGCTCAGGTTTTCAGATTCACACTGGAACAATACCATAAGCTCTTGTGGGTCTCCCTAATCATTTGAGATAATTCTTAATTGGCTCACAAGAAAACATACATACATATGTGCATATACATACATACGTATATATGCACATATATACACATACAAACACACACTTATAAAATTGGTTTTGTGTCTTGGAAAATCCTGTCTAAAACTGACTTAGTTGTCTTGCCCTTGTTAAGTAATGGTTTTTCAATTCCTGTTCTCAGTAACCCCTGGACACAGATGCTTGCCTCCCAGTCCCCTGCCCTTTTCTTCTTGGACTTCTCTTCTTCCTTCATGCAAATACCTAGCTCTGCAATGAGTGTTTTCCTTCTTCAGAATTTCCCACAGGTTATTTGGCCACCACCTTGGAAGTTGCAGTGACAAGGACCACACTACCTTATAAGATAGCCTCACATCTTCCAAAAGTTCTATTAGAAATAGCCTACATACAATAATCCAAAATCTGTGGCTCTGTAATTTTGACCTGTTGCTACTTTGTTCTATCTGAGGCAACATAAAATCCCAACTCATTAAAAACTTGAGAATAGAAACCATACCTTATCTTCAAACTAAACACCTCCACCTTTTCTCAAATGGTAATTATGGTTCCAGTTCTCTACCTCATATGCTTTCATTTAACAGGTCCATGTGTCTGTGGCCCTTTCTAGTAATGTTGCCCATAAGCAAGCACAGAACTCAGGGGTAGTCTGACCAGTGTAGAATTAATAACTATTATATAAAGGACTTTGTATCACTTTGAGCAACTCAATGTGAGACTTACCTATTTATGTATTTACCCTCTAACTATACCCTTTCTGCATATAGGAATCCTCAATGCCAATGTATGTCCTCTACAGATATAAAGGGTCTAGGAGTATTTTGGTTCTCATAGTTACTTCTAATTATGGTAAACTCTGGTCACCTGACGGAGACATCACCTTCCAAACTCTTAACAGTGACTTGAGGAGACAAAATATCAGTTAATGTGCATTTGAAAATATGCAACATAATTCAGCTGTCCTTCACATTGGTGCATGAAATTCCATCTGCATGCATCCACAGGCTTTGGTTCTGCTGACTGGATACTTCATTCAGAGGCTTTGAGCCCGTAGAAATGCTTCACTTCTGCCCAAAATTGCTGACCAATGAGGAGACACTGAAACAACTCCATTTCTCTCAACTCCAGTATCACAGACAATCCCATGTGGCCAATTAGCCCTACTCCAGAATGAATATGGCTTAAAAAGTGCTAGGTTATCAAATCCCTTTGACTATGACCTGACCAAACTGAACTGTTTAATTTTGCTTTCATGGAATATTGTGTTATGACAAAATATTTACTGGACTTCACCATGGCCTACCCCTTTGAAAAATACATTCAGGAATGGGCCATATTCTGTGTATCACCCCTGAAAGTGAGAAGTACTAATTCATTTAGATACTTGGAGAAAAAACATGCAGTGACTTTTTTTTTAATAAGCCCAATTTAGAACAGTTTTAGATCTACAGAAAAATTGCAAAGATAATGCAAAGAGTTCCAATAACCCCAACACCAGACACTCCCATTACATTCTATGTCATTAAGGGACAGTCATCACAGACAATAAGACATCATCACTAATTATGTCCATTGTATATTCTGATTTCATTCATTTTTCCCTAATTTCCTTTCTCCATTCCAGAACTTATTCAGGGTACCACATTACATTTAGTCATCCTCTCTAAGACTCCTTTTAGCTGTGACAGTTTCTCAGGCTTTCCATGGCTCTTATGGCCTTGACAGTTTTGAGTAGGATGGTCAGAAGCTTTGGGGATTTATCTGATGTTTTTTCTCATAGTTAGACAGGACTTGTGAGTTTTAGGGAGGAAGACCACAGAGGTAAAGAGCCATTCTCCTCATGACAAAGCCAAGGTATGCTATCCATATGTCTTAACCGTCATTGATGCTACTTTGGTCACATGGCTGAGGGAGTATTTGTGCGACATTTATTGAATGGAGAGTTACATTCCACCATTATGAAAGTACATTGCATAAATTATTTTTAATCCTTCTGCGAAGGATATTTGTCTATTCTTCCCATTTATTTATTTTTGGTTGTTAATATAAGCATAGGTCATGGGTATTGATTTTATATTGTAGGCTATTATAAGATACTACTTTTTCCATTGGTGGTGGTATTGCTCAAACTGTTTCAACTTTAACCATTGGGAGCTTTTCTTTTTTTTTTCTCCTAATTGATGCATTATAATTATATATAACAGTGGGATTGATTGTAACATATTGCACATGCAAATAATGTAACAGTATAATATGGTCAATTACATTTCCCAGTACTTCTCTTTTCCTCCTCTCTTCTAACTGGTTCACTTCCTTTACTAGTCTCATTGGAAGGTTTTCAACTGACTCCTAGAACCCTTAGACTTATTTCATAGTTTTGTCTGTGTGTATATATGTTTGTGTAGTTATGTTTCTGGTTTTGAGCATTTCCTTACTTTGTTTCTACAAAACACTTCTGTCTCATTTGCTTATTTACTGTTTCAGTCCCAGAATCAGTCATTTCTCCAAGGAGCCCTAATTCCTTTTATTTGAGAATATTATTAGAGACCACGGTCATTAGGTTGGGTGGGTTCCTTGCTACTGAATCATTGCTTCAAGGCCCCCTCAGCTTACAGAACACGGATATACATGGCAGATATGAAACTCATGGATTAGTGTATGTACATATTAGTATTTATTTACATGAACATTGTTTTAATCAGCTTTTTCTCTGCTGTGACTAAAGGATCTGACCAGAACTATTTTAAAAGAGGAAAAGTTTATTTGAGGACTCACAGTTTCAGATGTCTTAGTTCATAGAAGGCTGACTCCATTCCTTGGAGCTCCAGATAAGGCAGAACATCATGGTGGAAGAGGGTGGCAGAGGCAAACAGCTCGCATGTTGATCAGGAAGCAGAGAGAGACTCCACTCACCAGATACAAATATATACCCAAAGCCTTGCCCCAATTCCCACCTCCTCCAGCCACACCCTACCACTTCATTTGCCACTCAGTTACTCCCTATCAGGGGATTAAATCACTGATTGGATTAAGACTCTTACAAACCAATCATTTCTCCTCTGAACCTTCTTGTGTTGTCTTACAGGTGAGCTTTTGGGGGACACCTCACATCCAAACCATAACAATCATCTATACAGATATAAATACTCTGTTTTATGTAGTTTTAATTAATAAGGAATACAGTTTTCATTAATGAACTATAACTTAGATCAAACTGTGAAATTAGTATTTTGTATATATCAAAACTCTCATATATCAGTAATTTCACATGGATCAACCTAAGTCATACAGAAAAGTACATAAAACAGTAATGTACATTTTAACAGAGAACCATGTAACCCACATCCAGTTAACAAATAAAAACATTCCCAACACACACACACAAACATATTTACCATGCACTCCTTCTCCTTAGAGGTAACTACTCCCCTAGTGTTGTGATGATTATCTTTTTGACTCAACTTCTCTACAAACTGTAAGCTTTATCATCTGAATGTGCATTACAAAATACATAATTTTTTCTGCTTTTACTTTTAGGAAAATAGAATCATAATACACGTAGTATTTTGTATTTTGAGTTTTATTCCATTCATCATGTGTTACATAAATAGCATTAGTTCATTTGTTTTGATGTATACTATATATAATAATTCATAATACAAATATGCCAACAATTTGCCTCTTTTACTATTGATTGATATTTGGTAATATTGTTTTAAATTGAGAATGAAAGAGCAGTATAATTACATTTCAACTGATCTTCAAGTTTCTTGGTCTCATGAAATTTCAAATTCATTGCTATTCTAAAAGGACCAAGATTAGAACTAACTCTGAGTTAAACAATGTCTTCAAATACATAATCACCAAGAAACCTTCTGATTATAATTTGGCCTCTCAAATAATTCTGCCTACAGGGAGAAAATTACATGATCTAGCACAAGTATTTCAGTTCCTGTAACAATTGGACTTCTCATTGTGAATGAAACAAATTGGCATTATGTTTTCATACCTTTGTCTCCAGGGTTTGGTTAATGAGTCCATCTCAAAGAGGTAGCTCTCCTTTTGGTGTGTTGATAAAATCAGGTAATGAATTCCAACTCATGAAGCCTCTTGAGAGGCAGACAGCCTTCTACAGACAGGCAGAGACTGCCTTTCCCCCACTGTGAAGGTGATCAAACAAGAGCCTAATTTTCCAATCTCAAACTCCTATGTCCCCTAATATTGGCAGATGGACACTTCAGTGAAAATCTTCCCAGAGGTTCATTTATGTTTCTTATTTATAAAAAATTTTATAATATTATACTTTCAAGTAATCTGTATTTTCTGTTGTATACACATTCCTTTTTTCTTGTCCTAACAACATACTATTGTCTGGGACAGCATTTTTTATGAGCACAAAATTCAAAATGTAGCATTTTAAGAAAACTGCACTAAAGATTTTAAGGGAAAAAAATAGATAATTTTATTTCTAAAAGTGCTGTATGTGCTCAAAATACCTTCAGGGGGTTGTATTTAATTCATAGAAAAGTAGGTCAAACCTTCTAAGATCAATTTCTAATCAAATAGCTACTCTGTACTTTTATAATATTTATTTTATAGCTCTTTCATTAATGTCATTCTATATTTCTCTCCCAAACAAAATTACATGACTTTTATGTTAACCACCACCAGGCTTTTCATCTCTTATGTGGATTTGTGCTGTCAGAACGAAAGCAAAAGCAATGCACCTTTAAAATAAATTGTACAAGAAGCTCTCATTTTAATCTTTACCAAATGTACTTTGATTATTTTTATAACAAATTCTGGGAAATTGAAAAATAGAAATCTATTTCTTTATTTCCCCCTTCTCATATTAGACTTTTCGATTGTAAGCGTCTACAGATGTAAACAAGGCTTTAAGAATTCTTCCAAATATGTTCAATATATTTCAAGTGCTTCGTCAATTTCTGGTATAATTTTATAGCCTTCTTAGAAAGCATACAAATTGGAACAAAGGCTGAGAAATGGGACCACTTGGCTTGAGTACAATTGTCCTTCACCGTATGTCGCCATCTTCTGGGAAGTTTGAGCACTGCAATTACATACATAAAGGCCCACACGCAGTTTAGCTTGCAAGGGGCAGTGGCGAGAAATAAGGATTCAATTACTCTGAAAAGACTAAACTTATTAAGTGAATTCCACATTTTGATACTTTAGTTAAATTATTAAATATTTTCTTTAATAATTCTATTTCATTGGTTATTTTTAGGAGAAAAAAATAATTTTACTTTCCATGAAAGCAGATACACTTTCCCAATTTTTCTGTCACCCGAAGGGGGCGTCTTGCAGAGTTTCTAGTGAATAGTAAATATTCAAAAAGTATTTGTAGAATGATGATATGAATGAATGGCAGTTACTGTATCCAGAAGTCATACTTTGACATATTTTTCTTCAGCAGAAAATGATTTATGTAAAGTACAATCCAGAAAAATACTATTAGTATTTGTTTTTGTGGTTTACATGTCCTTTATTTATTAAATAATCTGTGGAGCACTTTGACTAGTTAAAAATGTTAATTTCTTCTATAGTGGTCAATAGACCTGTTTTGAAGTGAATCCATAAAAAATGAATATTATCAGAAATACAGTATTATTTCATAAATATGATACCACTATAAAATAAAAATGATGCCTATTTGTGAATTTATATGATTGCTTGCAATGTAAGTTTGAATTATGTCTATGCTCAAAGACAGACTCAAAATCTTATTGACTCTTATAAATTTGCAAATACAATAAACTATGGTTTAAATAAAGACATGACTAACATATGTGAATTTAGATGAGGGGGTGTTAATGCTGGTTTGTTTTATTTTTGAAGTACTGAGAATTGAACCCAGGATCTTCTGGGTAGACAATTACTCTACCACTGAACTAATTCCCTAGTCCTAGACTTTTTAATTGTAAAATTCTAGTACTTTGAATAAGAACAAGGTTAATAATTCTGTTTAAAGCACCACAAATTCATAATCCTGGCTCCTAACATCTGGTCTTACATAAAATAGATAATTATTTATAGAACTATTTAAATATAATATGAGCAAATGTAAATGCAAGTAATATGTAGGAAAATATTTGTATGTCCTTTCAACTAGTAGAATATGCAAATTCATTGAAAGCACAAAATTCTTAAATATATAAAGATTTTCATTAATATGGGTCTAGGTGAAGTAATAACCTTACTTTCGAATATAGAATAGTATTATTTTTCTAGAAATATATTACTTCACATCAATGTGATTAAAATGAAGATTAAAACTGTTTGATCAAAGTCATGCAACCAGACTCAGGCCCAAATCCGCCTGTGATCCCATTCTGCTCTCTGCATCCCACAACACCACAGTGCCCAGTTACGTCTCTATTCAGTGGTTTATTCTGCACCAAATTTCACTACTTCTACTTTTTAGATGGATAGTTCTTTATCCTGCTAAATCTGTCCCTTTGGGAAAAAAAAATATGTGCTAGAACATCCTGAAAATTTTAGGATGAATATTGTATAGGCACATTTTAATAAGTTATAATGAACTTTTATTTTAGAAAAGAAAACATCTACTTTTATGCAAAACTCGGTGGTTTAGAAACAGGACATGCATTTCTAAGGGAGTTTCCATGCAGTGTAGCAATTCAGCATGGCTTTGGCAACACACTGTAAATGTAATGTTAAAATGCAATTTTTTAAAAGTATCTAGAGGAGTCCACTAATTTACTGGTCCCTTCAAACATCTGGTGTTATGAACTGAATCATGTCCCCCCAGGATTTATTTGGTGAAGCCTTCACATCTACTACTGAAGAATGTGACTATACTGAGAGACAGAGCCTTTAAATTGAGGTCTTAAAGGTGAGGTTCTAATCCAATATGACTAGTCTCCTTCCAAGAAGAGGAAGAGATCCTAGGGATGCTTTTACACCCAGGAAAGATTGTGGGAGAACACAATCTGCCACTCAAGAAAGATAACTTGGGAGGAATCAGACCTGTAGACACCTTGATCTTGGACTTCTAGACGCTAGAACTGTGAGAAACAAATATTTTTAAAACTTCCAGTCTGATATTTTGTTTTGGAAACTCTATAAAGCTTATTTCAGCAGGATCTATGACTTTTTGTTAACAGGTGTTATATAGGGTGTATGTGCATGTTTGTGTGAGTGTAGTGGTGTTAATTGACTAGTTCATTGGTTCATTAGTTCATTGGTTATTTTACTTCTAGTAACTTCTAAAAACATACTGTACTATTAGTATTCATTTTTGTGATTTACCTGTCCTTTATTAAATAATCTGTGACTAATTCACATTAATTTTATTACAGGTTGCTATAAATGAAACTTTTAAAGACTCAGGAATGTTTTTACAAAATTGCTATCAACTCTGAGGTATATTATGGTCTCATAAAATGTGCCTGCTCATGATTTGTCAGTGTGTTTCTTGGCAACTAAATGGTGTCTAGAGCGTCAAATGATTAGAAGAAAAATAAGGCTTTGTTAAAATGCAATGCAAGCTGAATCTACATTGTGGGAAATATGCATTTATAATTTCTTAGTTATTTAGAAGATTCAGATCAAATGCTGCCAACCTAGGTCATGCTACCAAAATTAACCTCAACCTCTTTAGCACAGCATTAGAAATAGGATCAAAGTTGTGTTTTAGTCATTTCCCTACACCTTCCTTTAGGTAAGTATGCTTGTAATGAGTTCCTGTTCTCTAAAGATAGGTGGGACCATCTTCCCCCAAACCTACCACCATCTCCCCCCTCCCAGCGTATGCTGAATCTGTGCATCCTGAATACACACAAACACTAGAGGAACTGACATGATGAACTGGTTTTGCAATTGACCTTCAGTTACTGAGACAAGTCCTATGAATGTAAAGTGGACTGAGAAAAATAAGTAATTTTCAAATAAAATTAAGAAAGTGGGGAGGAAGCAAGTTTTCTAGGAAAAGTGGAGTTTTCATATACTGTACCAAATGACCAAATGTCTTGTTAAGTCCAGTGCATATACAAAGCTTAAAACTGTACACATTTTACACTAGATGATGGCTTTCTTTTTGCAGCCTGATGTAAATTTAAATTTGTTCATTCCTGTATTACAATTAGTGTGAAGGACACACATGGTAACTACTGTCATTGAATAAGACAGTTATATGATTGATATGATTCACAAACAGTGCCATGGTACTCGCCAAAAAAGGGGCGTTGGAGAAGGGTTTTTAGCTGAAACCCCGAGGAAAAACTAGTCTCCTCATTCAAATGGAGCCAAATAAGCCTCCTCTTTAGAAGGAAAAAAAAAAAAATGGTTAAACTGAGCTGCAAACTCTAAGAATGTAGCTGATGGGATAGAGAAGCACTAAAGCTTGCTGTGGAGTGAAACAAAAATAAAGCCATATTTAAAGGCAAGTAGAGCAAGCAGCAAGATTTTCTGCTACTATTAGAGGGAAATTAGACGATTGGAGCTCAGGACCCAGTTTTATTGCGTTCATCGTTGTTTTTATATTCCTAGAATAAATGAAGAAAGACATGCTCCAGTGCCTTATTAATAGAATGACAGACCCAGATATCACTTAAACAGTGCTGCTCTGGCTTGAAGCACATCTCCTGTCGTGACACATTTTTACCAATGTATTTTTCTGGAGGTTGCGTATTATCAGATGAAGCATTGCCTGCACTAGTTTCTCCAACTTGTCTTAGAGTACTTCCCTTCACACATTAACAGCTAGCTGGCTTTTAATAGTATCCCATTGAGAGTTCTATACTGCTTTGCTTTTATACTAACCACCCTACTAAGACACAGTTCCATGTTCAGAAACGCCCCTGGTCAAGTTCTGCATTGGCATTTCATCACAGCCAGGGTCCCCCACCCCCAGGACAGAATGGAGTTGTCACACTTCAGAAGCAAACCTCAATGGTGTGTTTCAGTCTTTTGAAGTAGTCCTCTCCCCGAGATCTCTCTGATATATGTCTATGAAGTCAGAGTCCACTTGCCTTTTGATCTGCTAACACTGGCAAGAGCTATAGCAAGCCTTTCTCCAGGCTGCCCTTTATTATATCAGAGATTGATGGTAAGTTCGTTACACTTGGCTCATGTCAAATCAGTCATATGTTCAACCAGTATTTGATAGCTTACTATCTTCCAAACTCCACAGTGAGACATATTCAAAGATTATGTATGATGACTTCAGGATTTAGAATTAATGATTCAGAATTTAGAGATACAAAAACAAGTGGAAGGAGAAGTGGTTAAATCTGCCGGAGGGACCCAAGTAATGCTTTAAGGAGTGCTTGACTTTTACTCTCTGGGTCTTAAAGGATGAAAGAGATTTTTTTTTTAAAGCTAATTCTGGCATTTAAGCTAATGAGGAGGATAAAGTGGGGTGAGCAATTGGCTTGTAGTAATATCAATTAGAATTCAGGTCAGATGTGAGTAACAGACATCAATAAATAGTAGCTGAAACAAGTGTGTCGTCTAGGGTCAGGAAAGTGATTCTGCCCCTCACACTCCTGGAACTAGGCTCCTTTTGTCTGGATGCTTTGCTTAAACCAGAAACCATTACAAAGGGCACATCAAGATCCAACCAAGATGAATCTTTCTTTTTATAAAAAATATTTTTTAGTTGTAGATGGACATAATGCCTTTATTTTAATTATTTTTATGTGGTACTGAGGATGGAACCCAGTGCCTCACATGTTCTAGGCAAGTGCTCTACCATTGAGCCACAACCCCAGCCCCCAAGATAAATCTTGCAGACCCAGGGATTTTTTTGTATTCCATCAAGAAGGAGCAAATTCAATATATGCTCCTTATTTTCTTGAACTCCTCTCTTTCAATGATCACATCCTTCATTCTGCCCCAAACACCAAGCTGATCATAGTCAAAATGCTGCTATTTAAATAGCTATACCATCTCCACCCACTCACTAGCCTCCCTTGCCTAACTCTCCCATGCATTCATAACACACTACCAGTACTTCTAGTCCTCTGATCTACAAATCGCCCTTCTTTCCCTCCAATCCCCGGTAACCTCTTTATTCAGCTCAAAATTCACTATCAACCATTAAAATTAACCCTTATCTCCAACTCACTTACCTTTTCTCAGCATGTTATATATCCTGTTAAAACCACAATCTTGATGCTGTGGTTTGGATGTAGTGGGAGTAGCCCTCAGGAGTCCATGCCTTGGAAGCTTGGTTCCCAGGATGGTGGTATTAAGAGGAAGTGAAGCCTTTAAGGGGTGGGGCTTAATGAAAGGTCCATGGGTCATTGAGGGTGCTGCCCTTGGAAGGGATTAAGGTAGTTCTCACACCATGAGCCAGTTATAAAAGGCTGTCCCTGACAGCACCACCCAGCTCTTTGACTTCCTGTTTGGCAATATATGGAGTTCATCCACATTTACCCCCACCACAATGTGATACCATCTGTTAGTAGGTTTTTACCGGAAGCTAAACCAGTGAGCAACCAGATCATGACTTTGAACTTCCCAAACTGTGAACTAAATGAACCTCTTTTGTTTTATTTATTTATTTCTTTTTGGTGCCGGGGATTGAACCCAAGGGTGCTTAACCACTGATCCACATCCCCAGCCCTTTTTTTATTTTTCATTTTTGAGACAGGGTCTTGCTAAGTTGCTTAGGGCCTTGCTAAGTTGCTGAAGCTGGCTTTGAACTTGCAATTCCTCCTGCCTCAGCCTCCCAAATCGCTGGGATTACAGGCACGTGCCACCGCACCCAGCTTGAACCTCTTTTCTTTATGAGTAGCTTGTCTCAAATATTTCAACATAATGATAAAAATCTAATCCACTGGGTTAAATTCAGCTTTCTGCCTTCTTTCATGCCTCCACCTTTATAGCTGAATATTCTTGGAGAAAAGCAACTGCATCAACTATTCTCACTTTCAAAAAATAAAAAGCTGTAAGCAGGTCCTTGTGGAGCCCAGTAGTTGCTATGGTAATTCCTTATTTCACTTTTTCTCCCAAACTCCTGGAGGTCTATTTTATGTTTTATCCTGTGTCTACAAATCTATTACGCTTCCTCTCCATCTTCTCAGTGATGAACTACAGATACCATCTACCTACACCTCTACCTATCTCTGGTTCAAGGCTGGTCCTTCCTCTAATTGAGGATCCCATTTGCTGTTTCTCCAGAGAGCAATTCTGCCTTCTCTCTCCTGCGTTGTTGTTTTTTCCTTTTACCTTGGTTCATTCCTGAAAGTATTTCCCCATGAGCTGCTGACCCTGCCTCCCTGATATTCTATATAGAAACCTTGTCTCCCGACTGCTCCCTACTGCCAAATTCTATATTGGCAATGGAATTTTTGCTCTGTCTAGAATTCTCTCTCCAAGTATCTTCCAACCTAATTAACTTCCTCACCTCCTTCAAGGCTTTATTTAATCACCCTCTCAATGAAGCCAAACACACTTCCCTCTTTCAAATTCTTACAACTCTATTCTACTTCTGCTTCGCATAGCTACTAGGAAGACAAAAATGTTTTCCATAGCATTCCTTATTTTCTAAGATACATTAGATTTTGCTTATTTACTATGATAATATTTTATTGGCTATATATCCCTACTAAAATATAGGTTTCAAAAGGACAGAGGTTTTTTATGTTGTTTTGTTTTGTTTATTCCGCTATCTGAAATAGTGCCTGAACATATTTAAAACTCAAGAAGTATTTGTCAAACACCTTCAATTTCTCTAAATTTCCTGATGCTCAGATTGAATAATATGTTTATATCATCCAACTGTTGATTTCAAGTGACAGAAGTGCTACTCTGGTCAGCTCAAAGAAGACTGGTTTATACTAGTATGGTTTCATTTTGGTTTGGCTTCTTTCATGTAACATGATGCTCCAAGATTTGCATTAATTTGGGCCTCTTTTAAATCCATATCCTCAAGGGAGGCCAACAGGACATGATCTCTGTGCCTTAACTATGCCCTCCTCACTTATGACTTCCTATCTAGGGTTATCTCCTCACCTGGGGTAGATGTGAACACAATAGTTTTAGATTTATGTGATCTTTAGATCCCAGAGATCACAAATGGCACCCCAACAGCCCCAGGTGAGACAGTGTTTGGTTCAATTAATGAATCAGTCACACCCCTGCAGTGGGGTGGGAGGCATGATATGTTTAGACCAGACCTGGATTACTGGGCATCAGGGTCTGGGCAGGGTTGAGGGGTGAGGGCCTAAGGGCCTGGGCAGGGGTGAGGCACAACTGAAGTAACCTTCTGGAATCTTGTGGACAGCACAGGCTACCCTAGGAAGGCCAAAGGATGATCTCACAAGTTTTTAAAGCTTTCCTTATGTGAATAATACAAATTTCCAATTGGCAACATACCCCATCAAAATATTTCCAAAAGGTTTTAAACCAAAAAATAAACCATTTAAAAACGAACTTTCTTGTAGTTTTGGGAACAAAAAAACAAAGCATAGGCACATATTGAGCAAAAAATGTAGCTTTATTTTCTTGACAAAGCAAATTTATTTTAACAAAATCTTTTCCATTTTTTAGTAACATCCTATTATAAAGCATAATCAGTTTTACATGCTTAATTTGATGTAATATCCTATACTCTACTCTAGAAGATAGTTTTCAATTATATATGTCTTTGCCTTTGTATATAGCTAAAATTTAGGTACACACATGAATAAGATAAAGTTTTATGACACTCATAAAATAATAATGAGATTTAAAATTGCTTTAAGGAAATGTGTCTGAATTTCAACTTTTTAAAATTAATTGTGCTTTGTATATAACCATTACATTATATAAAGAGTACTGTTAATTCATTAAAATAGCACATAATCCACAGAATTACAGTTTATATACTGATTAGAAATCATTGGTATGTATAAGAGAATTGAAAACAATTAGTATCATATTATTAACATCTTCTGATCTACCAAAAATTATTTATCTGTATATATATCCATTGCACTAAAAGGCATCAATTACTTGTATGCATGCAAACATTTTGTCTCTTATTCATCAAGATGTTTATTTGAAAATACTTTAAAATTAGTTCTTCCCTGAAATATGTAACTACTATAATATAGTAAAAATCATAATTTACACTGTGTAAGGTTATCCCACTAATTAGTATTTTCTGTATGGTACAAAATAATTATAACTTTAAAAAGAGTCTATGTAAGTCCCCACACACTAAAAGCTAAATATTTATTATAGTTTAATTGAATAAAATGACTATGGGAGAAAAATCTAAAATTGTAAAGATGTGCCACACTCTATGCAACAAATGCTTTTTTGGAAAGTTGTGTGTAAGTTTAATCACATTTGAAAGGATGTATAAGGAAAATTGACTGATATCTCTATAAAATCAATCTTAAGTCTACAATGTCAGAATTAGACCAAATAAAGACATTCCTTTGGGAACTTTAGTATGTTGTCATATAAGGGAAGCCCAGAAGAAGGTAAGAACAATTTTCCAACTTTATTTGCTAAGAATTTCTTCTTTTTAAAATTCTTTTTTCTGTTTTTCTTTTTTTTTTTTTTTTTTTTTTTGCTTGTTTTCATTTGTTTATGGACTTGTGATTCCCAGTACAAACTTTGGGGAAGTGACTTTTGTTCACAAATGCAACATATTCATCCAGTATGGTCAGTGAAAGCATGCAGTAACATCAGGAAGGATGAAGCAGGAATCCTGATATGGCATTGCTGCCTCAAGCCACTCAGAAAATGTTCTCATACAATGCTTGCTTTTGATACAGAGATAGCTTAACTATTCCTATAATTTTGAACTCTTCCACTTTTGTTTTCTTCTTCACATCTGTACCTTTGGAATATAGTAGCACCAGGTGTATGATATGTATTAGAAAGAGTTACTTAATGAGTAACATGAGAGACTTTGATCTCTGTTCAAGCACTTCATGTCTATGTGGTTTAGACACTGTCTAATCTCTTTAAACCTTAGTATTGATAGGTCCATTAGAAAGAATAATAGGACTGGTAGATCTGCTAGCAATTGCCAGAACAAAATGATCTAATAGAGTTACCATAACAAAATACCATAGAATGAGTGGCTTAGACAACAAAAAAATATTTTCTTACAAATCTGAAGGCTTGGAGCCCAACATTGAAGTGTCAGCAGAATGGTTTCCTGCCTAGGTCCTTGGTTTGTAGATAGCCACCTTCTCTCCTTGTCTTCATGTAACCATATGTCTGTGTAATGTCTGTGCCCTAATCTCATTTTTTTATGATGTCACTGGTCTTGTTGATTAGAACCCACCCAGATGACCTCATTTTACCCTAACAACTTCTTTAAAATATCTCTCTCTAAATACAGTCACATTCTGAGGCACTGGAGGATGTGTACAGTTAGTGCCTATACAGCAAGTATGTACCTTGAGTTGCATGTAGATTAAATGAAAGAATATTTGTACAAGATTTAGCACAAAATCTGAAATGTGGCAAGAACATACTGAAGCTTAGTTATATCTTATTTCTTTGACCAGGACTGTCTCCACTTGAAAATACAATGTTCTAAGATTTTTAAATGAAATTCAAGTATCTGTGAAAATAAAATAATATATGCTATAGAAAAAATATGAGAAATTGTGTCAACTCCTAAATCGCAAAAATTGCAATTCACATTTTTATTTTAGCTACAGTAATTCCTAAAAGCATTTGTAAAAGGTTCAGTTTCTTTACAGAGTTGAAAGTATAATCTATTTACATAGATCATATTGCATAGGTAATCACCAAAATTATATGCTTATATTAGGATAGATTCTTCCAGCTACCAATCTTCTCTTATAATCAATGAAAATATCAAAGAAGAAAAAGAGGTTCAATTAACTGGAAATCAGAATCTTTGAAAAGCAGGATTTTCTCTGTGAAAATTAAAGACAGCTTACATATCACTTTGAGTGGCAAACTGTAAATATCAACTAATGAAAAGGAATTTTTTAAAGTATGAAAAGAATGCCGAAGTAGATCCAGCACCATGAGATAAATTGTGAATGAATATGAACTGAAGATGTCAAACTTTTAGTCTAAAAGTATGTATAATTTGTCATTGTCCTTATGAATGGGTTATATCATCATGGTTTAAGTTTTGCCAGCTTCTGACACTTCTATGTTTTCATGACTTCTAATTTTACAATGGGTGACTGAAGTGGATATTTAGCAATAAAGGAGGAACTGTTCACTAACAAGCCAAATAGCAAGTCAGTCAAGAACAAATGGGCAGGCTGCCATCACAAGCCAGTTTTGTTAATGCCAACAAGAGTTACTAAACAGATTCATTAACTTTTTAAAATATATTTTAAAAATATCATATATATGCTCAGATGAACACAATAGAACCTATACTTTAATACTTTGTATTTACATACAATTATATATTGTGATTAATTAAATTTGTAAGGTAGAGTCAGTGTGTACTGCCCAGCTTACAATGGACTAGTAAGAACTTCCATTTTCCCTTTCCACAGCTGTATCATTCCCCCACCTCAGGACAGCTTGATGAAGGAGGAGCAGGGTTGGGCTCTAAAAGCTTAGCCACCAATTCTTGGGGAGGAATCCTGATTTGCATAGGTGCTGATCAAACACCATATGATTTCTGCAGTGTAGTTGACTTTTTCCAGCTACCAGTGTGATGTCAGCTGGCTTACGACCACTGCTAATAGTCTCCTTTTACCTGACCCTGTGAGCCAGCTCAGCTACTCTTCCAGTAAAGGGCAAAATTAAACGATATCCCATTTCTCCAGGAGAAATGATAAAGGAGCTGAGGAGTTCTAGAAATTTAGAAAGGTCTTTGAAGGACACTGCTCTCCTCTCTTGTTTTACAGATGAAGAAACTGCCATCCACAGAGGTTAATTGTTAGGGTTCCTTACACTGTATGTATTTTTATGACTGTTGTCTTTTTGCCAATGTGGCTTGACAGACCAGAGTGTACCCCAATTTTTTTTTCACTGTGCTGGATTAAAGATCAGCATTTGACTTACGGCTTCCTTTGGTATTTGCTGAGCTTTTGCTGTTT
>JAJEJO010000874.1:2393450-2422799 GCA_020662805.1 Glaucomys volans
GCCAACACCTGTTGTTGCCTGTGTTCTTAATAAAAGACATTCTAATACACAATGGAATATTACTCAGCCATAAAGAAGAATAAAATTATGGCATTTGTAGGTAAATGGATGATGTTGGAGACCGTTATGCTAAGTGAGATCAGCCAATCCCAAAAATCCAAAGGCCGAATGGTCTCACTGATAAATGAATGATGATGCATAATGGGGGGGGAAGGGTGGCAAGAATAGAGGAAGGATAGATAGCATAGAGGGAAGGGAGGGGTGGGGGTGGGGTGGGGGATAAAAATAATAACAGAATGTGTGACAGATACCATTGCCCTGTGTACATATATGAACGCACAGATGGTGTGACTCTACTTTGTATACAACCAGTGAAACAATAGCTGTACTCCATTTGTGTTCAATGAATCAATAAGTAAATAAAAAATAAATAAATAAATAAATAAATAAATGAATATATGTTGAATGGACCGAAACTTTCTAAGATATAAAATTGCTTCTTGCTCTTCATATAAAATAGATTTGCTTGAAATATGCTTTGAGATTTGGGTTGTGGGAGAACTCTCTAAACATCTGTATTTGATATATTTAAAGTATGTATGTTTAAAGTACACAATTTGGGAAATGTGTTTATCAAAATGTTTCTATGCACAGATGTTGTACATGTTTAAAGGGTAAAACTTAATAATGTATACTTTAATATATGTATGTGACCTTGAAATATTACTAGAACTAAGAGAGAAGTGTAGTTTCAAGATCTTGGTTGAAGATGTATGGTCTTATTTTTGGTAAAGTCTATTTATAATTATTGTTTTCTTTTATGGGTTGTTTTTGTTGTTGTATCTAAGAAGTCTTTGTATAATCCAAGGTCACAAAGATTTTGTGCTATCTCTTCTTCAGGAGTTTTGTAATTTGGGGTTTTACATTTAGGTCTATGATAGATTTTGAGTTAATTATACATGTAGTACAAGGTATGGATTAAATTTTGTATGTACATAAAAAAAAAGAAAAGAGCCCAGAAGATTTGGAATTAGACCCTTTATAATCCAACTTCAACCAATTTTGCCAGAATTACTGTCATCGTTATTGTTTTTATTTTACTTT
The DNA here is from genome assembly GCA_020662805.1 of Glaucomys volans. Lineage (NCBI taxonomy): Eukaryota > Metazoa > Chordata > Mammalia > Rodentia > Sciuridae > Glaucomys > Glaucomys volans. The sequence continues at coordinate 2,394,555 of JAJEJO010000874.1, forward strand.
CCTATACAAATAGCTCAAAACAAACTTATCGAAGTGAGGTAACTGGCATTTTATGTCTTTTGGGTACACAGTTACTCTGTTTCTAATTCCAGGAATGCATCCCTAGTTTTCTCTATTATAGCTATCCTAGTAATTCTCAAAGCTGGGTTTAATTGCATCTCCTTATCTTTATACTATTCTTATCCATTCTTACTTAAAATACCAGAAGTCACCTCCAAACCTCTGAAATGCAGTAGCACTTCTTCCTAACTTGTTTAGAATAATTTTCTTTTAAAGAAAACATCATCATTTGCACATACAAATTGTGCTTTTCTTCAAAATAAAACCTAGAGAGTATTACATAGTTATTGCAACAAGATTATCATTGCTTAAAGCTTTTTTTTTTCTTATTCTTCTAAATTACAATTGTTCTCAGAGCAAGTTTGCAAAATCAAAAGAAATTACATCTTATTTCACTGTCAATTGTGGTTTAGTTGTTGTTTCTTAATCAGTCATTACCTGTAGTCCTGTCATTACTTTGGTACTACAATAGACTATAGTCTTCCTGGATCTAACTTTATACTTTCGGCTATTGGTGTGATAAACAGAATGTGTGACTTATGTGATGACAGAATTTGACATAAATTGGTATGTTTTTGTATGAAAACAAAAGATATTTCTATAGTTCTATCTTTTTATAGATTTTTATAGAGCAAGAAGGATCATCCATGGACTCCAAGATAAGAATACCAATTATTCCTAAATTTTAAGTTTGATTAGGACACAGAAAACCCTAAAAAATATCAAAAGATCTACACTATTTATCTTTCCCATCATGCTTAGCATGTCTTTTCTAGTAGTCTGTGTCCAGTGGAAATATCACTTGTGTCTAATAAATAAATGGCCACGGTAATTTTCTGTAAATTTGATTGCTTATATTTGATTAATGTACAAAATATGATCCTATTAAATTTGATCATTATCCACACAGTTATAAGTGTGCTACTTATTATTTCCTTCTCTGTTAAATGTTGAGAACCTCTGATCTAAATTCATGAAGATAAGATTAAGTCAGCAGAGCCCATAAGACAAGAGTAGCACCATACTATTATATATTAAGTAGTCTTCACATTGTTTTATCTGTTTGACATGCAGCAACAACACATCAAAGTTATTAAGAGTAATGGCCTAATGATTCATGCTAGAATGCACTTTTGTAATCAGCCAGTAAAGAAGATTGCAATAAAGCTGTGGAAATACCTGGAACATAAATTCACTACAGTATCACCTGTTAAGGGTATCTTGTACCAAGGTAATGTACAAATGATATCATGCATGGTAAAGTGGTATATGCTATAATATGAAATGTAAAATAAAGAATTTTTGCCATTGCTTTCTCATCAAATTAGGAGTTTGTACTGAATCACTTAAGTAACAAAATGAAATTCAAAAGAGGTGAAGTAAATTGTTTACCATGAAACAGAACAGGTTCATTGAGGAACTAAGCCCAGCAATGTCATTTTTATACAAAAGGGAATGTGATTTGGTCACAAGTCCATGATGATAGACAAGAAACCAGAGGTCCTAGTCAGGAGACAGAATTCCCACTGTACTTGTTAGATCAAGATGTCAGTAAAAAATAAGCAGGTTACAACTGTTCTGGTGTTTTTAGAAAATCCTTACCCAGCTGAGCCCTAGAAATTCCTCAGAGAGAAAATGATTATACTTGAAAATGTACAGCAATCTATTTTAATGGAGTGATGTAAACATTAGCAATGGTGTCCCTTGGTCCTCCGAAATAGCTCAAGTTATTATACCACGGCACATCTAGGTCAAAAACTCCCAATTTGGAATTGAAATAAATTTGTAGAAACCACTTTTGAAACATGGAGACCCTGAAACAGATTTACATTTCTCTCAAAATAGTCTGGAAAGAATAATCGGAATTCACTAAAGAAGACTTTATCAGTGGCAAACCCAAAGTACCAATGCGTATTTTCACTGTGAATATTTCACTGGCTTCAGCGTGGAGTAAGCCTCTTTCTGAAACACACACACACACACACACACACACACAAAAGGTAAAAATGAAGTAGACTTTCCTATAACTGCTGTCCCAAGTCTCATAATCAGTAATGAAATCCTGGCAGCCTTCCTTTATCATTTTCAATCTATATAGGAGAGATGTTTCAACTTGGCATTAAGGTGATTAGGATTTTTTTTAAAAGTATAAGTGGTTAAAACTGTATTTGGATTCTTAAGTAGGTACAGTCTAAAAGACTTGTACCTAGATAAGCCTCTCTACCCTTTCTTTTATTTGAAACAGGAAATCATTTGAGGTTGATCCCTGCAGGTTTGAGGATAAATTTTACCTTGAAGAATGCATCTAAATGAACAGATCTTTTTGAAAACATCTATTCAGTTACTACTCCTGATGGAATACAAAAGAAAAATAAGACCTTTAAATTGCAGGCTTTCTATACAAAAATAAGAAATGATTCACCCCCAGAATTATTACAGACATAGTCTTGATTAATATTCAAAACTATTTTTATTTCCACATTTGGAAGGAGATCAAGAGGAAGCAAATTTCCCAATGTTGTAAATAGTGGTGCCCGTCACTCAACCCCCAATCTGGCCACTGATAGTAACTGAGAGCAATTCTAGTTCCCCATTCTGAACCAGTGTCATAATTAAGGTCTGAGACCAGCTCTTACCTGAATTCCAGTTCAGTGGCTTCAAGTGCCATTAGGTCTCAGTCCCTTGAATATTCCAGTATCAACTCCATGTCATCATTTCCAAAAGTAAACCCAGCTGCTTCTTCACCCATTCGCCTTGCCAATTAATTACACTTGATCATGATCAATTCCAATTTTCTTGACAAAATTTGACTTAAAGTATTATTTTTATATTTCATCTCCCTCATCAACTTTCTCTAGTCACAAAATCCTATCAAATCTTCTTTTGAAATCTTTCTAATGTTTATAATTCTCCAGTTTTTTTTCCTCATGATTGTAGTCCCTACTTCACTAATAATACCAAAAAACCAATTTTCTGGTCTCAACTATGATCTCTGTCTTCTGCATTTTAATAAATAAAATGTTTTCATCTTTCCTAATCAAGTAGTAGAATCAATTAATGGTTTATTGTAGCCACTAATTCTGCATACCACAAATCATGAGTCTTGAACAACAAATTTGTTTTCTCTAAGCATGTACTTACAAGGCAGTAAGAATAAATGGAGATGTTCTCCTCTTCAGAAGCGCTTTATCATCTAGGTCAAAAACTAAGGAGTAGTCCTAAACTCTTCCCTTTGCTTCTCTCTCTCTTAAACCAATCCCAAACCGTCTCCCTAAATGTCTCTCAAATTCGCCTAATTTTTAAGTCTCTAAACTACTTCAAACTTTCCTTTGCTACTGAACAATCGCTGCAGACTTCAGTTATCTCTCCCAATTTTGCTCTATCTCTAGCCTTTTCAATCCATCTTCTACATTGCTTGGTGTTTTTTTTCTAAAATATAAATTGTAAGATGTCATTCTCCCTTTATATCACCTTAATAGGTCACCATCACTTACCAGTTTCTCAATGCATGGCCAGTCATCACCGGTAGGTGAAGAAGTTTGTGTACAACATAGATTCCCAATTACTACAGACTACTGAACCCAAGCTTCTGAATGGATCCAGAGTGGACCCAGAAATAATTTCAACAATCCCATTGGTCTTCTGGTTTAGTGTCTACTCACATGCCACTGTGGGCTTGTGACTGTCCAGTTTGTAATTCTATATCCCCCTGCATCTTCAACCTACAATTATTTTGTGTCCCTGAAGAATTTCTCCTGTCCCCTCAATACTTAGTGTGCTTTCATACATCTGAGTCTTCAGCACTGTTTCTTCGGTCTTTGTCACTCTCTGCCACGATGTCCATATGATAAGTTCCAGCACCCTTCAAGATTCAGTGGAAGCAACATGGCACCCAGGAAGATTTAACTACTCTCAACTTCCCAGTTCAACACCATAGCTCATCTCTTACTTATCCTATAGTCTCTATGAAACTACTTTGTCCTTATTTGCTTACATACTTGATTCTTTTAGGTAACTGAGTTTCTTAAGGACTGCTAATATATCTTACTCAAGTTTTTATTTTTACTATCTACAATAATGCTCAAAGAACATTTCTTAAAGGGATGGGTTCATCAATACATGAGTGAGAAAGAGGGGAATTCGGAGATTAGAGTGAGCAAACAAGTTACCTAACAGTATTTGAAATGTGTCTTAACAAAAATATCTACTGCAGATTTTATTTTATCGTATTTAAATTGAACAGTAAATATCCACTTAATTTAAGACTATCAAACTCAAAATTCTTTTTTGATTCTCTCCCCAGTTTCCTTTCTCCCATCTGCCAGTCTGGCATAATTACAATTCCTACCTCTGGGTGGTGAAAATTAATTGGCTTGTAAATAATGATAAATTAGTCAATGTTTATAAATTGCTCTCAAGACAAAAAGCACTCCATCACCTCTAAGCATTTTTATTATTAGAGAATAAATTGATGCACTATTGATCTCTAGAACACACCTATGATTTACACTCTAAATACAATTAAGCTTTTTCTCTATGTCATTTGAAAATCCAGTTCTGCCTTTCATTCTGGTAGATACAGCCTTGTATCACTGCCATTGCAGTAGGAAAGATGATACAATTAGACACCATTTAAGAACCCAAAACAGTGATGTGGACTTCTGAATTTAGAGGACCTAGCATAGCTGGGCTCTTATTCTGACTGTCTGTTTTAAATTTGACACTCCACTTGGAAGGCCAAATGTCTTAGCTGGCTGGGCTAAGACAGGCTATTGTTGAGGGCTGGTTCAGGAAGTACTCCATCTCTAGCTCAGGATACAGCAGGAGACAGCCAAACCCGAGGGTCTTGGCTAAGTCAAAACATCATGTCCCAAAGCAAATGTAGGACTTATAACAAGCTACCTACCTGAGGGAACCAGAAGCATGTTTCAAAGAAGTTCACACCCAATGGATTTGCAACAACAACAACAAAAATGTGCAATGTAAGCATGACAGTGAGAGCCCTATAGGAAGTTGCCAATGTGTTCTTGGTTAGTACAGACCTATATTATATGTGTTGGGTGACAAAATTTAATTTCTCTCATGAAACTGTGGCAATAACAGATGAACGTACTTAGTAAAACATTTATGCTACCTTCCTCCTATTTTTTTGTATTATTTTAGTCATTCATTAAATCTAAAAGCGTGGGCCTCTGAAACCATGAACACAAAATACTTTTCCTCTTCTAAAATTGTTCTCATCAAGTATTTTTAATCACAGTGACAAAAAACTGACTAAAACACTGACCCAACCAGCTCATGATATTACCATTTCCTCTCAAGAAGTGCTGCATGTAGAGCAGTTCTTTGAGGCCTTGTAGGACGGAATCCACGAAATAGATCCCAAAAGGAAAATGACCCATGCTGTCCCTATGCCTTCAAACCACCTCAACCCATGGTACTGGCTGGTAGCCAATAAAATTGAACATTTTCAGCCTAAACTCCATGAATGTTACGCAGATTTCTTAGTTGTTTTCTTTTTTATTTTTGCTGGATCCTGATCTTTCATTCTCATTCATTTCTTCTATCTGCCCGTTTTTATAGGTTAAGTTCCCAAAAAGTCTGAGATTGAGATTTTTAAGAAAGTGGTTTATAAGAAGGGGCTCTTCAGAGCACCATTCATAAAGGGAAAGAGAAGCAGGAATGAGCAGAGGGAGAAGTTGTGTTGTGATAGAGTTCTCAGCGCATCCTTAAGGGATCTGTGGAATTAGAATGGCTCTTGAAAGTTGTCCTGAACTGAGCTAAGGCTGCTGGAATTTTGAACCATGGCTTTACTTGTCATTGACTGCAGACTACCCACTTGCAAAGTGGTACCACCATACTCCAGTAGCATCCTTCAGAAGGGAGCATGACAGGAGAAGGATTCACTTGTATGAGACAATACTCCAGGAAGCTGAGGAAGCAAGAACTCTGGTCCAAAGGGAAGACCTGCACAGCACACCACAGTGCCTAACACAACCGACTCCCAATCTTTTTGACTCGGTGCCCAGCTTTCAAGTCTGCTTCTTCTTGATTTCCTTGTATTGACCTTACTCTCTTTGACCTCGGTCTTTTTCATCCTCTGTTTCTTCCTTCTTCTTTCCATTCCAAACTGCAAGATGTACAAAGATGTGTAAAGGACTAGGATTGAGATGAAAAAGAATTCAGGTAGAGCTGTCCGTCTGACTGTAAATAATTCCTCTATATTTCACTTCAAAAAGGATTATACACTATTAAATTGAAGGCATGTGACTTTTCTGTCTCTGTGTACCTATCTTTCTACTTCCTTCTCTATCTCTTCCCTGCATGGAAACCAGCCTCTGCTCCCAGATTTGACTGGAGATTTTGCTCTCAGGATGACATTCTTGTCCTGTATGCATATGTAAGTCTAATTCCTAGCTTCAACCTCACCTCTGCCTAAAACATTTCTTCAAGTTTCTTGCCTCCTTCAGTCTCTTTTAGCATGCATCATATCTGCAATGCGTTGTGCATTTGGTTGATATATATCGTTGACATATCCTTTTATGTGAACTTTCATGTTAGTAGCCATGAATTTCTTGTCCCGTTTTGATACTCAATACCTACCCCAGCATCTTGCCTGCTACAGGTTTTATTAAATATATAACTTTTTAAGTTGTAGATAGATATGATACCTTTATTTTATTTAATTATTTTTATGTGGTGGTGCTAAGAATTGAAACCCAATGCCTCACACATGCTAGGCAAGTGCTTTACTACTGAGCCACAACTCCAGCCTTGTTGCAGGTTTTACTGGGGGGTTTTTTATGTTTCATTTCACTTATTTAGCTTTAATTTCATATTTTTGCTCAAATATCACCCTTTGTAAAGACTACTTGCCTGACCACTCCATTAAAGTAAATTCAGCCACACTCAGTTATTCCACCATAACTCTATATTCCCTTAAAATGATGTAAAGGACTAGGATTGAGATGATCCTTCATAGTACCCTCTCTTTCCACTATACTGTTTTCAGTGTCAAGAAATATATGCAAAACATAATAAGTGTAATAAGTAGTTATAGAACAAATGAAATCATTATGTAACTCATAGTCACCTACTACTCTTTGTGTGGTATGGTAACACACAGTGAGGAGTACATGTTGTGCTTCCTGCCGTCATGTAGTTTATAGTCCAATTATTGAGGCAAACATTAATTGAATTTACACAGATATATAAAGACAATACTTTATTTCTGATGCTGTAACTGACATGTATAGATGCTCAGGACAATACCTAAGTTTCTGACAGTAAAAAGAATCCAAATTCAATGCCAAGAGACTTTACAGAAAGGAATACCCAAGAGCATGGAGAGTGCTGAGGGAATGGACAAAGAACTTACGATGTTCATTGACATTGCTAACGGTGGGTAAGTGTGCCCCAAAGGCCTGGTGGTGCTGCTGAGAGCTGAAAGAACTTTCATGAGGTGGGCCTAATAGAAAGACGCTAAGTCATTAGGGCATGTCCTTTGTTTTAGTCAGTGTTTTCATTGCTGTGACCAAAAACCAGACAAAAACAATTTTAAGGAAGAAAAGTTTATTTTGCTGCTCAAGTTTTCAGAGGTCTCCGTCCATTGACAACCAGTTCTGTTCTTTGGGACCAAGGTGAGAGAGAATGGCAGAACAGCGTGGTGGAGGAAAGCAGCTTAGAACATCACACCAGGAAGCAGAGATAGAAAGAGACAGATTCCCCTCACCCAGGACAAAATATATACCCCGAAGTCACACCCACTTCCTCAGTAGTCATATCTGCTTACAGTTTCCACCCAGTTAATCTTTATCAGAGGATTGACACACTGATTAGGCTAAGGCTCTTGTAACCCAATCATTTCACCTCTAAATCTTCTTGCATTTTCTCACCTATGAGCTTTTTGGGGACACCTCACATATAAACCATAACATCCTTAAAAGCAATATTTTGACCCCAGTAGCTTCCTCTACTTCTTTATTTCCCTACCGCAATGAAGTGAGCATCTTCCTCTGCCATGTGCTCCTAGCATGATCTCATACCTGGTCACAGGCCCCAAAGCAAGAGGCCAACTAACTATGGACTGAAATCTCCAAAACTGTGAGCTAATTAAACCCTTCCTCTTTTAATTGGATTATTTCAGATATATTGTTACACAGACAGAAAGTTATCTCAGACAACTACCAAGAGCAGAAAGTCACTGCCCCCCTTAGAGGCAAAGGGTAAAGGGGATGTAATAACATTGTCAGGACCCAGTGAGTTCCAAAGTTGTGAAAAGGAGTCACCCAGCAAGTGCAAGGATAAAAAAAATAAAAATAAAAATAAAGCAGCCCCTTTAAGAAACATAGCCAAATAAGGGTTGGAGTCAAGAAGATGTATCCCTACCTCCCTTCCTCCCTTTTTTTTCTCTCATCTGATCTCCTGCTATTGCATCCCACTGACCAATCCAGCTGGAATCCAGGTGGCAAGGGAGTGTGGGTGTTGGTATTAGTGTGTATGGGCTGCTATCAATGTGGTAATTTATAAAGAGTAAATGAGCAAATTTATTTCTAATAATTTTTGAACCTGGAAAGTTCAAAATCAATATGCTGACAGGTTCATTGTCTAGTGAGGGCTGGTTTCTCACAGTTCCTCTTCATCACATGTCAGAAGGGGAATGAAGCTCCTTGCACCTCTTTCATAAGGGCACTGACCCCATCCATGAAGGTGGAGCCTCATGACCTGCCTCACAAAGTCCGTTTCTTATTGCTATTGCATTGAGGATTGAGTTTCAGCACGTGCACTGTGGGAATTGCGGGGGCATCAATACTCAGGGAAGATGGGATGGTGATCAGATTTTGATGTATATATGTGAGGTGGTAGGAAGAAGGATGGGTAAGGGACAGAAAATATCCAAGAAGACTTGGGAGGGCCGAACAATAGAGCAATGGAAATTAGTTTTCTCCACTCCCTGTCCGATCACTTGGAAACAGTGTTAGCACTTGACAAATACCCAATAAAAGAAAGAATTGGGTCATTTAAGCTTTATACAGTTTTAACATTTAAATTCATATTTTTATTCTCACAATTTATAATTATTTATAATCCTAAAATTGTCTGCTAATAACCTTTTTCTGATTAAAAGAAAAAGTTATTTTCTTTTAAATACTAGAATCTTCTCTTCCTCAGAGTATTTCAAAGTGAGATAATTTACTAATTATGATTCTGTGACGAATAATAAACTAGTCCCCAAACATGCAGTATATGGAGTGTTCTATTTTAAAACCAGCGAATGTAAAAGGTCACATAATGCTAAATTATCATTTAAATAAAGGCTATTTTGTTACATATATTTTGTCGAATAGCTGAATTATTCTTGGTAGTTTATTATAAGAGGGAGTTTCATTCTTCCTTTCCCTAATCTCTAATGCCAGTTATGAGGCTCTTGTCTCTTGACTTTAAACCTCCCAGTTCTGTTCTCTGTAATACCAGGGCTGGGAATTCTTCAAGCTACAATATTCGTTCTTTAACTGTTAAGTTCTGTCATAGGAATGAAAACTAAAAGATAGATGGAGGGAGAAGGACATGTCAATACCTCAAGTTCCTGCCCCAGCAGAGGCAGGTTGCTCCAACAGCAGTTTCTTCCAGTTTCCAGCCTTTTGCTTGCTCTGAGACTGCCCTCTGTGATCCCTCTGAGTCACCAGCACCAGTTAAGCAGCATAATCTGCCCTAGATATCTGAATTCCAGGTTCACAGAGTACCAACTCCAAACTTCTAGATCTCAAAGATCCCGACCTATTACTTACTGTTTTTGACCCTGTGGATGTTAGTTGTCACCTGTGCTTACTATCTCTAAACCACTTTATTGACTCTCTTCCCCCTGTTTTACACTCTCACATCTGGAAGACCAATTTTCTGTACTAAATTGTTTAGTAAAATAATTGGTGAAGTTCTATTTTCCTGAGGGGACGTAGACAGATACATTCTCACTTTCCTTACCCAACCCAATATATATTTTTAAGAGTGGAGAGTCCTAAGTGCACTGTTTTATATAGCTTAAGATGAAATCCTTAAAAAATTCAGAAATAGATCAAAATTACTTATGCATCTTCTGTAGGTCAGGTGCTGAACTCATCACCGTAGGAAGTATCTCTGTGACATTTGAAATCTGCAATCTGGTATAAAAAGCAATTCTTTTAAGTGTGGAGGGGAAATACTACCACAAAATGCAAGGCCATGTATGTCCATGAAGCATAACTTCAGAAAAAGAAGTGATTAAGTTGGGATTTAGTAATTAAAAAGGGCTTCCTGCAGGAGTTGGGACTTGACTTCTCTCAAAAAATTAGAGGAAGGTAATCTGAAGATTGAAAAACCAGAGAGCATTATGAGAAGTACACTTAGAGATAAAAGATGGAGGCGATACCAGTAGATTTATTTCAATTCACTTATTCGCTCCTCTACTCATGAATTCCATACAAATTTTTATATGGCACCTTTTCTATGCCAGGCCCTGCAAGATTCATCAGAGTTCCTGATATATACTTCAGAACCAAAACAGATAGACTCTGCCCCTGCGAGCCTCTAACTCTAATAGGAGAATCATAGTTAGTTACAGGATGGTATCCACAAACGTGATCAACATTGTGCTGTGCCCTATAAAGAAAGGCTCATGGAACTATAGGAGGATGTAATAGAGGTAAGAAAGCAAAGAGTGGAGGAAACATTCTTCCAGATCCACATGCAAAGATCCACGGGGAGAAAGAGCAAGGCATGTGTGAGTGCTTGCAAGACATCCATGTGCCTGGGCAGAGGAGACAGAAGAGAAGCCTGGCTTCTGTGGAATAACATTCCGTGTCGTCTTACCACATTCATAATTACAAGCTTTGGAAGTCAATAGATTCAGGGGACTAGTAAGAGAGATTGGAAGTATCCCCTTGGTCAGTGTTTCAGCCCCAGGAAAAACATCACAGGCTACAAGCTGAGAGAACAGAGAAGAACGACTCCTTACCCCAGTGTGCTACTGAGGAGTCTTGCTCATTAATGATTCCACAGGGGGGAAAGAAACAGGAGAAATATGTGATGTGGAAAGGAAGGACGAGTGCTCTCCAGCAGGACATTTTAATTTCACATGCATAGAGTAAAGTCAGGTTGGAATCCTTTGCTAACATATCCTGTTGGTCTCCAAAACACATGAATTTATTAAAAATACAGACGACGTGGTTATAGAAAACAGTTTCAGCATTTGGCATAATTAATGTAAATATTGCATGCAATAGAAAAATATTCTAACACCTTCTTTATTTAAAACTGGTTTAATTAATGTCAAGTGCTGTAACAAGTGGTAATCTCCCCCTGCTTGCCTCTCTTCTCATACTGTGTGGAAATGCTCCCTGCTGCCTTGTTTACCTGCAGACTTTAGAGTCTAAATGCACAGGAGGGAGTTTATACTTTATTTCTAAAGCTTCCTCTCCCCCACACCCCCCTCTCTCTTCTCCTTCAGAGATGACTTCTTTCTTTCAGTAAAAGAAACTATTCCCCAAGGCTCTTGAAAATTCCTTTCTTGCAGGCAAGCTCAGTGTCTTGCACTCCTTGCAAGGACCTACACAGACCCACTGCAGGTTGATAGGCCTAACAATCAGGAGCAGGAATGTAGGTCATCTTTATTGACCACTGCCTAACAACTGGACTTTCTTCTCTCCTCATTCTGTCTTTAGATTGACTCCACAGGGATCCTAAACGAGACAAGATACTGGTTGGGTGTCAAAAGCAAAAGTCAAGAAAACAGAAAGAATTGTATTAGGCTTACAAAATAGCCAGGAGGGATTCTTCTAAAGAGCTGCTGGCCTTCCTTACTAGTGAAATGGCATACCTGTTTAAAATCAGCCGTTTAATATTAGCAAAGGAGCTGAAGTTATTGAGGAATGTGTTTCTCTACCTATCAAACATTTACATCATATTTTTTAATTTCTAAAGCAAGCCACATTTATTTTCTCTGTAATTTCCAATATAATAGTTTAGAATGAGACTATTGAAGAGATTTAAGATTAGGTCTTCAAGTAAAATTTCTTGTGCCTTTTGGTTGATGGTTGAATATTTTGGTAGAAGAAAAAACAATGTTTTGTGTTTTTTTCCAGTTTCTTCTTTTATTCAGGAAAATAGTTGAGGTAGTTATCAAGAACAGAACATCAACAGGATAAAATGATCCAGTACCAAAGGGTCTCTTACTCACCATTGATATTCCAAGAATTTAGAGGAATCTTATCTACTTGGGGTTTACAAATTGCACATTTTCTATTTGGCTTACTATAGTTTTGTTTCAAACTACACTTTCCGTAACTCAAAGATATTTGGACAAACATTAAATCCTTTTAGGTCAGAGACTTTCAATTTCAGAGTCCTGAACCTCCTGAGATTATTTCTGGAGCAATCCTAACCTGAAATGACTAGATGTTTTCTTTGGTAGTAGTGTTAGTATTTGAAAGGCTACTTGCTGTTTCAAAGATCTACTCTTGCTTCATACTTAAACATGAAGAAAAACATTGGCACCAAAAAGTACCTTTCTCAATGTTGTGATAGAAATACTTCAATTTGCTTAACAACCACTTAATAATTTCAAAGCAAACTATATTCATAATTTATAGGGTTTTTTAAAAACTTACAGACTGAAGCTAATCCTGATTCATTCTAAATATAATTTGGGGATATTTGGAGTTTAAATTATAATTTTGGTTTTGAATTTGCTCACTATTTTCGTAGCAGACTCAAGTGTCTGATTTTAAACTAAAATATTGCGAAGGAGTGAATCAAAGCTGAAGATGCTTTTAATTACTTCTATGAAAGGCTCCCTCGACTCTGTTTCAAAATTATATATATATATGTATATATACATATATATAGTATATTTATGGTTCATTTTCTGTAAAGCAAAATTTTTCACAAATAGAGCTGGAATTTAGATGAATGTGTTCCCCTGTCAGAGCTATAGAGAACCACAGTGGTACCATATGGGGTCCTTATTGTGCTCACCCCAGTTCTCTCATCATGAATCAGCCCTAAGAAGATGGTAAAATTTATTCTTGCACATATTCTCATTCTACCTTATGACTTTTACCATCTTCCTGCTGCTGACCTCTGCATCCCCCCTTGAGCCCCCTGAACAGCTTTCTGTTATTTAAAGACTCCCTACTGGAGCAAACGGAGATTAGTTCCACTGGACAACTCCAGAGCTGAGAAAATGCCCCCTTAGCTGCTGTTCCCTCTGGGCTCTATATGTGATGATTGAAAAAAAGACATACATACATATACAGAAATTTTCTCCTGTGATCGTTTCCCAGTGTGTTAGATTTCCCATTTGCCACGTAGAAATATGTATCTCTCAAAAAATCATTAAGACTCTAATGGTAACCACTCAGACCCTATGGTAGACAGACCACTGAGACAGATAGCTCTTGGATTTCAGAGACAGCTGCCTTGCCAGCTCTGTGAAATGCTTTTCCTCCCTTTCATTCTCCTCCTTTCACCCCCAACTCCACCACCAAAAAACCTCCAGAGAGTCTGCTCCTTGAATTTATAGCAAGCAGTTCTCTGATGAAAAGGTCAAGAATCAATTAAGCAGCACATTAACAGCACCAATATGTTCCTTGCAATGTGCTAGGCACCTTGTAGATATAGAAGAAGGGTAAGTTTTCAGTGGTGGTAGGCAAGAATCCTAATCCCTGAAGATAGCTACAGAATAGGAGAGGACAGCAGACTTCCCTGGGAGTGCTTACAAAAATGGTGAAGAAGGTAGAGAGGGAAGAGGTGGTATATAGAGAGATGCATGTATAATCTATAAGACTGTAGCATTGATGAAATGTAAGAGAGGAGATAGGACTTACACAAAGCCTTAAAAGGTAAAAGATGTATATGGATAGACAGCTACTGGCCCTACCAGAAGGATGTTCAGAAATTACAAGTGTGATTTTTTTAAGCCAGAAAAGCAGCAAAAAATGTCACAGTAAAAATATGGTCCAATCACTCTGGAATCACTGAGGTTGGCACTGTCTTGGAAACACAGGTGCATAGTGAATATCTCTAATAGTCCTTGGAGAATGGTTTGAATAAGATGTGAGTTTTAAGAATTTCCTAAAAGTTATGCCATACCTACAGAGTTGGTCTCAGGAGGAGGAGCAAATGGTGGCTATGGTACTGGCAGGCTTCAGCTGGTACCATGCCCAGGATGGCTCTTCTGGGGCTAGTCCTGCCCATGATCCAATTTGCAAGCCACTTCCACAAGCTGGAGAGCTTAAAACAACAGAAGTTTATTCTCTTGCAATCTGGAGGCTAAAAATAAAACATCAAGGTATTTTGACAGAATGCATTCTTTCGCAGCTATCTGAGGGACATCTATCTGTTCCAGGTCTTCTCTCCCAGCCTCTGGCTGTTACTGCAATCCTTGGCTTCAGACGTATCATGCCAATCTTTGCCTCCATCATCTCATAGGCATCTTCTCTCTGTGTTTCTCTCTGTCTTCACAGGACTTTCTCCTCTCTCTGTGTCTCTTCTCTCTTCTTATAAAGACACCAGTTGTCTTAGTTTAGGCGGCTGTTAGAAAAATACCAGCACCTGGGGGGCTTAAACACACATGCATTTTTCACAGTTCTAGAATCCGAAAGTCTAAACTCAGGATGCCACTAAAGTAGAATTCTTTGTGAAAATGCTTCCTCATTATAGGTGGTTGTCTTCTCTTTATATCCTCACATGACAGAGAGAAAAAACAAGTTCCCTAGTGTCTCTTATATGGGCACTAATCTTATTCATAAGGACCCTACCTCATGACCTCATTACATCCCTAAGACCCCCACCTCCTAATCCCATCACATTGGAGCTTGGTTCTTTAATGTAGGCCTAAAGGGCATAAAAGTTCATTCAATAGCACTGGTTATGTTGAATTAAGATCACTCCATTCCAGTACAACCTTATCTTTCTTTTTTTGCCATTTAAATCTTTTTATAGCATGTCCTTGTTCCCAATCCCTTTATTATAAAATAGAGTCCGGGAGTTGATGGAAACACATACTACTAACTGCATCTGTAATGATATTATAGTCAAATAAGGCCACACTCTGAAGTTCCAATTGCTAGGATTTCAATATATCTTTTGGAGTGTGCAAGACCTACAACCATCTGCCCCTCTGGCCCTTCAAAATTTTGCCCTTGCCAGAAGCAAAAGCATTCACCCATCCCGTCAATTTCAAAAGTCATATTTCATTCCAGTATCACCTCTAAGTGAAATTGCATCCGAATATGACCAACTTTAAAAATTCTAAATTTCATTATCTAAATCATCCAAATCAAGTATAAATTAGATCCTGGGCATTCTCCATCCTGAGAAAAAATTCCTCTTTCCATCCATGGACCTGTGAAATCAAATAAGTGAGCTTCTTCTAAAACACGATGATGGGACAGGCATAGCATAGATATTCCCATTCCAAAAGGAAGAAAAAAATCACTGGTACAAAGCAATTTTGCAACCCATCAGGGTGAATTCTATTGAGCTCCAAGGCCTGAGACTACTCAGCTCTGGGTGGCAAACTGATCTTCTGGAACTGATGAGGCAGCATCCCCTGGTTGTGTGCAGTTTCTAGCCTCTGCATCCATACTTCTTCCCTTGCAATCTTTCTTTCTTCATTTCACTGCATCTCCATTATACCTTTCAGTCCAGGCTAACAATGTTTCTGCTGGTAGAAAATTTTCAAGACTTTGATCTTTGACTTAGTTGGTCTCCTGAACAGGTTGGCTTTCAAAGGGAGCCACACCCTCAGATACAAGAGTTCTCCACAGATACTTTCTGGATTACAGCATCTCTAATCCTACTTTTACTGAGACCACTGATTGAATAAAGGAGTCATACTCTAATTGCTTGAGCAAACCTTTGTTGAGTCATAACCTTGACCCTGTTACTCGGCTACTTTCTGGATAAACTGAAGTTTTCAGAAACATTGAATTCTGGTTTCTTTTTGCATAAAAATTTAATCCTCAATTTCTCCCCACCAACCCCTTCATATTTTTGTAAGAAGCAGGGAGAAAACAAGCTGCACCTTTAATATTTTGCCTGGGAATGTCCTTAGCTAAATATTCAAGTTCATTACTTATAAATTCTACTTCCCACCACAGAATACCAAACACAAGTTTTCTGCCACTAACAAGGACTGCATTTCCTCTACTTCCCAACAATGTATTCCCCATTTCTACCTGAGACCTCAGATTCCTAGTAAAATTCTACTCATGTAATATATGCATTGTGGAAGGTGATAGACAGATGCTTTCTCTGCAACCATCTTCACTTCTTTTTGAGCCCTTGACAGAATTGCCTATAATATCCATATTTCTACCAAAAGTGTACTTGAAGCAATCTAGCAATTTTTGTCACGCATATAAAAATTCTTCCAATTTCTATCCATTGCCAAATTCCAACCATCCTTTTTATTTTTAGATATTTGTTAGAGTAGCACCCTTCTTCTAAGAACCAAAATCTATGTGAGTTCCTAAGTCTGCCATAAGAAAGCAATAAAAACTGAGTGCTTTAAGACAAGAGAAACTTATTTTTATATAGTTCTGGAAGCTAGAAATTTGAAATTCAGGTGTCAGCTCTCCTTTTGAGAGCTCTAAGGGAGAATCTATTCTGTGAATCTTTCCTAACTTCTGGTAGTTACCAGCAATCCTTGGAATTCCTTGGCTTTTAGTTTGGATTGGTTCAATCTCTGCCTCTCATCTCGTGGTTAATTTCTCCCTGAGTGTCTTTGTGCCTTTGCATGGCTTTCTCCTCTCTCAGTGTCTCTTTCTTTTTTCTTACAGATTCTTAAGAATTAGAGGTCTGCTAAATTCTAGTACATCTTCCTAACTAGTTGGATTTTCAACCTGTTTCAAAATAAAGTCATACTCTAAAGTACTGAGACGTAACTTTTTTAGGAGAAACAGTCCAACTCAAAACACTATGTAATTTGAAACATACCAATAACTTGGGCCTCCTAAACCTGATGGTCTCTCAAGTGTGATGAAGGGAAGTCAGACTTCCAAAATGAACTTCAAAAAGGCTACAACTGGAACAGAGAGATGTCTTTTTTGCTACAGGTCACATATGAACTTTAGGGAAATACTTGTAGTATGGAGGTAGAGGATCCTTCGTATTCTTATGGCTTTCATATTTGTCCAGGACTTACAAGGGTTGCTTCTTGTTGTTAGTGATCCTGTGGTCATGTCCATCAGATCATCATCATCTACTTAATCAGATTCAGTCCCACCTCCCTTACCTTCTGCATCTGAAGTGGCAGGGATCTCTAACATGAAGAATCTGGTTACTTGAGCTGGCAACTTGCCTCTCAATGATTACTCTAGTGTGGTATATGGGTTATATGGGGCAGTTTAGTGCATGTGTTTATATAGGAAGGGTGTATTTTGTAAGGGAATAAATTGTATTTCTGAATTTCTTGCAGAAATTAAGGCTTTTTCATGTAATACAAGTCTACTGTCCTGTCCCTGGAACAAATCAAGTTCTCAATAATTTTGAATTAATGAATGAATGATTTTACCATGAAGCCTCTCATAAGGAAATAGAAACTGCAAACGGACAATGATGTCTTTTACTTCCTCTTTCCCAATTTTGCAATTATAGTGCTGATCATATGGTAAGAACTCAATAAATAGTACTTGCTGATTCGTTAATTGATTGATGAGACTCAGCTGCTATCAATTACCCCCTGAGGAATGAAACAAGAAGCAGAATTAAACTTCATTAAGAAAGATTTCATTTGGCTCAGAAGACTTCTGTGACTTTCAAGGTTCCTCACTAGTAGAAAAAGATCTTGTATTGCTTCTCTAGAGAACTGAAGCCTCTTACATGTTTTGCAGGGAGTTTACTTCAATATGGAATGTATAATGTCAAGTTCAAATTCTTTTATAAAGCAAAAAAAGAGCACCTCAAGTTATGAAGCAGTTTATTTTTTAAGGAAGTAGTATTTTATGAAATAATATCTAAATAACAGTGAGGGAAGAACCTTTCATTCATTCAATGTGATGGAGCATCTACAATGTTCTGGCACTATGCTTGAAACTGGACAAAATATAAGCTCTAATATTTACCTTGAAGAGGGAAAACAGGCAGGGAACTAACTATGAAAACATGATGATAAAAGATAAATACAAAGCGGTAGTTTCGATAAGCTCTGAGTGGTATTTTGTCAATTCAGGTGTGATTACTTTGTCCATCTGTAAGATTAAAAGAAGGAAAGAGACTTAACACTCTGAAGTGAGTAAAAGTTGCACTTGAGAAAAAAAATGTATCAGACTGTTTTATGATTTGAAATGTATTATAGAAAAAAATAGATATATGAAAATAAAAAGATAAATACATGCATACATATATACAGGAAGGAGAGAATGATGTACTCTGAATGGAGAGAAAGGAACAACCTCACAGGACATGGACATTTGGGCTGATAATAAAATCCCATCAAGCAGAAAAGGAAAGAAAGAATATCTAGGTCGTCTTAGTTCATTTTGTGATGCTCTAACAGAACGTCTGAACCTATAGTATTTATAGAGAATAGAGACTTATTTATTTCTTACATTTCTGGAAACTGGAAGTCCAAGGAGGAGGAGCCTGCATCTAGCAAGGGTATTCATAATGCATCATCCTATGGTGGAAGATGAAAGAACAAGAGAGCACAAGCAGAGGTGAGGGGTGCAGGGGAGGGAGCCACACTCGTCACTTTGTCAGGAACACACTCCCATGATAACTAATTCACACCTGTGATAAAGATATTAATCCATTTGTAAGATCAAAGCCCTCATGACCTAATCACCTCTTAAAAGTCCAACTTCTTAACACTATTGCATTGGGAACTAAGTTTCCAACACATGAACCTTGGGGAACACATTCAAGCTATAGTACAGACAAAGGTAACAGAGGATGCAAAATGTCTGGAGAAGAGGCTGGAACACAGACTTGTGTTCCAACCCGCACAATCATATGTAGAGAGGTTTTATGATAGCAATCTACTGAAAAATTTTAGTTTAATTTGGACTTTAGATGTTTACTCCAAGGAGCACTAAAGACTGAGAGTAATTTACACTGGAGAGGAAATGTTACTACAAGCCATGTGTGCAAATGTTGAACACTCATCATGGGAGGGCTATGCTCCAGGTCTCAAGAGAGACAGTCTGCATAGTTGGTGAGATTTCTAAGGGACACAGCCAGCTGTATCCCTTTATCATCTAAAGTTAATGTTCCTGATTCCTGTTGGCTTATGGTTAAGTTGTTGTGCTATTAAATAAAACTGTGGTCTTTCTCCTCTACTCTCAGTATTGAGTTATTTTAATTAAGGAAAGAAAAGAAAGTATAGGAGCTTGCTAATATTAATGAACTGTGGGAAAGTTCTTAGGTAGATTACAGAAACAATTATTAAAACTATATGCTTGGGAAATTGTGACATTTTACAAAACTTGAAAACAAAAACTTTCAGGTATCAGTTCCATTAGTTAGGAGAATTTTACCCTTGGTTTAAAAAAAAGAAAAAGCAACAAACAATTTTCTGTAAAAGAAAAAAAAAAAGGGAAACCAAGAATCAGCAAGAAATGAGCACAATAAAATGATCAGCCATGGTCACTGAGTGCCAGTGCCTACTATGAAACTCCTCATCAAATGGATTTTGAAGCTTCCTGGTCTGGTCAGTTCCCTTGACAGCATAAATGGTCTCCCCTGTTCTAAAGACAGGTGGAATCCACGTCTGGGCAGTGTAACAGAGATAAAAAGTACTTTTGAATCTGCATTTTTTCCAACAAAGATTATGCAGTTTTTCAAACAAAATCATTCTTCTGCCAAAAGTTCTAAAAGTTTTAAGTTTTTATAAGTATTTACTTCAAGCAGTATTTCTTAAACTACTGCTGCATGTGAAACATTTACTTTACAAAGCTGTCATTAATTCTCCAGAGCTGTCAAGACATTCTAAAAATAGATAGGAAGGGGAAAAATTAGGAGTGGAAGATTTTGTGTCAGAAAATAATAAATAACAAAATTGACAGAAATAAAAAAACAATCAGGAAGAATGTGAAATAACAGGAAAATAATTGGCATGATGAGAGTAAAATCAGCAAGGCTGAGACTAAGACCTCAATGCTGTTTTTTCAATGCCCCAAAGTCAAAATTTAAAATTAAACATTAAAAGCATATTATAGATGAATTTCATCTGGGCATCATAAGACAAGACAATAATAATGCATTCCCCTTTCTCCCAATAATCCCTTTGAATTCTCCATATATAAAAAAAAAATTCACTTTGTCATGTCCCAGGGAATAAAAAGACTGAGGATAACTATAAGGCAAGACAAGAAATTTTCAGGACCTTGATAAAACAATTCACATGCAAAGATGAAAACACACTCAACCATTATCAAGTGTCACAGTGTTTTAATTATAATAGAAAAGTAGCTGATAGGAAACATTAAATTGTTGCATTACCTTAGCAGTTTGTTAACCTGTGATACACTTAATATCTACACAGATGGCATGAGTTCTATATGTCTTATCTCTAAGGCTAGTTATCTTCTAATTTTAAGTGTTTGCCTGTTTGAGGAGATAGCAATCATGATATTTCACAGTGTTTTGCACAAATTTAGCAAATATTTGTTGAATGCATATGGTAACAAATTTGATATGGTGAGTATGTGAAAAAGAAATAACAGTAGGAGTCCTCCTCTCAAGGAGATGCTAGTGTGGACATATATGCATGAGAAAATACAGAACAATGAATTCAATGAAATAATATAGACATAAATGCCAAAGGTAGTCATCCCTTACACTTAGAATTTAATTGATAATATTAGAACAAGGACAAAGTATTTTTCCAGTCTTACATGGTGGAAAAGGCCTGTTCAGTTTATAGTGACCCCAATATCCCCTTCAAGGACATGCCCCATGACCTAGTTCCAATGAAGCACCACCTCTTTGAGGTTCCACCACCTCCCAATAGCACCACAGTCTTCTGACCAACACTTTAACATGTGCTCTTTTGTGGACCGAGTGTAGATGTTACAGTTTGGATAAATGTCCCCATCTTCCCCACATCCTGCTCTTGTGATATATTGTTATGCTACCATGGGACCAAAGCAACAGAGCCAAGTAACCATGGGATGAAACCTCTGAAATCCCAAGCCAAAATAAACATTTTCCTCTATTAAGTTGATTATCTCAAGTATTTTGTTATATAACAAAGCTAGCAGTGATCTCATCTATACTCTTTAATATGCTTTTTATTGAACAAAAGAGTGGCACTAATTTTTAAGCTCTTGCCAAGACTTCTACATTGAATTTTAGACTCTACTGTCCAATTACCTACTTACCATCTCTGCTAAAATGTAGTATAGCCACATCTGACATAATATATCCAAAAATGAGCTAGTTTCTGGAGACCATCCCTAAAGGACTCCTTTTATAATCTTTCATTCTAGGTTGATGGAAACTCTCTGCTTTCAGTTGCTCAAGTCAAAATTCTTGGAGTCATTCTCAGTTATTTTCATATATTTACTATCCACTAAGTCATAACATCTTAATGGTCTTCAATCTATTGTATAATATCTCAATCTTTTGTATAATATCTCTTATCACCATTTCTATTCTACATCTATGGTAGAAGTCATGGTCATTATTTAGCTAGGTTATCCTAATAACCTTCCAGGTGATCTCTGCTTCCAACAGTGACAATTCTATAGCATATTCTCAACTGTAGTCAGAGTGATCCTTTGAAACCTAAAGTTAGAAGCAGTAACTTCCCTGCCCTTCCAATATCTCCCCATCCCATTCAAGGTGAAAACCAAGGTCCTCACAATGGCCTGCATAGTCCTCTCACATCCAACTTTTCATTATTTTTCTCATTGTATTTTTACTGCTCTCAAATCTATTCTACCAAGAGGACATGAGGCACTATTTACCTTCATGCCCTATGTTAGCTATTCTACCCAGATGACACACTCCACAAATCCTCATTTGCTAACTCCTTCACCTTCTTTGCTCAAATATCACCTGCTCAAGAAGGCATCTTATTTGAAATAGCAACGTTATCCTAGAGCTCCTTACTCCATTCTATTTTGTTGTTGTTGTTGTTCCACTGATTTCCATCTATCATGCTGCAAAACTTCTTTATGATATTTAGTTTTGTCTCTATTTCCCAAATAGAATGAAAGTGCCCCATGGAAGGGGATTTTTGTCAGTTTCGTGCACTAATGGGGCAGTGAAAAAGGAACATCGCAGGCACTGAACAACACTGGTACCTACGAATTCCATCCATGAATAGATGAAACAGAGGCAGAAGGCAGAGAAAGAAATAAAAGATCTGAACTTTATCTAAAATGCTGGATTACAGGTATAATGTGGCATATATAGGATAGGTGACACATACCCAGAGTCGTATCATCCAAAACCATCCAATTTGGTATAGCCCAGTTTGATGTTATTTTTTTCTACAGTGAAACATGCAATAATTTATTTGCTAAGGCATCATGAATGCTGTCTTATTTGTTTTGCTTTTTAAGATTACTTCTCTTTCTGCTAATATCATTTTATCCTATTAATTTTATTTATTATTTGTTTCTTGTCCTGTGTTCCAAACTACATAGCATTTTAACTGTCTCTCTGGATTCTTTTCTTTACCCTTCTTTATAATATTCTTTTTTTCCATTATTCTCCCTCTGCCAAAAAATACCTCTTTTCTAAATTTTGCTAAATGAATTCAAACTATAATCAGTGAAATGTTTACAAGCACTATTGTTTTAGGTTCTGACATTTGTCTTATGCTACTGTTATAATTCTTGTGTGAGTTTATCATATGAGTAGCAAATAGACAACATCCTCAAAAATTCTTTTGGTTAGTTTTATTTTATCTTATCCTATTCTATTATACTCAATGCTATACTTTTTCCTTTGACTCAACACTACACTGTCTCAATTTCTACCTTATAACAGGTCTTATCCACATGAGCTATTAGTCCTTGTTCTTCAAGAATATCTCTTATGGTAGGGGGAGAAGGATGTTGGTCAACATATACAAAATTTCAGTTAGGAAGGAAAAAGTTCAAGGGACTGTTATACAATGTAAAGACTACAGTTAAGAATGACGTACTTTTGAAAACTGGTGAAATAGTAACTTAAATATTCTTACCATAAATATGATAAATGCATAAGATAAAGCATGTTAATTGGTTTGATTTCTCCATTCTGTAATGTATGTTTTAAAATGACATTTTATACATAACACATAAATACAATTTTAGTTATTAAATAAATAAAATTTCTATCAAAAAAGAAATAAGTAGAAATGTAAAACAATCTTTAAAAAAGTCTTTTATAATGTACTTTAGTGTGTGTGTGTGTGTGTTATATTTTAGAATCTGCCTTTTGATTTGAACATACAGGCACATGTGCACTTAAGCATCTGCACACAAATGTGTGTGTGCATGTGAATTTGATTTGCTAACATTTCAGCTTCTATGGTCATGATTGGGATTGTTCTGTAATTATGCTTTCTTAAAATGTTTTCAGAATTTGGTTTACTCAATTTAAGATGAATCAGACAATGTACCATTCTTTTCCATGTCAAGATCAGCTTTACTTCCAGGGTGTTACTTGCTACGTTTCCCTACCTGATGGATCTAAGTCTGTGATAAGTTCAGCTTCTTTGGGAATCAGCAAATGCACCCGGGGAGCAGCATCTTAAAATTCCAAAGTTGGTTCTCTCAATTTCATCTTCTTTCATTTTGGCTCAATAATTTTCAAATTCTTTCTAGTCCCCAGTGACTTAAATTTTGTTCGGTTTTTCTATTGTCTTTAGCTGAAAGGTAGGTCTGAAATGTCTCCTCCTGGTTACTGGTGCAAGTTACTCAAAGCATTCACTCCTGGACCTCCTAAGAAAGGAGGGAAAGCTATCTCCAGGTGGGAAGACAACTCAGGATTCCCCGCTACCCTCTTCTTTCTGAAGTATGCCTGAGGCCCAGGGTAATTTTCTGAGCCCCATGGCCCTTCTTGTCCTCGGCAGTTTCAGAATAGAGAAAGGACTAGAAGTTCAGTTCATGACAAGTCATGAGACTCAGTTGCTTTTCCCTTTTGGGGCAAGGTGGAAGTACCCTTATTAGTTGAGACTTCTTATTGACCAAGGTGTTTCTGGGAATGTCTGTTTTTTCTCCCACTGCATTCATACTTTATGCAATCAGAGAAAATAATCAGTGGCAGCTTCAGGAATACAACATCCCCCTTCAGTAACTCCAGTAGAATGGAAAAGATTTTCCCTCTCTTGGTTTTTTTTTGGTTTTTTTTTCAGTCAATCTTATCATAGGACATGATTACCCAAAACTGAACTATATCTAAAGGTCAGATAGGAAAATAGAATACTCTGAAAAATAACCCACAAAACCAATAGGAAATGGATTAGATGTTGTTTCCCAAATGAAAGTTTCTAGGCTAACAAAAGTGACATCTGTCCACTACAGCTTTCTGTGTAGCCAGGACTACAATGTTCAGCCTTAGGGATGCAAAGCTAAATAAAATATAGTTATTGCACTTCTCAATGGCTAGCTTTAGGGAGTGAGCAGACATGTGCAAATAATTACATCAACGATGGTGCCCTAACAAAGGTACTAAAACCACACTACTTGCATAGGGATGAAAATGTTCAACTTGACTTGTGGAGATCAAAAAGAATCCTGGGAGGAAAAGGCCAAAACTGAGATTTCTTTGGAAGTAAGTAAGCTTTGCATAGGTAGGCAAAAGAAAAGCATGACAAAAATAAAAGGTCATTTCCTACTAGCAAGGAATCGAATATCTAATTGGATGGTTAAAGTTTTGGTTTTGGTTTTGGTTTCTTCAGTACTGGGAATTTAACCCAAGGTCTCATACATGCTAGGCAAGCTCACTATCTCAAACTATATCCTCAACCCCTGTAGTAAATGTTTTACTTTGCAATGTTAGAAGTAAATCAAATTTACTTATTCCAAAAATTACTAAGCATTATTCAGGGTCCAGTTGGAAACCATAAATTTGTAGTGGTGCCGGCGTTCACTGTTGTGTGGTTATTTTTTCCCTTAAGAAGGCTTTGGTGGCCTGTGTTCAGGATTGATGAAGACAGAGGCATACAAAAGTGATATTTCCTTCTGAAAGAAGCTGCATGATCTCCTGATGAAAATTAAGGGAAGACTTCTGGACTGAGGAAAGGAAATTCCTTTGTTTGAATGAGAGAAACTACACAAGGCAAGAGAGATGATTTTTCATGTAGAAGTGAAATTGTTCAGGATTTGCCCTTATGTGGTTGGCTTATTTCACTTGGCACTATCAATGTCCTCCAGGCTAATCTGCACTGTCACAAATGACAGCATTTATAAGACTAAATAGTATTCCATTGTGTGTACGTACCACATTTTATTTAGCCATTCAACTGCAGATGGATGTTCAACTGCAGTTCATTCTGTATGTGACCTGGAAAACCCATTCCTCAGGGCCCTGGAAAGCCTTGGGGAAAGAGATGTCTATGTTTAAGTTTAAGGTGGTCCTGAGCCTGAGCTACCCATCTGTAAAGTCTGAGGGCCTGCATGCTGAGGACTATGGACCTGAGCTAAAGATTGTAGCATTCTCTGCCTTTTACTCAGACAAACCAGCCATCGCCTTTATCTCATAGCTAGAAATTTCTGTACAAGTTAACTGTACCTATCAAAAGACAGAGGTTTTTCCAGGATGCCTGATCACTACGACCTTCTCACAAATACCATCAGTTTGTCCTGTGTTACAATCCATATTTAAAGTATGAAAACATATTCCTTTATTTTTAGCAGCTTTACTGAGGTATGATTGAAATACCGAGAACTGCATGATTTTAATGCTTACATCTGATGAGTCTAGACATGTGAACACCACAATAGCACCACCATGACCAAGGTAACAGGCTTACCCCGAACTTCTCAAAGTTTTCTTATGTCCCATTGTTGTTGTTGTTGTTGTTATTGTGTGTAAGAACACTTAACATGAGATCTATCCTGTTAACAAATTTTGAAGCCTATAATATCAGATTGCTAACTAAAGGCACTATGTTGTACCACATCCAGCACATTCATCCAGCCTCTCTGAAGCTTTATATCCACTAAACAACCAAGTCCCATTTGTCCCAACCCTCAGTCCCTGGCAACCACTCCGGCATTGTCTGTCTCCATGAGTTTATGTATCATAGATCCCCTACAGAAGAGGACTGTGCAGTATTTGCCCTTCTGTGGCTGGCTTATTTCCCTTGGCACAATCTGCATTATGACAAATGACAGCATTTCTAAGACTTAATAGTATTCCATTGTATGTACATACCACATTTTATTTAGCCATTCAACTGCAGATGGACACTGTTTCCATATCTTAGCTAAATAAATAACATTACAATGAAAGTGGAAGCAGATATCAGTCCAGGATGCTAATTTCAGTTATTTTGGATATACACCCAAATGTAGGATTGCTGGGAAATATGGTAGTTCTATTTTTAACTATTCAAGGAAAGTCCATACTTAGCAGCTTATAATTTTATATTCCTTCCAACCATGTGCAAGCATTCCAATGTCTCCAGACATTTGTTATATTTTCTTTCAAATAATAGCCATACTAACAAATGTAAGATGATGTATTATTGCAGTTTTGATTTGCATTTCTGTGATAATGAATGATGTTGAGCATCTTTTCATTTATGTATTTGACATTTGTATCTCTTTTTTGAAATGGCTATTGAAGTCCTTTTCCTACTTTTTTTAGTTTGATTTTTGTTTTATTTTTCTGCTGTTGTTTTGGGGTTTTTTTGTGTTTGGATTTTGCTTCTGAATTCTATGAATTCCCTACATATTTTGGAAGTTAATCTGTTATCAGAAATGTGATTTGCAAATTTTTTTTTCATTTCATAGAGTTCCTTTCCATTCCATTGAATATTTCCTTACTGTGAAGAAGGTTTTTTACTTTGATGTAAACCTGCTTCTCTATTTTGCTTTTGTTGTCTGTGCTTTGGTGTCATTCCAAAAATGTCATTGCCAAAACCACTTATAAAGAAGATTTTCTCCTGTACCTTTTTCCTGGAATTTTATAGATTCAAGTCATACATTTATATCTTGAATCCATTGTGAGTGATTTTTTGCATATGGCTTGATACAAGGATCTAATTTCATTCTTTGTGCATTTGTGTTTTACATCATGCATTTGTGTTTGCCAGTTTACAACCATGCATTTGTGTTTATCAGTTTTCCCAACCAACTGAGGAAAAGACTAACCTTCCCACATTGTATGTTTTCAGTTCCTTTGTCAAAGTTCAGTGGACTCTAAAACTCAGGCTTATTTCTGGGCCCTCTATTCTGTTCTGTTGATCTCTGTATCTGTTTCTATGCCAGTCTTCTACTATTTAAATTACTGTGACTTTATAATATATTTTGAAGTCAGGAAGTGTCTTGAGATTTTTTTTTTCCTCCAAGATCACTTTGGTTATTCTATATTTATTGTGCTTCCATGTAAATTTCAAGATTGTTTTTCCTATTTCTATTTTTTTAATTTCCATTACAATTTTGAACGGGGTCACAGTGAATCTGTAGATCTCTTTGTGGAATAAGGACATTTCAATAATATTAAATTCTTCCAATTCATTAATTCAAAATATCTTTCTGTAAGAGGGATGCCCTTCATGCTTTGAATATAACCCTTGCTGCTCACCATTGATGGTTTATTTTAAAACTAACCTGTTCTTTTCTTTCTTCTTATCCCTCTCCATCTCCCTAACCATGGGAGAAATAAGATTAACTTTCTTCCATCCTAAACCAAGTTGTCTATTTTTTGGTTCACTGACCACAGGAATTAAGGAATGCAGACTTTGTCCTAGGTGGAGTTTATCAGTAGGCTCACCACAGGAACAACGGCATCCGACTTCAGAGATGGCATCAGCAGATCTGAGAAATGACTATCTCTCATGGCTACAAATAAATTATCACTCCTGATAGGGCATACCTGTAGTTTAATTCTTGTATCCTCTTTTAAAAGCCCACCACTCTTTCTGGCAATTAGAATCACAGCCGCTGGGACAGGAGTCCACTGTGTATTCTTTGCTAGCAAAGCAATAAAACCTCTTTTTCCTTTTTCTCAAAATCTTGTCCTCATTATTGAGGCAGCATCAGG
>JAJEJO010000874.1:2422899-2450830 GCA_020662805.1 Glaucomys volans
AATAGAAATGCACCTAATTTTTTATGTTGATTTTGAATCCTACAACTTTACAGAATTTATCATTCTTAATTTTTTTTTATTTCTGTGGAATTTCTGCCTTGTATGAAATTTTTGTCTGAATTTCTGACTTTGCTCTATACCTTTACACTCTGCTTTTTGCCTGTAGGTATGTCAAATTTTTTTGTACTGTAAAAAAAGAAGGGCTGTCAATAAGCTTTAGTTACTATGCTGATGAGGTAAGTGTGCTAATTTAAGGTATGTGGGGGGCCATAAGTTTTTTGTGAGCAGGTATCTCAAAATTGTGAATTTCACAGGTGTATCCCAGCCCCCTACACACACACACACACACACACACACACACACATAAACACACACACAGATGAGACAGGAAGTCTGGAATGGGCTGAAGTTATATTTTTTTCGCTTTCTCCAGGTAGAAGACTAAAACTGGCTTCTATTGGGAATTTCTGTTCCTCACCCAGACCTGTTAGACTCTAGTAAAACCCCAGCAGACTGGACTCTGGTGAAATAGTACTCCTCAAGGCAAAACTCACTTTAAGAGCAGAATCCTATCATGTATTTTGAAATGTTGTATTTCCCCTTGCCTATCAGAAGTACAAAGGGCTTTTTCTCCAGTTAATTAGAGACTAGAGGGAGTTGACTGGGAAATAAAGTCTCATGACCCAGTCTTCAAATTACAGAAATTTAACTTTGTCCTAGAATTTTTAACTTAACTTCTGCTAAGTTAAAATAGAAGTTGATGCTTTTTGCATTTTTAATTTCCAATTTTTGTTATAAATTTTAACCAAAGATGACACTTTGGTAGTAAAGTAATTTTATTCATTCTAGAGAAATTTTTATTTCATCTTGGAAATTTTTTCCAGATACATTCAATAAACAACATAGTTCATGTAGATTAGAGTATGGCCAAATTGAGGCCACACCCATGAAGTCAAGTTTGCTGCCAGTAACTGCCAGCATGTTTCTTTTTTTTTTTTTTCTTTTAAAGACAAATGTATTGAGGTATAATTTATAAAAAAAAGAAAGCAAGCATTTTTATTAGACACTTTGAGTTCTGACAAATGTATACCATGGATAACCACCAGAACAATCAAATGTAAAATATTTCTGTCATCCTCCAAATATTTTTCTATTCTTCTTCATGGTCCAAATCTCTCCACACCCCAGTACACAAGCCCCTGCTTACAGAGTGCCACATGCCAGGACCTAGGTAATCTGATCTACACCGTCACTCTATATGTGTGGCCTCCAGAGTTTCATAAAATGGACTCATACATGTATATTCACTTTGCCTGGCTTTGTTTGCTAACGGTGTTTTGGTAATCTATTTCTTTTCATTATTGACTTACAATATTCAATTTATAGATACGTGATATTCACCTATGATGTGTTGGATTTTATCCACTTTGGGGCCATTAGAAAATAAGCTACTGTGAATATTTGTATCAATCTTTTTGTGAAATGTGTTCTTATTTCTCTTAAGTAAACAAGGATAAGTGGAATCATTACATCATAGACTATAGATTTATGAACAACTGCCAAAGAGTTTTCCAACATGATCATTTTATTTCAAATTCGTAATATAATGTGTGAGAGTTCCACTTGTTCCATGTCTTTCCTAACCCTTGATGTTGTTAGACCTAAAGAAACCATTCTGGTGGGTGTTTAATGGTATTTCATTGTAGTTTTAATTGTTTTATGCTAATTACAAATAATAATGTGCATCTTTTCTTGTCTGTATTGGCCATTTGTATGCCTTTTTTTTTTTTGGCAAGAGTCTATTAAAACCTTTGATCACTCCTACTTCACTGTTGCCTTTTCATTATTTCAGTATCATAATGCAAAGACCTCTAAAACTTTTTTGAAGCTTGATTGTATGAACTTAAAGAATACCAATGAAGTAGCCAAATTCTTATATAAAAACTTATTTCATTAATATTGATAATACATACATATTTCAAATGGCATACTGTATATTATAAGATACTGGTATAGAAAGTACTTAACTTTTCCCACTTTCCAATGTCATGAAATAATTTTATTGAAACTTTTTAGAGGTGTATGACATCTAAAAAGTAAGAAGGACTTAAGAATGTATATATTGATTCATTTTTTTCACAGGGTTAACTTATAAGAGTAAAAAATATCTCACTTTATTTGAGCTTATAAAGTAAGAATCAAGAATTTTAAGAAATTTAATTTGCCCATATTGCTTCTTGGATCTGGAGAGGCATAACTATAATTTTCACATAGAGGTTAATGAACAACTTGAACAATGATTCTTACATTTTTTTAATCTATTCACTATAATTCTAGCAGATCATCCCCAAACTTAACAGCTTAAAATAAATCATAATTCCTTTTTTCACATGGTTTCGGTTTTTTGGGATTGTAGAGAAGCTTTAGCTGGACAGCTCTCTCTCTCTCTCAAGCAGAATGCCTCATGCAGGCAAAAAAACGTACCAACTGTGGCTACACCCTTCTGAAGACTTGACAGAAGCTGGACTACCCACTGTCAAGGCAGGTTACTCATGTGATTAGTAATTTCAAGTTGGCCATGAAATGGGAGCCTCAGTCCTTATGGGGTTATTTGGTTTTCCACATAGCAAGGGCACTGACTTCCCAAGAGTGAGTGGACCTGGCTCAAGTCACATTGACATTTATGATCCATTCACAGAAGCAACATGGGTCACATCTGCTGCTTGCTGTGGGTTAAGAGAGTTACAAAAGCAAAGGGACACTGACAGCTGCCAGATGGACTTGTCAGGGTCAGATTGTAATGGGATAGAACACATATTGTCTCAGTCATCTTTGTTAGCTACAATCTTTTACAGTTCTGAACTTTAGATTCAACCAACAGTGGGCATCCACCATGCCCACTGGTCTAGGCCTCTGCTTAGGTTAACCTGATCTTCAAAATAACATCTAGATCTTATTTTCTCCATTCCATTCAGTGGAAACTGAAATCGAGAACAGTTAATTTTTCCCATAAGCAATATGAAGGATTCAGTATACCTTTTAAGATTAAATATAGGTTGAAATTCTGGTCCCATTACTTATCAACCATCTGATTGAAACCAAGATGAGAATTAGTTGAAAAACAGAACTTTTAGAAACATATGCATGTTCTTTACTAAATAAAATGTGAATCACTTTTATATTATTTCACAGTTTGCAAGGGTGACTCACCTTATTCACAACTGAAAGATCATGTTACAGATAAGGAAATAGAGTCAAGTGCAGACACAAACCTGTGCTTAGGAAGAGGCACAGTCTGGAATATTACATCCATCTTTTGACTTTGAGGACAATACATATTTTCTTACTATTATTTTACATCTTGCTGCTAATTCAGATTAGTCTTTTTCTATTAAGGAAATTTGAATCTATAGCAATTTTGATAAAATTAAACAATTTGCCACTTGAAATTGATGAAAGAACACAGGAGACAAAAGTTGAAATATTATTTTTCATTACTTAAGGACTTAAAATATATTCAGTTAGCCTTTTGAGGGGAAATACCAAAATATATCTAAATTTGCAGAATCCTGGAAAGTTCTGTGTTTGCCTTAAAACATTGCACTAATCATTAATGTCATTATAATGGTATTAATTATATATCACACAACTGAAGAATAGTAGGCTAATGCAAAGCTTAAAGGGAAAACTTTCCAGCAGTTGACATATACCACTTATTTCATCAGATAAAAGCAAAGAGTATGAAAACTTGAGACTGTTCAGTCTAGTCAGTACCTATTTCAACTCACTACTTTTCTAAGCTGTTTTTATTTTCCTAATGCATTTGACATGTTTCTTAATTTTTTATGGCTAATGTCATTGTAAAAGAGATTTGTGATTTTATTCTGGGGTTGTAAGTGCTTAGAGCTCTGCTATTTGCTTTGAGTTTGAAGGATGCAGTCATGATAAGGATGATCAACTTTTCCCTTGTACTATTTTAGACTTCCAAAAGCATTAAGAAAATGTAGAGCAAATGACCTACATTAGGATAATCACCTCACAGTAAGATTTCCAGCTCTACCTAGGTATTAAAATGTGTATGTATGACTAAAAGAACTACTGGGTTTGAGATAAGCCATGTGCTTTGGTCAGTCCCTTGTTTACTTGTGGAAACCAGTATTCAAACCTTGAATATTATATGTTTTGCTGTCATCATGTCTTCAAGGACTCAGGACAGAACACCTGCATTGAAATACTAATCTATTAAATTCACCTCTACTCATGCATAAAATGAATGCACCCTTTTGGATAATATGAAAATTCCAACTTAAAAAAAAAGTTATGTCAAAATGGCAGTATGAGAAATGGACAGAATAATGCCTTTGGAACTGAGTAGACCCTTTTAAAGTCTTTCTACTTCTTGGTAGCAAATTGTTATGATTTTCCAAATATTGTTTAGTCAATGGTGAAAGGGGGTTGCTGTGTATTGGAGACACTGCTATGAATAGGAGACACTGCTGTGAAGTACCAGCACCGTGTCTGGTATGGTCTTTGGAAATTTCCTCATTGGAGGTTCTTATTTCTGCTGCAGATTTCAAGAACTTAGAGTGGGCTAGTAAGTAAGATATTTTTGATGCTCCTAAAGGTACTTAAATGCAAATCTAGTTGTGCTATTCATGAGACCACCTTGGCAAACCAAGGACACTTTATATCAGTAATATATTCAGTAAATTGAATATTGTTGAATTCTGATCATGTGCCAGGCACAGTGTTCTATATAATGATAGCCCTTGGCTTTATACAGAGCTTCAATTGCTACAGTTCTGAAAATGCACTGAAAACATTTTATTATAATCCAGAAGTTAGGCAGAGTAGATATCATTATCCCCATTTCAAAGATAACAGATTTGAGTATGGCAATCAGAGTTCCAGCAGAAAATACATGGCACTTTGATTTGGATAATGTGAAGAGAGTTTAATAAGGACACTATTTACAATGGTGTCATCACCATGGGAGAAAACCATGGTGTATCAGTCTTCCAGTGCTATTTTTCCAGTATCAGCAGTCAATTGGTACTCTGGGACCAGAAGGAGAAACGAGTGATTGGGAGTGGGGAATTACTAAACCCATAGTCAAAGAGCTGCCTAACTAAACTGTGACCCTAATTGAGGAACACAGCCAGTGCATATGACTTCAGCAGGGATGAAGTCAAGAAAAAATACATCTGATCTTCCTCTATCTTGCTTCAAACTATTGCCATTTCTTTCATAAACCAAGCTCAATTGGTAGCCAGAGCTCAAGGAAATACAATAAAAAATCCATAATAATCAGTCAACTAAATTACAGAGCAGGATGAAGGACAAAACAAACAAATAAAAAACCAAACAAAAATAGGATCAAAAAAGGGCAAATGGAAGCTATCCACAAAACTGTGATTTAACAAAGTCAGATGCTTTGGACTAATAAATTTAGAGTAAAGACTAGACCCCAAGGATTATGTATTATAGACCACTGTTTTATCCAGCTTTCTTACCACTGTGACCAAAAATACCTGACAAGAACAATTTTAAAGAGGAAAAGTTTATTTGGGAGCTCACAGTTCCAGAGGTCTCAAACCATAGACTCCATTACTTGGGGCCTGACATGA
Source organism: Glaucomys volans (assembly GCA_020662805.1). Taxonomy (NCBI): domain Eukaryota; kingdom Metazoa; phylum Chordata; class Mammalia; order Rodentia; family Sciuridae; genus Glaucomys; species Glaucomys volans. Next base: position 2,428,527 of record JAJEJO010000874.1, read on the forward strand.
GACAGAACATCATGGTGTAAGTGTGTGGCAGAGAAAAGCAACTGGGAACATGGCATCAGGAAGAGAGAGACTCCCCTCACCACAAAAAAATATATATACTTGAAGTCACACCTTTAATAACCCACCTCCTCCAGCCATACTCCACCTGCCACCAGCCTACCATTACCATCCAGTTAATTCCTACCAAGGGATTAATGTTCTTAGTAGGTTAAGGCTCTCTTAACCTAATCATTTTACCTCTGAACTTTCTTCCATTGTTTCTCACATGAGCTTTTGGGGGACAGGTAAAATATAAACCATAACAATAACTTCTTTTCATTATTTAACCATACGATGTTACATCTCTTCATCTTAGTATTTCCCTCCTCCGGTTTTTTTGTATCGTCTTGATTCATTTCTGACTTGCACTATCTTGTCTCTATATAAATTTATCAATACCTCCAAATAGTCTATTAGTTCATTAGTCTTTTTTGAATCACTGTATCATTTTGCCATTAGAAATATTGTAATAGATATCAGCTTAATTAGTCCACTCATTTTCATTCATAATTAGATAATGGGTGCCAACTGTGTACCAGAAATAGAGGTATGTAAAAGTACCCATGGTCCCTGCTCTCATATCTTATGTGAAATAGGCTTTCATCAAATGATCACAGAGGTTAAGTACTCTGAAAACAGGAATGTTTGCATGACTTTTACCTGAGATTTTTCAGACTGCATCCCTGAGGAAGGTATGCTTCGCTTGAGACATGAAAGGTGAGCAGGAGTTAAACCAGAGATATAGGATGGATGACCTTATAGACAATGGGAACAACACATGCAAAATCTGTGGGGCTATAGGGAAGAGGGCATATCCAAAAAAATAAAGCCTATGTTGGAGGTGCACAGAGAAAGGGAAGGAAAAGGTGAAAGAAGTACTCAAGAAGAAGGCCAGAATGGAGAAAAGAGAAGCTGTACAGGATTTGGTGTATTTTTCCCAAGAGCAATGGAAAGCAATTGAAAATTTTAAAGTGGAGAGTACAATGACTAAATCTTTATTTTAATAAATATCACAGACATTGCAATGTGAACAATGAGTTTGGAGGAATGAGACAAGACAAGGAAACGAGTTAGAAATCTGTTGAAGAAATTGAAGCATAGTATCTTGCAGAGTGGAATGACATAGTTTCCTTTATTGCTTACAATTTTGTTTTCCTATTTTAAACAATGCTGCAAAGAACATATTGCATGAGACTGCTAATTTGTGCATCTGAGTGTGGACTTCTCTAGAATAGACATCCTGATTTTCCCTAGGAAATATTTCCTTCCTCACTCTAGATGATTTGGCTGGAACTGAACTCACCTTAGCAGTCAGGGTGCAATTGTGACCTAGGCCTGGCCAAGAAAAGAAGCAATTTTCAATTATTGTATAGTTTTTAAGGACTATTGGGAAGGAAGGAAATAACTTTGATGGGGATGCTAATAAATAACAGTTTTAAGTGGAGATTCTAACTGCTTCCATCTCAAATAAAATGCATGTTTAAAGGTAGATCCAACAAAGAGGAAAGCAATGCCAACATTATGGTGACAAACCAGTTTCTAATAATTAGTTTGCATTTGTGGATTTGTAAGTACTGGGGTCAAGTATGACTTCTAGAAATATATGGCCTACTAAATTCCCAGTTTTATTTAAGTCAATTTGAGTTTGATTTCTCTCATTTGCAACTGGAAGTATCTTAATGAACAAATAATAAATTGAAAATCAAGTGAGTGAAATCTGTTATTGAGTTGTTATAAAAATTTACTGCTATGAAAAAATGGTTTGCTGCAAACAATATTAATTATATTCTTGAAGTGTAGACATTTGAATGGAAAGAAAATATAGACAATCGTTACAATGCATAATGAGCCTATATTAAGAAATAAAACAAAAGCAACTGTGAGACAGATTCTTTTAACACTAATATATTAGGAATATGTGTTGTTCCTTACTAAGGATGTGTGCCAACAGAAATTGTTCAAATCAGCATGTCTAACTATTACCTAAGTTGAAAATACTTAAATATTATAATAGAGGACATACTGAAACAGTCCCTGTGTGTTCCACACCAGATGACTCAACAGCTTCTTGAGGTGTTTCTCTGTTCCAAAAGTAGACCCAAAAGGTGATCAAAATAGATATTAACTTTACAGGTGAATCTTACATTTCATAATCTGACTGTGATTCACCAGGAGAAACTCCTGTCCCACCTGATTCGTCAAAATAGCTATTTTCCTAAAAATTACTTGGTTTTTATCTTCTGGGCATCTGAGTCATATAATCGACCAGGTTTTCCTGTTTTGAAATGGTTCCAGCAAAAGTTTAGTGCCAAAATGATATCAAGCTATTAAGATAACACTGTTGTTTAATTCTCTCATGGATTTAGTTTTCTCTCTATTCTGGTTTTACCTTTCTTCTTTTGTTAAATATACATTGTATACATATGCTTTTTGTCAATTATCATTTTATCTAAATTTATACTATCTATATTATTTACACTATCATAATGTATTTGATTTACAATTTAATGTACATTCATTATTTCTATAAAAACTAATCTGAAAAAAATCTCTAAAAGTGACTTGAAGAAGTATCTTAAAAGGTAAAAAATCTATATTTGATAAGTTATAGGAAAAAGTAAAGAATAAGAAAAAAAGAGATCAAGTTATTAGAAGAACAGTTTTAAAATACTGACTGGATTCTCAAACTGAGTGTCCATTTCTCCTTCATTTTAAATTGCTATGAAAGAAATAAGGCACTAACTGTAAAATTTTTGACTTCTAAGAAGGCTAGTAAAGTTCCACAGGAACTAGTAAATGTCTGGTTATCTGTTTCCAGTGAATTGTTTCCTTTCATACTAATCCCATCAAAACATAGTTTAGGATAAACATGCATAAGAAGTAGGATGATAAATAGCCTAATGAAAGAATCCAGAAGGAATTAATATAGATATAGACTTTTTCCTGGACCAAACCTTAATCAGGATCCTCTGAGTCCTCTTTCCAACTAGACCTTAACCTAGGCCTTCTGTATCCAGAACCTATGGAATGCCATTTTATCAAGAGCCCCCACCCTATATATCTGATCAAGTTCCTCATATCCCACCCTTGATATTGAACTCCTCAGTCCATCTGTAGCAAGAAGCTTGTTAATCCAATTTAGCAAAACTCTTCCTACCTCTGACAGCTCCTCTTGGTAATTTTCCATCCATAAACCCTCTCACACTGCTTGTCAGCTATAAATCCACAGCTATTTTTGCTATATTCAGAGTTAATCTGAGTTCTATACTGAAACCTCTCTCTCTTACTGAAATAGTTTGAATAAAATCTGTCTTGATATTTTAACAAGTGTGCAGTGTAAAACTTTTTTATTATATTAATAAGTGATTAATTAATACAATTATACATACACACACACATATCCTACTCAAGCCACAACATAGACACAATGCAACTTTGCTTTATAAAATGGAGTACCTAAAAAGTAAGAAGAGGTTTCTTACTGTAAAAGACAGAATTATTTGTGGCACTTGTTAAAAGAATAGTAAGGCAGACTTATTCAGGGAGATTTTAATAATACATATAATCACTATTGCAATAAGATTTTGCAGTAGGAAAGCGTTTGTGGTCAATGAAAAACAGAAAACAAAGTAGGAATTTATAGCCAAAGAGTCAAGAGTTGGGGCAGGAGTATATCAATGGGTAGAATATTATTAAGAGGAAATATCAGAAGTAAGGGGAGACTCTTTCTAAATCGATTTAGCAGGATTCTTGCTATAGGCAATCCACTGTGATCTGACAGTAAGTGAAGTATGGTAGAGGATAAGGAATCCTGCTATGCAGGATTAGATCCAGAGGGTGGGGATCTTAGCTAACCTCACAAAGCAGGGTTCTCGCTAAAATTGGACAGGAAAGCCCAAAAGTCAAGGCTTAGTTGAGAAAAGAGCTCAGAAATGTCAGCCACGAGGTTGGGCAAAGAAAGAATCTTTGTTAATATTTCCAAAACATCTGTTCTCTGACTCAGAAATTTAGCATTTATTATATGTAGAGAGGAAGACAAATGTTATCCTACTCCCTAAAAATGACATCCAGTGAAGCAAGTAAATACAGTTTCTCCTTCCCCACATCTCTCCTCTTGTAAGTTTTCTCCATCTTGAGAGAAATGTAAAAGTCCTGCAAACCACTGGAGAGGAAATGGGAGCAGATTGATGTCACAGTGCATTCTGGGAGGTGTATTCAGGAAAGGAAGTAGGAACAGAACAGTGGCAGAGTGCAACCTGGGAGCCTCAGATGCACTGAAGTTTTTGCCCGGAGCTGGAAAAGCCTTTTTTTTTTTTTTTTTTTTTTTTTTTCTGTGCTGTGTCAATTTAGGTATCAGAGAATTGAGAAATGGAAGAAAGAAGCAGATGAACTAAAAGAAACCTTACTGGAAATTTGACAGGAAGCTGTGAACATTGAAAACTCTCTCACTGCAGATCTGAGAGTCATCTCCCGACACATTGGTAGAAATCAGAGACAAGGAATGACAATCAAAAGACTGTCTGGGTAGGTATTGCAGAATAAGGGGAAAAAGATATTCTCTTAAGGGTTCTGGAAAAGAACAAAACTCTAAAATTGATCTATTCCAAAATCTGTTTTAAAATACCAAGAAAAATGTTTGGAATAATCAACATTATAAAAATATGGCCTCTCTGGAAGAGAGGCAAAAGCTCATGTGGAAAGAAGAAATAGAGATGAAAGTGAACAGAAAAGATGAGTAGGTAAAAAAATAGGACAAAAAATGGAGGCAAATGAAATAAATAAGAATTGTAAACAAATAAAATCACAGTATTAAAAAGGAAATTCACATTGGTAGTAAAGAATGAAAGAACTTTTGAAAAATAATCAAATGTGATTGGGGAAACCAATACAATTTCCCAAATGCAGAAGAAAATTGAGATTAAAATAATGAGATGACAGAAATTATACAGTGTTCATATACATGATAGGTGTTCTTAAATCTAGTGCCAAGATAAAATATAAAAAAAACCTCAAAAACATCCTTTCAAGAAAGAAAGGAGATATTTAAAAAAACTCAGACAATGATTATTCTATTTCAAGGATATAATCTTAAAATCCGGAAGACAATACAGCAAGATCTAAGGAGTTTTGAAGAGAAAATGTATAACTCAACAAAATTTATATGCATAGAAGTACTTTAACTGTCAGAAAAACAAAGACAAAAATTAAAAATAAATGAAAGTACATGAATGAGGATGATATGACATTAATGGAGATGAAAGACACAAGTTTAAATTCCTGTTATGTACTTCATTATAAACCTAAAAATGAATGTTAAAAAAGTTTTCTGAGAAGAAATTTTAAATGTAGTAGGATATTTCTAAATTGAAATGCTGAAAGACTAAAACTTTGGTGGCTAAGGAGAAATGAAAAGAATAAAATACACTGAATATCTTGTTTAAAATTAACTTCACACAAAGATTCTGTCACTTTTGACATTCTTGATATTAACATGTTTCAGAAATATAGGTTAATGATTATTTCTAAAACACACAGAAGCAATTATGCCATTTTTTTTCTAATTTTATTTAGGAGAGGTTATCCCTATCTCCTTGTAAGAAATCAAAGGTACATGACAAAAAAAAAAGTCAGAAAATCATTAAGAATAAAAAAGTAAGGATTTCTTTTTCAAATTCCAAGTTGGGAGCCCATCAGATAACAGGGGCTCTGTCACTTTAAATCCCTACATGAACAAATCAAAGCCTAGTGTAAATTATCATTTCCAACTAAGGTGCCCCTATCAGAATCTACCAACTAACCTCTAACTAGGAACTTACCACCCTAACTACTCCAGAGACTTTCTTTGTCTTACTTCTGTTCCCCTCTTGACCCCCTCAACCATCTGGTGCTATCCTGTTTCACAAGTCTCTGATGCACAAATAAGCTCTTTAAATTTTAATGTACTTATATTTTTCTTTTGTCAGATATCATGGAAAAGCATACAAAAAAGAAACTAATTCCTCATGTTTACATAAAACAATGTATAGCCACATAAAATAGAAAGAAAAGAAAGTCATAAAGGAAGCAAAGGTGTATTGTTCAAAACAGTACTCCAGTCGGGCGTGGTGGCTCACGCCTGTAATCCCAGCAACTCGGGAGGCTGAGGTAGGAGGATCATGAGTTCAAAGCCAGCCTCAGCAACTTAGGGAGGCCCTAAGCAACTCAGTGAGACCGTGTCTCTAAATAAAATGCCAAATTAGGCTGGGGATGTGACTCAGTGGCCGAGTGACCCTGAGTTCAATCCCGGTTCCAAAAGAAAAAGTATCTCCTAGGTATATATGAATATTTAAATTACATTAAAGTTAATTAAAGGTGGGCTTTTAAAAATTTAATTCAGTTGCCAACATTTAAAAGTTGTTAGATTTTACATTAAAAAGTCCATCTTTTGCATGAAAAAGATAAATTAAGTAATTGAAGTAATTAAAATAGACACACTAGCAATATTTCAAGTAATCAGTAACCCCACATGGATAGTGGCTAATATATCAGACATTTCCATCATGACAGAAAAATCTATTGTACCATGAAATTCTAAAGGGTAAATTTATTTGACATAAGCAAAGTACACATATCCGAAGCACTTTTGGGACCTTTCCCTCTCTCACAGATGAACCTCCCAGTCTTTCATATGTCCTACTATTAAGAAACTAGTTGAGCCAATATGAAAAAAAGTATGTAGAGAAATATTTATTATAACATCAAAATAGTAGAAATATTTTTAACATCATAATAGAAGTAAATAATGTGTCTATCATTTAGCATATTAGACAGCATTAGTATGTTGATTTAAACCTTTTAATTGAAATGAAAAGATATATATGATGTATTGTAAACAAAAAGAAAAAATAGTGTTTTTTAAAAGGTATATGTGACATAAATTTGTATACACACACACATAGTGTGTGTGTGTATATATATATATACCCATACGTATGGAAGAGTTTGGGACGATCCACTCTCAACATCATTTATGTCTGAGTAATGGAATTTTGAAATGTGTTTATTATCATTATTTTCTATATTTATTTTCAGAAGGATAAGATTCTGCTTATGTAACAATCTTAATAAGCATTAATAACGAATAATTCAGAAAGCTGCCAATTTACCCATATATGGTGCATTCATTTTTTGGTGAATTGTTTAGGGCTGACACTTTCCCATCCAAGGTGGTCTTTTAAAGAATACAATTAATAGATTGTTATGGAGATAGCTTCAATTACAAAAATTCTATCCATCAGAGATTTTAATTGCACACAAACAGAAAATAAACATTAAAAGGGCATTGGATAGCTCCTGGAATTTCCAGGGGGCTGGTGAAGCAGGCACAGAACCTCTAGAGGCAGAAGCAATGCCCAAAACATCCCACCATGAGGACACCGAGCTCTGACAGCCCACCTGCCTTGCTGACACTGGCAGAGAAGCCAAGGCCAAGATCAGCACCATCACCCACCCTATTTGAGAACTACAGCTGCCAAAGAGGAGTCTCCACAAACTCTTTTCCTGAATGTCACTAGTTCTTGATTCACTGGAAAGGGGAGAGATTGGTTAACAAGAGGTTGGTAAACAATATTACAGCTCAATAGGAGGATTAGATTGGTTTTCTATGGCACTGTAGAGTGAATACCTAGTAGATTTTGAATGCACACACCACAAAGAAATGATAGAAGGTTAAGTCAGTGGATATGCTAATCATATACATGAATCAAAACATCATATTGTACCTTACAAATATGTACAACTATTGTGTGTCAATCAAAAAACTAAAACTTAAATCTACCTTATCATTGCTGGGTCATGAGCCTGCATCCCATCTGCAGAGGGAGGTTAAAGGAGCAATTATGTGGCTTTGATATTGTGATATTATAAGAAATACATATTTCAGTCTTCTCCCAGTTTCCTGGCACACAGGTGCTAAAACCCTTGGAATTTAAGTGATAGCTTGATAAATGTATTTTATGAGAAGTTATGAGAAGACTGGTGACTGGGGATCCTGGATATCCTCAGGATGAGGGCTGATTGCCAGTGAAATCAACTATGTATTAGAAGGTTGGAATAATAAATCCCAGCCCCCTGAAGGGAAGTGGGAAGAAGGGCTGAAGTTTCAGTTGATCACAAATGGCCATTGATTTAAGCAGTCATGCCCATGCAATGAAGCCTCCATAAAATCCCAAAGGACAGAGAGGGTTTGTAGAGCTGCCAGCTTACTCAACACGTTCAAGATGTAGATGTGCTGGGAAGGTGGAATACCCAGAGAGAGCACAGCCGTTCCACCACCGTTCGCACACACCTTGCCCTGTGTGTCTCTTCCTCTGGGCTGTTTCTCAGTTGTACCTTTTTCAATAAACAGATAATAATAAATAAGACAATTTACCAAATTCTGTGCACTATTCTAGCACATGACGGAACATGAGGAAGAAGTCATAGAAACCTGAGTTATAGCTTGTAGATCAAGAACAGGTGACAACTGGTCTTATGATAGATGTCTGAGTCTTGTGGGGCTGCTTGCTTTCTCCAGATAGACACTGTCAAAACCGAGTTAGATCGTAGAACATTCAGTTGATATGTGATCAGAAATGGAAAATTTCTTGGTGTGGAAGAACACTCCACATATTTTGGTGATCAGAACTATTGCCAGAGTATGAAAGAGGAAAAAGAGTTTGTTTATTCCTATAGAATTTTCAGCATTCATAGGATGCGGTCTTCCCAGATAATAGGCAGCAAGGGGTAATGATGTTGCACAGGAGTAATGAGAAAGGAAAGCTCTGAGCACCATTGCCACTGCCCCCTCCTCCAAGCTCCCTGCCACTATAGGGACTGCTAGTAGCAGTGTTTCCCATGAACTGAACTATGAAATGACTATTTGCTATGTATATAAAAGTATTGCTTCAAATGTTTGAACTGTAATATCACATTTAATTTCTATAAACCACCATGTTAAGTAGTTATTAGTATCCTCACAAAATTTAGCCACAGAGAAGTTATAAAAATTGACCAGGGTCATGGAGCTAATGAGCCAGCAGTGTGACAGAATTTTCCTCCAATAAATATGATTCCAGAGCTCAGACGGTGAACTCTGAGACTGGGCTGCCTCCCATACGTTCAAATGATTATTTTGTGGTCGTGGTAAAGGAGGTGTATATTTTAGTCTTAATGACATGTCTTAAAATATCTTTCCACACCAGTAATAAAAAAGTTGGGGGAGGGGAACTTATCACTTTGCCTTCCCATCTTTACCAAGGTGGACTTGAACATGTTTTTGTTTGTTTGAGTTTATCTTGGATTCTTTTTTCAACATGAGGTTGTGATATGCACCCAAAGTGTCAGTCTTATTTCTTGGAAAGAAAACCTTTGTCAACAAGGGAAACCTGTGTCCTTTGCTGACTTTCTTCCTACACTCCCCTTTCCTAATTGGTTTGATTTTTTGAGCTTCAGATTTAAATACTGCACTTCCCAAGGTCAGAAACAAAATTTGGATGAATTTCTAAATAAAATTAAAAAATAACATTAAGGAAAGAAAAGGGCAACTGATTACTAACATTTTTAATGAATTGCATGTTGTAATTACCTTTTCTCCTCCGGAGTAACAGTGTATCAGTTCTAGATGATGTCCACTTAAATTCTACAACTTAGCCAGGAGTGGTGGCGCACGCCTGTAATCCAAGCGACTTGGGAGGCTGAGTCAGGAGGATCTCGAGTTCAAAGCCAGCCTCAGCAACTTAGCGAGGCCCTAAGCAACTCAGTGAGACCCTGTTTCTAAATAAAATACAAAATAGGGCTGGTGATGTGGCTCAGTGGCCGAATGTCTCTGAGTTCAATCCCTGGTTCCAAAATAAATAAATAAATAAATTCTACAACTTTCTCAAACTTTGAAAGAAGGCAGAACATAGTTCTATTCCTTTTCAAGTACTATAGTACACTCATGAACTATGTCGTGTATAGGACGTGATGTAATAAATGGATATGTTGGGGATTCTAATATCTAGATATGGATGAATAAGTTCTTTCATTTTGTTTATTATAAAGGTCAACATACAGCTTATACATGTGATTGCTCATAAACTTCCAATTGGGACAATGTTTCTGAAGAATGTCTATTCTTGTGACTTCACATTAGTGTGGTAATTATTATTTATCATAATTATTTCAAATTTTAATAATGTCCCCAAACCAGGAAAACAATAGACTCTTCATCCCCAGTCACTGAAAAACAAATTGATTGAGTATATACATTTATTCAATGTTCATTTAATCTAAATGGCATTGCATGCTTACTTTTATAGCACCTCTAAAATAGCAAGTAGCTCCTGGCTCCTTTCCTGTCAGCATCTTTCAAGAAAAAGTGGTAATTTTCCATCAGACTTTTGACTCTTGTCAACTTGTACAAATTGACTTGATGCAACTGCTCTGAAGCATTTAAGAAATAACTTCCTTTTCCTATGCAGTTGCAGTTTCATTAGCTATGACTGCCACATTTTCAACACATGCATATATGCATGAATTTCTTGAATAGCCAAGAAATAGACAAACAGGACCTAAATATATTCATAGAACATTCTACTTAGGTTAATCACTTGGGACTTTGAAAAATTACAGAGAGGACTAGGCCTCAGAAATAGGGTGGCTTTATTCCCAATGTGGTCCTGTATGTTATATATAGATTATATTTAGCTAAAGGAACCTCTTTTGTCATGCCAGATTTTCTGTTAGAGATCAATGCCGAAGCTAATTTCCAAATAGCTATTTGTTTCAATTCTGTCCTCCATCAGCAACAGAACTTTTCTCTAGCTAGCTGTTTATTTTCTGCTTCAGGGTTCTTCTTTGTAAAATCAATCAAATATTACTCTAACTCAGATGGAACCCTTATTGTGTATGCATTATGTAACTGAAATAGTTTTGATAAGGAGATGTTAAACTTGCCTGCCCAATTCTCAGCTTGAGTAAGTAGACAGAGTTGGTTTGAAAGCTTGTAGGCTAAATGTGTTGGGATTTAGTCAATGATTTACCTCAGCATGCCTTTTATGTCTGATTTCCAAGTGTGCTTAAAGTACACAGAGCAGTTTAAAATTTTAGGAAATGTTCCTACTATTTATTACTAGGTCCCTCTTTCAAGGTGAATTCTGAAAGAATTGAAGAGAAGAAAGTACAAGAATACTATGAGGAACCCTAAGGGCAATGGGAAATGGAAGAGAAGAGCATTTTGCCAAAATTGGAAAGGTGGTAACTTTGACCTGAGGCAGGAGACCAACCTCAAAGGACAAGAATAGTGGTAAAGGAATCACTGTTGGAGTTTTGCTTATTCCCACCAATGCCTTGCGATACATGCCCTTATCTGAAGATCCCAGAAAAAGGAGAGCATATCAACTGATCTCTAGCATTTGATTTCCCATACCTTCTCTTTCAAAGCTCCAGGGCTGGTGAATCATAACCTGAGAAACGTTTAACATAGCTTCTCTTTGGGATACCCCAAGAGTAAAGCCCCATCTGTAGATATGTTCCATCGGCTGAGAGGACATCAGCTGGCTAACCAGCATGTGGGTTTCTTCACCGTAGAGCCCAGGGGTCCAGAAGCGAAGATATTTGAGGAGCATAACTGTTTAAAGCAGGGAAAAAGGGAAACAGTATTACAGATTTCCATGAGACGCAAACATTATAAAAGATGAACCAAGAATATAAAATTGGCCTGAAAAAAATAATAACTCTAAAAAGTTAATAGGAAGAGATTAATAATATATCTGTTAATAAGAAAACATGAGAAAAGTCTGAGCAGAAATATAGACATAATTTTTTTAAAGAATGAATAAAATATATATATGGAGTACACATCTGAAAATATAAAATTGAAGGATGAATAATAACCAAGATACTACAGAAAAATGAGAAGAAAACTTGCCTGATCAGATATCAGAACCTGTTATGAAGTTAAAGCAATTAAGAAAGAGTGATATTTGGGGAAAAAAGCCTCTTCAATGGAATCAAATAAAGAGCTTAGAAATAGAGTCATTCATTTGTGGAATTTTTATATAAACACAGGGAAAAGGATTCTTCAATAAGTGAAGCTGGATAAAGACAAAATTGGACTCCTACCTCACATCACACATTAAAAAATAAATTCCAGATATATTAGGAAAAATGAGTCAAAACAAAGAAGAAGGGGGAGGAGGAAGTGGAGGAAGAAGTGAGAGAAAGTCAACAACATTCTTCAAATAGAATTTGTTCCTATTTGTTCCTTATCTTTTAGATCTAGAGGTAGATAAACATATCTTAAGATATGAATACGAAAACATCATGTTAAAATTAAAAACATTCACTAAAGAAAATCTTTATGAAAGCGAATAGACAATTACAAGTTGATAAGAGATATTGGTGATGCACAAATGTAAAGGACTGATATCAAGGATATATAAAGAACTCCATAGATTAGTAAGAAAAGCAAAAATAGAAAGGTGGCCATTTCTGAAGGAAAATCATAAGTCCAATAATCATGTAATAGGAAAATGCAAGTCAAGACCAAAATTTACTACTATTTTATACTTCTTTCATTGTCAAAACTTGAAAGTCTTACAATGCCAAGTTGTGAAGAAGGTATAAATTCATATACCTATATTAAATTACCCAGTAATTTAGGCAACCAAGAGAATTTTTTGCACATATACCGCAACACAAATTTACAGAAATGTTCATAGATGTAAAGTGCTAATCTAGCAAGTGTGAGGCCTTGGATTATCAATCCCCATCTCCACAAAATAGAAAAAAAAAAAAAAAACAAAGAAATGTTCATAGTAGACTTACTCACAAATGATTAACCTGCAAAAAAAAAGGACACTCATAGGAAAGTAAATAAATAAATAAAATTATTATATTTAGAGAACAGAACACAACACTCAAGGATGAATCTTAACAATGATATTAAAATTTTTAACAATGCTATGAGCAATGTTATGATAACATACAGCCTGATACATTTTCTTTTTTTATTTTGTAATTCTTTTAGATACACATGACAATAGAGTATATTTTGGCATCTCATGCATACATGAAATCTAATTATTCTAATGAGAATCCCATTCACGCAGTTGTAAATGATGTGGAATTTCACTGGTCATGTATTCATATGTGAACATAGGAAAGTTAAGTCTGATTCATTCTACTGTCTTTCCTATTCCCATTCCACTACATTCCCTTCATTCCCCTTTGTCTAATCCAATGAAGTTCTATTCTCCACCCCTTCTTATCGTGTGTTAGCTTCCACATATTAGAGAGAACATTCATTCATTGTTTTTGGGGATTGACTTATTGCACTTAGAATGATAGTTTCCAGTTCCATCCATTTACCGGCAAATTCCATAATTTCATTCTTCTTTATGGTTGAGTAATATTCCATTTTGTGTATATTCCACATTCTCTTTGTCCATTCATCTGTTGAAAGCCAATAAGTTTAGTTTCATAGCTTAGGTACTGTGAATTGAGCTGCTAAAAGCACTGATGTGGCCACATCACTATAGGATACTGATTTTAAGTGTTTTGTGAATGTACCAAGAAGTGGGAAAATGGAGACAAATGGTGGTTCTATTCCAAGCTTTCTGAAGAAACTCCATACTTCTTTCCATAGTGGTTGTAACAGTTTACAGTCCTACTGGCAATGTATGAGTTATTGAACCTTTTTCCCCATGTCTTGGCCAACATTTATTGTTACTTCTATCCTTGAAAATTACCATTCTGACTGGAATGAGATGAAATCTCACTTAGTTTTAATTTCTCTAATTTCTAGAGATATTGAACATCTTTTCCTATATATGTTGATCTTTCCTATTTCTTCTTCTGTGAAGTGTCTATTCAATCCCTTTGTCCATTTATTGATTGGGTTATTTGATTTTTTGGTGTTTAAGTTTTTTTATATATCCTGGAGATTAATGCTCTATCTGAGGCACAGGAGGCAAAGATTTTCCCCCTTTCTGCAGGCTCTCTCTTCACATTCTTGACTGTTTCCTTTGCTGTGAGGAAGCTTTTTAGTTTGATACTATTCCATTTATTGATTCTTGATTTTACTTCTTGTCCTTTAGGAGTCTTGTTGAGGAAGTCAGTTCCTAAGCTGACATGATGGACAGTTGGGCCTACCTTGTTTTGAGTAGACACATGGTCTCTGGTATAAAGCCTAAGTACTTGATCAACTCTGAGTTAAGTTTGTTCAGGGTGAGAGATAGAGATTTAATTTCATTTTACTACATATGAATTTCCAGTTTTCCAAATACCATTTGTTCAAGAGGATATCTTTTCTACAATGTATGTTTTAGGTGACTTTTTCTAGGATGAAATAATTATACTTATGTGGGTGTGTCTCTTTTCTATTCTGTACCATTGGTCATCATGTCTCTTTTGTAGCCAATACCATGCTGTTTTTGTTACTATAGCTCTGTAATATAATATAAGGTCTGGTATTGTGATGTCTCCTATTTCACTTTTCTTACTGAGGATTGTTTTGGCTATTCCAGGTCTCCTAATTTTTCAAGTGAATTTCATGACAGCCATTTCTATTTATATGAAGAATATCATTGGGATTTTAATAGGAACTGCATTAAATCTGTATAGCCCTTTTGGTAGTATGGCCATTTTGACAGTATTAATTCTGCCTATCCAAGTGCATGGGAGATCTTTCCATCTTCTAAGATCTTCTTCAATTTCTTTCTTTAGTGTTCTGTAGTTTTCATTGTAGATATCTTTTACCTCTTTTGTTAGATTGATTGTCAAGTATTTATTTTTTCTGAGGCTATTGTGAATGGAATAGTTTTCCTAATTTCTTTTTCAGTTGATTCACTACTGATGTATAGAAATGCAATTGATTCATGGGTGTGGATTTTATGCCCTGCTGCTTTGCTGAATTCATTTATGAATTCTAGAAGTTTTCTGGTGCAATTTTTGGATCTTCTAAATATAGAATCATGTCATCCACACATAGTGATAGTTTGAGTTCTTTTCCTATTCTGACCCGTTTAATTTCTTTCTCTTGTCTAATTGCTCTGGACAGAGTTTTTTAATTAAATTTTTGTTTATTCTAATTAATTGTACATGACAGTAGATGCATTTATACATTTTGATAAATCATACATAAAGAAGTGTAATTTCTCATTTTTCTGATTGTACATATTGTAGGTTTACATCAGTCATGCAGTCATTTATGTACATGAGATAATAATATCTGTTTCACTCTACTACTGGCTAGAGTTTTAAGGATGATGTTGAACAGAAGTAGTGAAAAAGGGAATCCTTATCTTGTTCCAGTTTTTAGAGGAAATCCTTTCCATTTTTCTGCATTTAGAATTATGTTGGCTTTGGGTTTAGTTTATGTAACTTTTACAATGTTGAGGTGTGTTCCTACTATCCCTAGTTTTTCTAATATTTTAAATATAAAGGGGTGCTCTGTTTTGTCAAATCCTTTTTCTGATCTATTGAGATTATCATATTATTTAGTCTTTAAGTCTGTTGATGTGATGAATTGTGTTTACCAATTTCCATATGTTGAACCAGCTTGCATCCCTGGGATAAACCCTATTTGATTGTGGTGCACTATCTTTTTAATATGTTTTTTATGCAATTTGCCAGTATTTCATTGAGAATTTTTGCATCTTTGTTCAAGAGGGATATTCGTCTGAAGTTTTCTTTCCTTGATGTGTTGTTGTCTGGTTTTGGTAGTAGGCTGATACCAGCTTCATAGAATGAGTTTGGAAGGGTTCACTCCTTTCCTATTTCAGG
Source organism: Glaucomys volans (assembly GCA_020662805.1). Lineage (NCBI taxonomy): Eukaryota > Metazoa > Chordata > Mammalia > Rodentia > Sciuridae > Glaucomys > Glaucomys volans. The sequence continues at coordinate 2,444,352 of JAJEJO010000874.1, forward strand.
GAATAATTTGAGGAGGATTGGTGTTTGTTCTTCTTTAACAGTCTGGTAGAACTTGGTTGAGAATCCACCTAGTCCTGGGCTTTTCTTTTATTGCTTGAGATTGATGTGTTTAAATTTTTATGTTCTCCTGTTTCAACTTGGGTAGGTAATATGTCTCTAGAAATTTGTCAATGTCTTCAAGATTTTCTCATTTATATTTTCAAAATAGTTTGTGATTATCATCTGTATTTCAGTAGTGTCTGTTGTGATATTTCCCTTTCGATCACAAATTTTAGTAATTTGAGTTTTCACTCTCTCTTCACTAACTTGGTTAAGGGTTTATCAATTTTATTTTTTTCAAAGAACAACTTTTTGTTTCATTAATTTTTTTGGATTTTTGTTTGTTTGTTTGTTTGTTTGTTTTCTTTCAATTTCATTGATTTCAGCTCTGATTTTAGTTATTTCCTGTCTTCTGCTGTTTTGGTTCTGATTTGATCTTCTTTTTGTAGGGTTTTGAGATGTAATGTTAAGTCATTTATTTGTTGGCTTTCTATTCTTTTAGTGATGAGCTCAATGCAATGAACTTTCCTCTTACAACTACCTTAATAGTGTCCCAGAGATTTTTATATGTTGTATCATTACTTTCATTTACCTCTCAATATTTTTTTTTATTTCACTCTGATTTCTTCTGTTACCTATTGGTCATTCAATAGCATATTATTTAGTCTTCAGGTGTTAGAGTAACATCTATTTTTTATTTTACCATTGATTTCTAATATTTTTCCATTATGATCTGATAGAATGCAAGGTATTTTATCTATTTTTTTTTATTTGCTATAGTTGCTTTGTGGCCTAAGATATAGTGTATTCCAGGAAAAAAAACTTGTGCTGTTGAGAAGAAACTATATTCAGTCATTGATGGAGAAAATATTTTATATGTATATAACTGAAGTCTTAATTATTAATTTTATTTGTCAGTTCTATAACTTTTTATTTAGTTTTTGTTTGGAGGATCTATCCAGTGGTGAGAGAGGTGTGTTAAAGTCACTCAGTATTATTGTGTTGTGGTGTATTTGAATCTTGATATTGAGAAGGGTTGTTCGATGTACATAGATGCTCCATTGTTTGGGGCATAAATATTTATGATTGTTATGTCTTATTGATGTATAATTACCTTAAGCCATATAAAATGTCCTTCTTTGTCCTTTCTGATAAAGTTTGGGTGGAAGTCCACTTTATATGATATGAGGTTAGAAACCTCTGCTTGTTTATGAGATCCATGTAAGTGATATGTTTTTCTCCCATCTGGTTGGTGAATGTCTCTGTCTATGATGTGAGTCTCTTGGAGACAACATATTGTTGGGTCTTGTGTTTTAATCTAATCTGCCAGTCTGTATCTTTTGTTTGGTGAGTTTAGGCTATTTAAATTCAATGTTATCAAAGAAAAGTGACTTTTATTCCCAGTCATTTTGATTGATTGCTGGTTTTTAATTTGAATTAGTTTCTCCTTTGATTGACCATTGTTCTAGTGTAGTTCTTCCCTGTGCTGGTTTTCATTTTTATTTTTCATTTCTTCTTCATGAAGTATTTTATTGAGTATGTTTTTTAGTGTAGGATTTCTAATTGTGAATTCCTTTAATTTTATCACTGAATGTTTTTATTTCATCAATTCTGAAGCTTAATTTTGCTGAGCATATTATTCTTGGTTGGCATTCTTTTTTTTTTTTTTTTTTTGGTCTTTGTATATATTATTCCAGGACCTCCTAACTTTGAGGGTCTGAGTTGGTTTCCTTCTAAATGTGAACTGTTGCTTTTCCCTGGAAGGCTTTAAACTTACATCTTTATTCTCTATGTTAGGCGTCTTCGTGGTAATATGATTTGGGGTGGGCCTGCTGTAGTTTTGTATGTTTGTAGTCCTATAAGCCTTATATTTGATTTTCCATTTCATTCTTTAGGGTTGGGAAAATTTCTGATAATATTTCATTCAAAAGACTGTGCATTCCTTTGGTTTGTATCTCTAAACCTTCATCTCTCTTGATAAATCTTAAGTTTGGTCTTTTCATGTTATCCCATAATTCTTGGAAGTTCTGTTCATGGTCTTTTAACACCTTTTCTCTATGGCCAACTTTATTTTCAAGAGTATATATTTTGTCTTTATTGCCTAAACCTTGTCTTTCAAGTGATCTAGTCTGTTAGTGATGCTTTCCAATGAATTTTTAATTTGGTTTATTGATTATTTTGAGGATCTTTGCTTCATTTTTTTTCCAGAATCTCTATCTCTTTATTAAAGTAAACTTTGCTTCTTGTATTTTCCCCTTTACATCATCCTTTGTCTCCTGGATCAATTTGACTATGAACATTCTAAACTCAGACAATTTTTCCACTGTTTGTCAATGGATTCTATTATTAAACGTTTTTGGTTTGCATGGGATGATTTGTTCCCATGCTTTTTCATGTTTTGGGGGTAGTGTCTTCCCACTTTACAGTTGGTCTTGAGGTAGTAGTTTCTACTCTGTAGACTTATAGTATCCCTGAAGTTTCCAGTACCTCACAGGTTTGGAGATAGACAGATAATAATAAAAAAAAAAAATTTTTTAGACCAATGCAAACAATTCACAACATTAAACCAAACAGTTCTTGCTATGAAATCTACAATGCTGACTATCATTATTACCAGGAATGATATGAATGGTTATTGCCCTTGGGAAAAAATAGTAAATTTACAAAAGAATTTACAATTTCATGTGGTGAATAGGATACAATAGAACTGAAATAGAATGTGATGGTTATGAGGGAGGAGGTGTATTAGTTAGGATTCTCTAGATGAACAGAATCAAGAGGAAGTATGATGATAAAAAGGGGATTTATTAGATTGCCTTACACAACCAGAAGCTGGATAGTCCACAATGGCCACCTGCAGGCAAGTGAGCTAGAAGAATCAATAGCTGTGCAGTTCAAGAGGCGGAAACCTCAGAACAAGAAGGATCAACAGTGCTACCCTAGTCCAAGATCAAGGCTTCTGGAGAATCACTGGCAGAGTCCACTTTGGGAGAGTAAAGAAGCAAGAGTCCGATATCCTCAGATGATTGAAGCAGCAATCAAGAACCTATACAAGAAGAATTAAGCTTCTGCTTCCTTGTTCTTCCAACTTTTATTCCATCCAAGCCACCATCCTATTGGGCCAAGCTGCCCATGCTTAGGGAGGGGCTCCACTTCAGTTCACTATCCCATATTCCTATCATTCTTAGACACACCCTCATTTACACACCCAGGAGCCTCTTAATCATTAGCATCTCTTTATCCAATCAAGTTGACAATTCAAATTAATCACTACAGGAAGAAAGAAAATAGAAGTAAAAAATTAAAGGAAGAGTAAAAGAGAGATCAATAGAGATTGGCTGTTAGATGAAAAGAGAGAATAGAGTCAAAGGAAACAGATAAGTGAGAAAAAAATGTATAAAATAAAAATTGAAATATAGAAATAAAAAAGAAAGAAAATACAAGAAAAAATCAATATATAATAATCAAACACCTTAGTTCTCAAAATACTGATCCATAAAAAGTAATTGCCTTTAAAAAATGCTAGAAATGAGAAAAAATAAACTGATGTGAATATGTGTAAGTATCCAGTTAAAGACAGAATTCATTAAGAGGAAAAAAAAAGAGATGGGGAAATAGAAAAGGGTTTGTAGATTCAAGAGGTGAATAGGGCAAATGCAGAGGTAATGAAGTATGTGTTTGTGAGGGGGAAGAAGAAAAACATAGAAGTAAAAGAATTAAAGGCATAATGAGAAAACAATAGAGTTTAGTGGTTAGCAAGAAAAAAAGTTCAACATAGAAACAAAGGGAAACGGTTGTGAAACAGACAATAGAAAATCAATCCACGGAGATCCAAGATGGCGGATTAGAGGAAGGCTGCATTCCTACTTGCTCCATGGATTCCTACTTGCTCGGGATTCAAACAGCAGGAATATGACTCTCAACGAGACTTTATATTCAAAGCACATATAAGGGGTCCCCAGGTGCCGCTCCAGAACCAACTCAGCCGAGCCGGGCTGGGCTCGGCCCGCCGCGGGCAGCTACCATCCGGAAGCGCCAGACCCGGCAGTTGCTTCGGAGCCACCGACCTGGGTCTGCGCCAGCCAACAAGTGAGTGCGGGTCCCCAGTAGCGCTTTGGAGTCACTGGCCGTGGCTCCAGCACCAGCCGGCGGCCTCCCAGGCAGAGACCGAGCATCTCAGGCTACCTGGGCATTCAGAGGCGTCCGGGAAACTCTGAGATAGCGGACTCTGTTGGGGAGATGGAACTACCCCACGCCATTTTGGGGGCTTAACTGGAGGAGAAGGCTCATTACCAGCTTCCAGGGGCCATCGGCTGCGTCAGGGGAGTTCCAACCGGGAAACTCTGGGAACGCAGTCTCTGGTGGGAAGTGGGAACTATTCTGTGCCACTCCCCCCAGCTTCCCTGGCAGAGAGTGCCCATCTTGGGCTTCCCAGGCCCTCTAGCCGCACCTGGAGAGGTTGGCCCGAAGCCCCTGGAATCGCTGACCCCGGCGGGGAGGTGGAACTGCTCTGAGTTTGGTGGCTTCCCTGGCAGAGGGGGTCCATTTCCAGCTTCCTGGGGCCGCCAGCAGTGTCAGCAGTGTCTGGAGTGATCGGGCAGGGAGCTTTGGGCCTTTGGCAATAGCTTACAGTGTCCCCAGGAGAGAGCAACCACCTGCCACTGCCTGAACCCCCAGCGAGGAGTTCAGGTCAGCCTGGACTCTCAAGCCCAGTGTCTCCATCACTGAGCACAGTTCTGTGACACCACCCCAACTTGAACCAGTGCCCAGGCCCACACCCAGGCCCGGAGTCTACCACCTTGCTGTATCTAATTGTCTATCAACATTAGGCTGCCTCTGCCCAGAAGCATTGATCATTCCCAACCTGGAGGTAGTGGGACAGCACCTTTCTTGGGTCACCGCTTGATCAAACACCCCTCAAGCAACAGAGGGGAAGATACACGAGCACCATGAGAAAACACGGGAAGAAAGTGTCCCAATTAAACCTAGATGATATATCAAGAGAACCCAAAGACAGCATGGTAGAAGGAATGACAGAAATGGAGTTCAGAATGTTCATTATTAAAGTGATCCGAGAAGAGAATGATGTGACGAGAGAGCAGATTCAGGCTATGAATAATCAGTTAATAGAGCAATTGCAGGAAGCAAAAAATTACTTCAATAAAGACATAGAAATTCTGAGGAAAAAACAAATAGAAATTCTTGAAGGAAACAAGGAAATGAAGGAAACAATAAACCAAGTTAAAAACTCAATAGAAAGCATAATTAACAGAATAGATCACTTGGAAGACAGAACCTCAGACAATGAAGACAAAATATTTAATCTTGAAAACAAAGTCGAACAAACAGAGAAGATGGTTAGGAATCATGAACGAACCCTCCAAGAAATATGGGACATCATGAAAAGACCAAATTTAAGAGTAATCGGGATTGAGGAAGGCGCAGAGATACAAACCAAGGGTATGAATAATCTATTCAAGGAAATATTATCAGAAAATTTCCCTAATATGATGAATGAGATGGAAAATCAATTACAAGAAGCTTACCGGACACCAAATGCACAGAATTACAACAGATCCACACCAAGGCACATTATAATGAAAATGCCTAACATACAAAACAAAGATAGAATTTTAAAGGCGGCGAGAGAAAAGAATCAGATTACCTACAGGGGGAAACCGATACGTATATCAGCAGATTTATCAGCCCAGACCCTAAAAGCAAGAAGGGCCTGGAACAACATATTTCAAGCTCTGAAAGAAAACGGATGCCAACCAAGAATCTTATATCCAGCAAAACTTACCTTCAGATTTGATGACGAAATAAAATCCTTCCATGATAAACAAAAGCTTAAAGAATTCACAAAGAGAAAGCCTGCCCTACAGAACATTCTCAACAAAATATTCGAAGAGGAAGAAACGAAAAATAACAATCTCAGTCATCATGGGGAGGAACTACCCTAAAGAAAGAGTCCATCAAAGGAGAAACAAAGTTAAGCTAAAAACCCTAAAAAAGCTAAAATGACAGGAAATACAAGTCATATCTCAATAATAACCCTGAATGTAAATGGCCTAAACTCATCAATCAAAAGACATAGACTGGCAGACTGGATTAAAAAGAAAGACCCAACAATATGCTGCCTACAAGAGACTCATCTCATAGAAAAACATGCCCACAGACTAAAGGTGAAAGGTTGGGAAAAAGCATGCCATGCACACGGACTGAGTAAAAAAGCTGGGGTTTCCATCCTCATTTCAGACAAAGCAGACTTCAAACCAAAGATAGTCAGAAGGGATAAAGAAGGACATTTCATATTGCTTAAAGGTAGCATAAATCAACAGGACATAACAATCATAAATATTTATGCACCAAACAATGGCGCATCCATGTATGTCAATCAGATCCTTCTCAATTTCAGGAATCAAATAGACCAAAACACA
>JAJEJO010000875.1:0-249742 GCA_020662805.1 Glaucomys volans
ATTTTGGCTTAGATTTGGTTTTCAACTTGACTTAGTTTCTCCTTATTTGGCTTTCCTTTTAGGATAGTTCCTCCCTTTGATGACTTACCTTGTTGTATTTCGTTTCTTCCTCATGGAATATCTTGCTGAGAATATTCTGTAGCACAGGTCTTCTATGTGTAAATTACTTTAACTTTTGTTTGTCATGGAAGGATTTTATTTCATCTTCACATCTGAAGGTTCGCTTTGCTGAATATAGGATTCTTGGTTGGCAGCCATGTTCTTTTAGAGCTTGAAATATACTGTTCCAGGCCCTTCTAGCTTTTAGGATCTGGGCTGAGAAATCTGCTGCTATCCGCATTGGTTTCCCCCTATATGTAATCTGTCTCTTTTCTCTCATGGCCTTTAAAATCCTATATTTATTTTGTACATTAGGCATTCTCATTATAGCGTGTCTTGGTGTGGATCTGCTGTAATTTTGTGCATTTGGTGTTGTGTAAGCCTCTGTAATTGAATTTCCATTTCATTCTTCAGGTTTGGGGAATTTTCTGATATTATTTCATTGAATAAGTTGTTCATTCCTTTGGTTTGTACCTCTGTGTCTTCCTCAATCCCGATAATTCTTAAATTTGGTCTTTTCATGATATCCCATAGTTCTTGGAGGTTCCGTTCATGATTTCTTACCATATTCTCTGTTTGGGCAAATTTATTTTCAAGATTCAATATTTTATCTTCATTGTCTATGGTTCTGTCTTCTAAGTGATCTAGTCTGTTGGTGATGCTTTCCATTGAGTTTTAAATTTGGTTTATTATTTCCTTCATTTCAAATATTTCTGTTTGGTTCTTTTTCAGAATCTCTATCTCTTTGTTGAGTTGATCTTTTGTTTCCTGCGGTTGCTCTTTCAGCTGCTTATTGGAATGGCCAATCATTGCCTGCACTTGCTCTCTTAACTCATCATTTGCTTCTTTGAACATTTTAATCATGTATATTCTGAACTCCTTTTCTGGCACTTCTTCTACCATGCTGTCATTGGATTCTATTAGTGTAGAATCTTGGTTTGTTTGGAACACTTTCCTCCCTTGTTTTTTCATGTTGTTCATTTTTCTTCCCCTCTAGCAATGCAGATCTAGGGTATTATAGTTTCTGCCCTATAGGCTTATAGTGATCCTATAGTTTTTGAAACCTCTTCTTTAAGGGGGGGGGGGGTCAATATTAGGAACCCCCAGTACAGACAATATGCAGCTCTAAACCAAATAGCCCCTGTGAAGACCATTGTTACAGTAGTCTTTTTGTTACAATATTGTTACAATATTGTCATAACAATCAGAGAGGATGAGTTCAATTATTATCTACAGTATAACAAACAGTTGCAATGAGGACTGCAGTTTCTAATGGAGGACAAAGAGGATGGGGAGGGATGTAGGATGCAACTGTTAACAGTGTAAGAAAAGAGTATGAAGAAAGTCTAGATCATAGGAAGAGTGAAAATATAGTCAAAAGAAGTTGGTTGTTAGCATGAGAAAAAGTGAGAAAAAGTCCTTGAGGAAACAGGTAAACAAAAGGAAAGTAGAGAGCAAGAAAAGTAAAGAAATAAAAATTTAAAAGCTTTCACAAAGGAGAAAAAGTATCTACACTATAACAGTCATATGCTATTCAAACCTCCCAGTCTTCAGTATCCTGAGGCATGTCAGGTACAGGTTCATTGTACCTGACAATGAGCTTCCAGTCTCCAGCAGGCCTCTCAGGATGGGATTGGCCCCACCTAATGTCAGTTTCCCCTTTGCAGGTAATTCAAGATGGCTGCACTGGCTTCCAAACATGTTAGCAAAGGGGAAGAGGCAGAGCAGGACATGGGCACTGGGTCTGTGTGCGGTACAGTAGGTCAGGCTGGGCCCTTGGAGGTGGTGTACTGTCAGTCAAGCTGGGGGTCCTGGAGGCAGGGTGCAGTCAATCGGTCGGCAGTCCTGCAGCTCCTGGCTTTTGTTTTTCCCAAAATGGTGGCAGCCGCATGCAACCAAACCTGCGGTTACTGTGAAGGTGGACTTCCAGGCAACGGCAGGCAGCTGGCGATCTGCTGATGGTCTGCAGGCTCTGCAGGCTACTTGCGGATGATCAGCAGATGAACCTTAGTTGGTGGGCGATGGGTAGGTGAAAGGCAGGTGATGGGTAGGCCAGAGGCAGGCAAACAGGCAAGTGACAGATGATAGGCAGTGGTCAGTGAGCAATCTGCACTCAGATGTAGTTGCTAGGCTGGTAGACTGTGGGTGATCGAGGTAGACAGATGTGGTAAACAGCAGGGAATCAATGTGGAGTAAAGATTGCCTCACAGAGAAACAGATTTTCTTCTGTTTGAATCCTGGGTTACAGAGCGACAAGGAATGCAGCCTCCCTCTAGTCCACCATCTTGGATCCTCCCAAAACATTATTTCTTTGAAAATTCATTACCTGCTCTGATTCATCACACTTATAAAAAGAACATTGCTGGTATTGTTGCAAATTGGTGCAACCACTCTGGAAAGCAGTGTGAGGATTCCTCAGAAACCTTGCAATGGAACCACCATTTGGCCTAGCCATCCCACTCCTCGGTTTATACTCAAAGGAATTAAAATCAACATACTACAGTAAGGCAGGCACATCAATGTTTATAGCAGTTCAATTCACAATAGCTAGATTGTGGAACCTACCTAGATGCCCTTCAACGGATGAATGGCTAAAGAAAATGTGGTATATATACACAATGGAATCTTATTGAGCCATAAAGAAGAATAATATTATGCATTTGCAGATAAATGAATGGAAATGGAGAATATCATTCTAAGTGAAATAAGCCAAGCCTAAAAAACCAAAGGCGGAATTTTTTCTCTGATAAGTGGATGATGATACATAATGGGATGGGGGGGGTAAGAGAATTTAGGAACTTTAGATTATGTGGAGGGAAATGAGAGGGAGGAGGGGGCAGGGTGTGAAAGATGGTGGAATAAGACAGACATCATTACCCTATGTACATGTGTGATTACACGAATGGTATGAATCTACATCGTGTACAACCATAGAAACCAAAAGTTGCACCCTGTTTGTGTTCAATGAATCAAAATGCAGTGTGCAAAAATACAAAAACAAACAAAATAAAATAAAAAATAAAAATAAATAAAGTCACATTTGTTGTATTGGTCCAAAAAACAAACAAACAAATAAACAAAAACACCTTGGAAACCATCACCTGAATGATGAAAATGAACCCTTAACGACTCTGTGGCCACTTTTAATCACTTCCTGTCCTCCCATCCCTTGCAACCACTCATCTGGTTGATGTCCCTGGTGGATAATTCTGTCCCCATACCCATTCAGTATGTGCTTTCTTGTAGGGCTTATTTATTCAGGTAATTATTTTTAGTTTCATGTGTTGTCACTTGTATGTACCACAAATTGGTTCTCCATTCATCTGCTGGTGGACATTTGTGTTGTCTTCAGTTTTTGTCCCTTAAAAACAAAGTTGCTATGACCATTTCTGTACAAGTCCTCAGATGCATATATGCTTTCACTTCCCTGGGGAAGCATCAAGGTGTGAAAATGCTGGATCATCTAGTTGGTATTTGTGTTTAACTCAGAAATTGTTAAAAGGTTTTCCAAAGTGGTTGTTGAAAGTAGAGTTTCAGGATTCCATTTCTTTTCCTGAGAGAATTCTTATTGCCTGCTATTGTATTTTCAGCTTTTTCCCATATGGATGTATGCAATAAGCCCAAGGAAAGCCCATTTCTGTTATATGAAGTTCAATATCTTTTACCTTGGAGATAATTTCAAAGAAAAAATAAAAATACCTCTAGTCATACCATACCAAAAAAAAGAAGAAGAAGGAAATGGTTCAAAAAAAATCTCAGCACAAAGCCTCATGTGAAAGTCTTGCTTTTGAAGTTAAAGTTTTTAAAAAATAATACCATTTCTTTTTAAAATGTGGTGTAGGACTTAAATTTGTATTACTAAAGTTGTTTGGTTTTTCCTTCAGAAATAGTAAAGAAAACCAGCAGTTCCTCTTTGTAATGTTCACTTTCACAGCAAGAGATGAAAATATGTTTAAGTGACCTGAATTTTTAAAACAGCTCATTAGTGCCATTTAGCATGTAATAGATATTTTGGCTAAAGAAGTTTATAGGTTTTACAAATAATTTCTTCCTCCCACACACCAAATTTAACAGTTTTATGGTCCTTTACAACTTCCACCCCATTCATACACTTCGTCACTATACTAGGAGCCAAACTTTAATGATTTTTGTTGCCTCTAGCCCCATATACATGTTTAGAGATGATGCACCCCAAACTCTGATTAAAGGCCAAACTTTACTGATGGAAAACAGGACTGCTAAGTAAGTAACAATGATGAGTGAGATTGCAAGCTGTTTTATTGCCAACAGACCATCAGAAACAGAGTTCAGTTCATGTAAAAACAGTCTCCACCAAATAAGTCAGGATGACTGGTGGCCTTGGTAAACATGTAAATGAACTTGATAACCCTCTCTGTTTGGAGAAAGCATGTAAAATACTCTCCTGCTTGCTTTATTTGGCTGGGTTTAAAATGTCAAGGGATTTGCAAAGGGGCCATTGACTCCTAAACTCCTAAATTAACTGAGCATTTATTATGATGGACATCCAGTACCTAAAGTACAAAGGACAAGGACTCTTAGGAAACCTGAGAAACACACAACAGAAGCTAAGATTTTCCCAGGAATAACACGTAAGGTAGTTAAAGCAGAGTGATATTGGGTTTCTATAATGACTGAGCTCTGGCATCTTAAAAACACAAAGAATTGGCAACACCAAAAAATATTGTATTGTGTTATAATGATGTAATAATAGTAACAAATATTTCCTGAGCACCTAGTACTTGCCTGATCCAGTTGTGAGTTCTTTCCATGTATGAATACATTTTTTTTTTTTTTTGGTACTGGGGATTAAACCCAGGGGCACTTAATCACTGAGTCACATCCCCATGCCCCCCCATATTTTTTTGTGTGTATTTTACTTAGAGACAGGGTCTCACTGAGTTGCTTAGGGCCTCACTAAGCTGCTGACACTGACTTTGAACTTGCAATCCTCCTGCCTCAGCTCCTAGAGCTGCTGGGATCACAGGAGTGTGCCACCAAGCTTGGTGGCACAACAACATTTCAATGTGGAGAAGATTTTTCACATTTTGTATCTATGAACACTGAAGATCAGGGAGATTACATACCTTGCTCACTTGAAGTCACATAGAGCTTTGAATATAAAGCCGAATTCAACCCCTGATATACTGGACTCAAATTCTTCTCACTACAAAATACATACCCCCGCCAACCACTCCACATGCGCACACACACATTTCTCTGGATGGCTTCATGATGAACATCCTTGATCCATTTGTGAATTTGCCTCCTGAATATCAGATTTAATTAGATGGTAACCTCACTCTGTCCTACTACCACTTCATTCTAGAATCCATTTCTACCAAATTTCATTGTACCTTGAGAGTAATAAATCAAATTGATCATTTTATAAAACAATGTTGTGAAATACTATCATTTTATTGAAATGGACATTCTGTTTTTTTAAAATTATTTCACAAAAATAAATAATGGCATGAAATAATGAGTACCAGAAAAATAAATGGGTAAGTCAATTTTATTAATTGGTCTTTGATTTCAGAATAAAGGACATCTGCAATTTATATCAATTGCTTTATCCTGTGCTTTAAATAATAATCTCTTCCAAAATGAAAAAAAGCTGTGAATCGTTTTGATTAGAACAATAAAGTGCTGATCAACAACATTACTAAAGTGAGTAATATTGCTACAAAAAGGTTTATTATAAAAGAGTTTCTAACAGAAGAACATATTAAAGGAACATACAGGAAATGTGGGGGAAAATCCATAGATGTACATGCTTAAAACTAGTCACAGAATATATAAAGTTTAACTTCCCTGGAGAAATCAGAAAGAAAAGGAAATAAACACATGAAAATAACCACAATAAAGAACTAATTATAAAAAAGGACCAAAGTGTTATCTTAAGGAAAAAAAATTAAAAGAGGATGAAAGGGAGGCAAGGAAAATACCAGTACAGAAATGAAATAACGAATAGTAACATTAAAAACAAAGCATTTAAGATAAATCCTTGAAACTCTCCAAAAGGTATTAATTTTTGTTCTCAAAAATCACTAGGCAAAGCCGGGCGCGGTGGCACACACCTGTAATCCAAGCAACTTGGGAGGCTGAGTCAGGAGGATCGCAAGTTCAAAGCCAGCCTCAGCAACTTAGCGAGGTCCTAAGCAACTCAGTGAGGCCCTGCCTCTAAATAAAATACAAAATAGGGCTGGGGATGTGACTCAGTGGCCGAGTGTCCCTGAGTTCAATCCCTGGTTCAAAAAAAAAAAAAAAAATCACTAGGCAGCAAACAAAAATGTTGGACTTTGAAAAGCCTTTCACTTCAAAGAAAAAGCATGTGTAGGACCCAAAACATAGAAAAATGCAAGCTTAAATATAAAACTAATAATTTATTTTGCTAATAAAATATTAGTTTTATTGCTATTGACAAGAAAAAAAATTTACTATAAATGTGAAAATAAAAGCATCCTGGGTATAAAACCTTTGAGATGCTCCAAGTGAGCACACGCTAGTGAAATAGTTAATCATCCATATTTTTTAAAGAGTGTTAATTTAAATTGAATAAGTTTTCAACAATTAACAATTCATGTAATCATATACATGAATGGATTAACCCATGATTTCCAAGAGAACCTAGGCAAAGAAACCTCAAAGGTGTTAGGGGCTAGGAAACCTCAAAGGTTTTAAGGTCTAGGAAACCTCCTAAGAAGCAGCTTTGCTGTCTTTCACCAATCCACGTCTACTTTTAAGCACATACACTGGGGTTAGTACAGCAGCTGCTAAAGGAAAACCAAAGAGTTCTATCATTGTACCCTGCTTTCAGGAGCTGATAACCTGGACATGGTACACAGGGAGGACTGATGAAATACAGCACAATAATAAATAATAGTGAAGATAAAATTACATGAAGTACAAGGATGAGCTTCAATAACAAAATATTAAAAATGATTTTTTTAAAGAACATAGGATTCAAGTTGACTTAAAAATATGTACAAAAAAAAGGATCAAAGAAAACCAGGAAAGAAAAATAAAATGTGCAATGATTCAGATGTAGCAATACCCATCCTTATGGAATACTGGGATGGCATAGAGGATACTTTTCAATGTGAACTAATGGCTTCATGAATCCAAATTTTATCCCACTTTGAAAAGGAAGTACATTTATAAATAATTCCCCAATTTACTCCAAAGGTTTCTCATTATCTGTTCAGTCATCTTTACTTCCTTTACCCAGGCTTGTCCTTTAACCCTGGTTCCAGCTTTCTTTGCTCAGAAATCCCTTAATGTACAGAAACATGAAAACAGCCCTTGCTGTCAGCAGGAAGCCCAGGTTTGAATTACAGATTTACTAGCTGAGTGATTTTTGCAGTGATTTAATATCTTTGAGGCTCAATTTCCTCAACTGTAAAATTTTTGAAAATGGAAGACTATAACTTAAGAGTCATATGATTTAAATTGGATAATGCATGTAAAGAACGAAAAGCATTACCTGGTTTTGTAGCTATAATTATTATATTTTATTTTGAAATCAAGAAAGAAGCCTCTAAACTTTCTATAATTAAAATATATGAGTAATTAAAAATTATTAAGCCTGAAGCTAGAAATGGTGTTTAAGTATAGTTATTGAGAGCAAAATCTGAAATGAGCCCCTCCTGGGTTTGAGTTTAAATCTTGGCTCTGCTATTTACTGGCCCTGTGACCTTGGAGGCATCACTCAGCCTTTTAAACTTCATTTCCTCATTTTTCAAAGGCTGATGATAATACCAACCTCATTAGATTATAACAAGAATTTGATGCATAATAGGTGGAGAACTTGGTATATATTTAGTTCTCTGTATATGTAATCATTTTATTGCTTTTATTATTGTTACCATAGTTGTTATTGTCATGATAATGCTAGGGAGTTGGTTTTTAGAAATAAAATTTATTCAGGAGGATAGCCAATAGACTCTTGGACTTATACAAGAGTGCAGGCCTGGATGTCCATGGAATCAGAGGACAAAGTCCTCGTAGAGTGTGCAGGAACATTCTAAAGGCTTCTACACACTTTTATTTTGTTTTCTTGAATGGAAGTAATTTGAGCTTAGTTAGGATAAAGGATTAACTATTAAGCCAATCTCTTCCTTTGTGTTTTATTATATTTCTAAAGTAATGGAAGAGATGGCAGAGAGAAGAATAATGTTTCCTATGAGAGGACCACAGTAAGCATAGGAAGAGTTAGAGGAGAATATCTTTTGTCTTATTCTGTGAAGTAATTATGTATTTCTCTATTTTCTGAATTCAAAAAAATGAAAGTATTATGAATGTGGAAAAATATAAAAACCTAAAAGAGTTAAATTCTTTAAAATCATGTAGAGAATAAAACAGTACATGTGTACACACACAAGTCTCATAGGTGGTATGAATTCAACTGATTAATAATGAATATGAGTTTCTGAAAGTACACATAAGTAAAGGAATCATATTTGAAGGTTTGAAAATTCAGAGACCAGAAAAACTCTTCCAAGCTGGGATAGGAAGGTAAGAGATAAGTTATTAGTGAACAGGAAGAAAATACAACATAATGATTGTTTCAATATAATTTCAAATATGTACTTTTTAAAGTCACTTTCCCCAGTAAGCATACTTTTCTATCTGGGTTAAATACAGGCTTTGGTAAACACAGGAACACATGAATGGATGATTTGAAATGGTGCTTTCCCACAAATCTCTTGATGAATCATTCCCTACCCCCCAGAATGCTTCTTCTGTCTTAGGGCCTATTGTTTTAAATTGAATTGAGCGCAAGTTGAACACTACCTTTGAAGAGATCTTACTAAATTTAGGTGACAGGAAGTTCTATAACATGATTCCTTCCATTTCAAGGAAGTTAAATAGAAGCCTTATTTCCACAATTATATCAATTTGTGTACCATTTATAAAATTGATTCTGACATTTTCAATCTCAACCATCTTCTTTGGATTTGGATCAATAAATTCAGTTCTTAATGTTACTAAACAATTTAAACAAAATGACTTACACAAATACAAGTAATACAATAAGATTAAAAACAACTAGTAAAATAGGGCTGGGGTTGTAGCTCAGTAGGAGAGCACTTGCCTAGCATGTGTGAGGCACTGGGTTTGATTCTCAGTACCACATATAAATAAATAAAGGTCCATTGACACTAAATTAAAAAAAAAAAAACTAGTAAAAGAGAAAGAAAGCAGAGCATAAGATAAAGCCAGAGGAAGAGTATATAAATATATAAATATACTTATTATATGTAATAAGGTCCTAATAGATATCAACATGTAATAATATATGTGTGCATTTGTATTATTTTAAGCACTTTTAATTTTTTTAGGATCTCAAACCTAGTAGTCCATAACCACTTTTCTCCCCAATTATAAAAGCAAAGGTTGTGCATATGCAATTTGTGATTATATAGACTGACCATGATGTTCAAGATTTTGCAGGATAATAAATTACCATCTGTTCATATTACCTTTTAAAAATTGCTTAAAGTATCACGTTCTCTCTCATATGTGGAATCTAAAAAGAAAAAAAAGTCATGAAACTAGAAGAGGGACTTTTATGGAAGGGAAAGGGGACCACTGACAGGAAGAAGAGGAAGAAAGAGAGAAACAGGGAAGGAGGATATGATCAAAACATGTTATATGCATAAATGAAATCATCACAATGAAACCCTGTGTTTTGCAAAATCAGTATGCACTAACAACTATAAGAAAACATGATGATATAAAAGATTGAAAATAAAATGATTTAAAAGTCATTTAAATCACATCATACTCCAAAATAAGATAAAACATTACTAGGTACTAACACAAACTATATGTAAAATATGTCTATTTGTAGATAAGTGTGTTTATCTAGGGATTCTGTGTTTAGAAACATTTCAGGGTTACCTCAAACCAGCACAATAGAAAAACACCTTAAAACAGTGTTCTTAAAACTATAGTCAGCTAGTTTGCACTCATTTAAAATATTCCTGATGTTTAATAAATAGCCAGTCTCTTAATGTTACCAGTCTATTTAGCTCTGTCTTCAATAAATAAAGCATATATGACCCTTGGTGACTGGCTAAGTAACTTACTAGTGCTGTTCACGTCCTGATCCCCCAAACCTGTGAAAGTGATACCTTCTATGGCAAAATGGAATTTTTGCATATGGAATTAAAGATGCTAAAATGAAATGATTGTCTTGAATCATCCAGGTGGGCCCAACATGATCATAATGGTTCTTATAAGACCAAAATGAGAAAAGAAGATGTGACAGTAAGTAAAGACAGAATAATAAAAGGCACGGCTTTGAAGACAGAAGAGAGCCCTAAGCCGGGGGTTATGGGCACCCTCTAGGAGCAGGAAAAGGCTTGGGGCAGATGCTCCCTTAGGTTGTCCTGAAGGAACCAGGGCCCATTCACACTTTGATTTTAACCTATGTAAACTCCTGTGCTCTGTAACAATAACATTAAGTTTCTTTTCTTAATTTTTCTTGGTACTAGGGATTGAACTCAAACACACTTTACCACTGAGCTACACCTCCAGCCCTTTTTATTTTTAAGTTTGGGTTAGGGTCTCACTAAGTTGCTGAGGGTCTCCCTAAATTGATGAGACTGGTCTCTAACTTGTGATCTTCCTGCCTCAGCCTCCCGAGTCACTGGGATTAGTTTTGTGCCACCATACCAAGCAAATTTGTGTGCTTTAAGTCATTAAGTTTGTAGAAATTTATTATAGTAGCAATAGGAAATTAATACAGCCTCCAAACCAGTTGGTCTGTATTTGACATTTCTATTTCTTTCCTCCTCCTTCTCTCTTAACCTCTACCCCTCCCCTAACTAGTCATTCATCCTCACCATGCCACTAGGATATTTTTTTTTCAGTTTCAACTATGACCTCAATATTGCCAAATCTGTGAGTCTATATTCATGTTCATCTTCTCAAACATGTTTATCTTCACCAACATCTTCCACATCTGATCACATTTTCCTTCTTCAAATAACTTCTTTCTGTTGCTTCCTGCAAAAGATGTTTTCCTGGTTTTCCTCTTCCTGCTTCTCAATCTCCTATCTAGGATACTCTTCCTCTTCCAACATCGAGACAATGCCTAGACATCAGTGTGCCTAACTGCTCACTCTTTGGATCCCCTATCTATACAGTCTTCTTATAAGGTATCCTTATAAATTATCATTAGGTTGAATTTTATCTGAAGCATCTCAGATCTAACATATTCATCACAACCAAGCTGTCAACTTTTTCCCCCTCTCCCTTTACCTTTTCCATCTCAATAAAGGGCATCATAATTTGCTGAAGCTGCCCAAACCTATGGTTGTCCTTTACTACTCTCTGTCTTATAGAGTTCACATCTAAGTTAAGCCCCCTTAACTCTTTATTTTGTTGAAGGAATGATTAACTGCTTATCAAAATTTGTGATGCAAGGGCTGGGAATACCTAGCACATACTAGGCTCTGGGTTCAAAGCCCAGTACTGAGAAAGAAATAAAGAAATAAAGAAAGAGGCAGGAGGAGGGAGAAAGGAAGAGGGGAATGGAGGGGAAAGGAAGGGAAGGGAAGGAAAAGAAAATTTTTTTAGTTTTAGACTTCTGCTTTTTGTTAGACTAGAGAAACTAGAACAGGGCATTTAAGATCCATGAGACATTTTCAAATGGTCTAGAATACATGTAATAGAATCTCACAATAAGAGGAGAGAGATGATAGAACAGAAAATTATTTTGAAAAGGCAGTATCTGAGAACTTTCCTTAAATGATAAAATATATCAACCCACAGATCCAAAAATCTCATCAAAACACAAACAGAATAAATACAATAAAATAGCAGCCAATCAAAGTGCTGGAAATTAAGAAAAAAAATCATAAAAGTAGATTTTGTCAAAATCATATAACAAATGAAGCAGAAAATATAAATTATAACTAGCATCTAATTAGGATTCATAGTAGCCAAAAGAATAAAATAACATCATTTGAATACTAAAAAACAAATTAACCTACAATACTATATGCACATGAAATATCCTTCATACGTTCATAAACGAAAGCAGAAATAAAACTTTAGAGACATGACTTAGAGAATTATTTCCAGCAGAAATATAAGATATATAATGTAAAGGTTAATATTGGTTGCTGGCTTGGTTGAATTGAGATGCCTAGAAAATTGGTACAACATACTTCTGGGTGGATCTAGGAGGGTGTTTCCAGAGACAATTAGTATGTGAATCAGTCAACTGAAGGGAGGAGACCATAGCGCATGTGGGTGTGGCATCGTTCAATAGGCCGGGCATTTAGGTGGAACCAAAAAGGGGAAGAAAGAGGAAGTCACCAGCACACAAGCTCTGTTCTTCTTGAGTGGGCGCATTTGTTATTGCTACCATTACTACCATCATGATACTCCAGCTTCTTCAGCCTCTGAACATGGATTCCCCAGGGAGGTTTCAGGTCGTCAGCCTCTGCCTGGGGCTACATCATTGCCTGCCCTCTCCTTGCCTGAGTTGTCCAGCTTCGTAGGCTGATTTCTCCGGCTCTCCAGCTCTGACGTGCAGTCAGTCATTGTGGGACTACGCAGCCTCTGATCATGTAAACCAATCTAAATAAATCCCCATTACAATTATTTATAAATTCTATCTCTCTAAATAATTCTAATACATAAAAGTGCTAAGTTAATCAGACTAAATTTTCCTCGAAACTCTGCTTTAGATGTGTCACACAAAATTTTTGAAATTTCATTCAGTCCACAGTATTTTCTAAATTCCTTTGAAATTTATTCCTTGATCCATGGGTTATATAGAAGTATGGTACCTAATTTCCAAATATTTGGGGATTTTTCTCAATAAATTATTATCATGGATTTCTTATGTTACTGTGGTTGGAAAACATATTCTGTATCATTTCAATACTTCTTTGATGATTCTAACTGACCCTTTTTTGTGTGATTCAGCATATGGCCTAGTTAGGTAAATGTCACATTGGTGGTTGAAAATAACATGCATAACACAATTGTTTTAAAGAGTATTCTATATAGGACTGCAGACAGCTCAGTGGTAGAGTGCTTGCCTAGTATGTATGAGGACCCGGGTTGATTCCTGGCACTAGAAAAAGGCAAAATTAAAAAAATAAAAGAATATTCTATAAATGTCAATTAGATTAAGGCAGGTGATCATGTTTTTCAACTCTCTTTTCACTGAGAGATTTTTTTGCCTTTTCTATCAATTATTCTAAGGAATCTTAAAATCTTGAATTATGATCACAAATTTCTGTTTTTACCCTATAGTCGTCAGTATTTGCTTAATGTATATTTAAGCTATGATAATAGGTCAACATATATTTTAGGATTATGACTTCTTGATCAATTGTTTTACCATATATTCAATATTCTTGGTTATCTGTTAATTCTTTTCTCCTTAAGGTCTCCTTCATCTGCAAATAGAGTCACAATGTCTTCCCTAGCATTTTCATAGAATGTCTGTCTGCTCCCAACATTTCACTTTTAGTGTGCATGTGTATGTAAATGCATCTGCTTGCAAATAAAAAAATTTCATCCCTGACAGAGAGGATTGCTTCTTCACTCATTTTAACAGTCTCTGCTTTTATTTGGAGTTCATTCTTTTCATAATTAATCATTGTTGTATGTCAACTTTCTACCTTGTATTTCTTTTCAGTTTAGCCCATGTGTTCTTTGTCTGTTTCTGCTTTCCCTGAGTTTTTTCTGTAAGTGAAGTTTTTACTTTAGCATTTCCTTTTTTTTTTTTCATTTTTTTTTCATATTACCAAATTATCTTTTGACATTTAGCTCTAGAAATTGCAATGTGCATTTCTTAATTATCATAGTCCACCTATAACTATCCATGGTCTACCTATAAGCACTCAGATGAATGCTTCACAAATAGTATAAGAAGCTTACAAACACGATTATAGTTTCATTTACTCCATTCATGCCTTCTATGTTCTTGACAAAATATATTGATTTGATACCCCAAACTGTTAACATGAATCTGAAATAAATTTCCACTTTGAGTTCATCAAATATTTTGAGTTGAAATTGTTACCACAGCCCACTTCCAAGTTAACTGTCAAATACCACCTCGAAGTAACTTCTCTGACCAATACTCACTTTCTCCATCTCTATGACCCTGTTCTACTATGTTATAATCTTTTGCCTCATCTTCTCAATAGCTTCTAAATGATGTCCCTACTTGATTCTTTCCATGCCCTTAGTCTATTCTGATAGTTTAAATAAGTAAATCAGACTGTGTCACATGTATTCACATGAATCCTCAAGTAGTTTTCTATAACACATATAATAGACAGTCAGTAAATCCTATCTGTTGGGGATGAATTTAAAATATTTAATGAGTAATGCAATATTGCCAACCACGCCATACTCCACTTATTGATCAATCCTGAGGAAGAGATCAGGGCATTTGCAGGAAAATAATGAAGGGCTCTGAGTGGTATTGTTCACTCAGTAGTGTGGAAGTGTTTCAATATCTGACTCCTGAATTTGGTTATACCAGTACTAACTTACCATGCTCATTAGGCTCTGTGTGTTCTGAATCCAGATTGCCTATTTGAACACATATACTACACCTTCTCTTTCTCTCTCTGTGTTTAGGCCATACTGGTCTTCTCAGTAAGAACGCAAACATGTCCCCTCGAGACCTTTGCATTTGCCAGGTTTTCAACTAAGAAGGTTAAGTTTTAGCCCAGCTTGGTGGCACATACCTGTAAACCCAGCAGCTCTGGAGGCTGAGGCAGAAGGAGAGCGAGTTCAAAGCCAGTCTCAGCAAAAGTGAGTCCTAAGCAACTCAGTGGGACCCTGTCCCTAAATAAAATTCAAAATAGGGCTGAGGATGTGGCTCAGTGGTGGAGTGCCCCTAAGTTCAATTCCCGGTACCCCACCTCCACCAAAAAAAAAAATGAAGGTTATATTCTATACTGCTTTTTTAAAGAGGCTCTGTGCTCAGATATTACCTCCTCAGAGATAACTCTTGACTGCAATCTATGGGCATGTCTTCCTCTATCACCTATCCTGCTTTCTTTCTCTTCAGAGCCCTTATCACTCTATGGTATTATTTAATGTTTTTATTTCCTTTTGTTACCTCCCCCACTAAAACGTCAAAGCAGGGACATGGCATGTCTTGGGTTTGTCAGCCCTCAGTAGCACCTAGAGTAGTTATGAGACCTGTTTATGAACTTCCAAACAGGAAATGAAACTTGGACAACAGAAACTCCTCAAGGATGTCACAGTGGCAAGAAATAGAACACTTCACCACTCAGGGGAGGTGATTCCCTGATGGCAAAGTTTGGTACAAGGCAAAGTGAAAAAGTTCAGAGCCACAAAGAATAATTGTAAAACCATCAACCGAGATCCAAAAGTCAAAGCGACTATGATGAAGCCAGCTCTAAAACCATAGTAAATTTCTCAAAAATTCAATAGAAAATATTTACAAGTCTCTTAGGCATTGTTCTGAAATAGATCTTTAAAATTTTCTGCTGAATCTCTCATCTTTCATCTATGATGAAGGCATCAAATTTATTTAAAATCAAAGGAGAACATGAGTGGGAAAGGTTACAAAATTATAGATTTAGGAAAAAATTTCCCAGCATATATCCAACACTGACATTTTTAGATATGTCTTTTCAGAATTTCTTACTGTGGCATTAATTTCAGAGAAGAGTGAAGCTGGGACTCAATGTAGAATGCAGAAGACATTTAAACACAATATGACATAGCCTTGTAAATTTGCTGAACAATTTTTCCAGCCTACTGATATGCATCCCAATTCCCCCAAGAAAGAATGGTACAGTTTTTAAATAATCACTTTATAACTCTTCTAGCATAAGCTAGTACTGAAAATTAACAAATTTTCATGGTTTAGAGACACCTTGTACAGGGCTGCTAGTCAAATGATATATGTATGAAATAGGCGGTATCAATTATTATTAAACATTTCCATGTTTTCAGAGGTCTTAGTCATTGTATATAACTACATGTTTCAATCTAATCAGTTTATAAGATTATTCACTTGGATTAATAGCAAAGTTGATTCACATAAATGTGCCGGTTTTTCTAGTGTCACTACTAAATTTATGATCAATTTTTCTGAAGGTGCATACAAATTTTATAAAAGTTTTTAATGTTCTAAACAGGTTATTGTTCCTATTATAATATCAAGAATGATATTGCCAGGTGTGGGGGTGCACACCTGTAATCCCAGCACTTGGGAGGCTGAGGCAGGAGGATTGCGAGTTCAAAGCCAGCCTCAGCAACTTAGTGAGGCCCTAAGCAACTCAGTGAGACCCTGTCTCTAAATAAAATACAAAATAGGGCTGGGGATGTGGCTCAGTGGCCGAGTGTCCCTGGGTTCAATCCCCAGTACCAAAAAAAAAAAAAAAAAAAAGAGAGAGAATGATATCAAATTTTATGTTTTAATAGCACAATTATTTGAGGAACTACAATAGCAAAAAATATGAATAGAAAAACTTGGTACAATTTATGAGAATAATTTTATTGCTACCTAGTTCAAGGAGGAGCTTGCGCTCATGGAGTAATGAGGGAACAGAAGCTACTTTCAAAGGACAAGATCCCGTGCCTAAAGAATGCCAAGTCTAAGACAAATCCAAGACATCCTTTCTACCTGGTGTTCTGAAAACTATTTCTCAGAGAAAAATGGAGAATCCCATCCCCAGATATTACATTAGATATTCCAATGCATAACAAATCATGAAAAAGGAAAGTAAAATCACTAGAAATATATTCACTAAAATCATTAAGAGATTAGTTCTGGTTTGAGAGCTTGTTAATTCTGTAACATTTTTCAGATTTTTTTGTATTTGAATGCATATTACTTCAAACAAATATTGTAACTGAAGGCCCCTAATACCAGGACAATCTAATGCTTTTGAGACAAAGCACTGAAACAAAATTTTCTTTCCTGAGCCTTTCATTGTTGTACGACATGTTACCTTTGGAAAAATATCTTAGAAACTTGGAAAAATACTTCCATTATTTTATGTAAATTTTTCAAGTTTAAACTTATCTTCTAAGAAATGCCCTTTATTTTTACCCTTATGCCCTCCAGTTTTCTTTAAATCTTTTGAATCATATTGTTTTACTTAGTGCAACACATTGTGCACATTTGTGGAAATGACTGATGTATTTGTCTCATAAAACACTGTTTTCCTTCATGCAGGTGGCATTGTGCTTGTGCCAGGTGTCCCTGGGTGGCCATCTTGCCTATTTAAATGTAAATTATGTATGTATATATGAGAATAGAACTGCAGGCACTGTTGTAACTGCTCCCATTAAATAATGCTCCAATGTCTAGAAACCCAGTGCAGGAATTTCCCTTTGTTTATGGATTAAAGTAAGTATTAGGGTAGTCACAATGTCATTATTGGGTGCCATTAACTGGCCAGTTATATAGGCAAAGCACAATAGACTGTGAATAAATTTAAAAAGTCGGGATTGGTCTATAGCTAGAACTCTAAATGGAGAAATCAGCAGATGCACAGTGGATAGTGGTCTTCTTTGCTGTTCTTCCTCCTCCAATTTATATTCTCCAACAACTGAGTGAAGTAATTTCCTTTTTATTTCAGTTGACTCAAAGCTCTATAGAGTTTTTTGTTCTGTTTTGTAGCAGGAATTGAGCTCAAGGGCACTAAACCACTGAGCCACAACCCCCAGTCCTTATTTTTGTATTTTATTTGTAGACAGAGTCTCACTGAGTTGCTGAGGGCCTTGCTAAATTGCTGAGGCTATCATTGAACTTGTGATGCACTGGAATTACAGGTGTGTGCCACCACACCTGGCTCTGTAGAGTTTTATTTAAAAGAAATTCACTAAACCACTATTAACACTCACTTGCTCAGTTTTATTACTTATTCCCACTCCCCACTGCCATCCTCATAACTTAGAAGAATCTTGCCATCTAAGCTGCACAGGAGATCTCCTGAATGAATACTCTGAAGGAAGAACCCAAAGTCATGCTTTTCCTCTAAATTTTTAAAATTATTTTCTTTAGCATCACCAAAATTGCCATGCACTAACCTTTCACCTTGACCTATTGTGTATCTACTTGTTCACTTAAACTATTGACACATTTCCAATAAGATAGTGAAGCAAAAGGGATATATGGAAAGCTGAGATCTATTCTTATAATAAAAATTGTAAGAAAAAGAGAAGGAAGAAAGCATAGGACAACATAGAAGATAAACATATGTATGATTACAAATATGTGTTGAGAATTTAATCCCAAATGCAATTTGTTATAAATTAAGTCATTTTTTCTACTTTATTCTCACATTTTGATGTTGTACTCAAGAAATACTGAAGATACATTAAAAGATAATAGATTTGGTGCCGAACTTTTGTTTGATTTGAACTTTGGAAAATAGAGAGTGGTTTTAACCAAGCAAGTTTTCCTATTCCATCCATGAAGGTTAAACATCATTTTATCAAAACGTACTTCTTCCATTCTAGAACCCAAATATACATGTGTATTTTCTAAGATGTTAAATAGAACATCTGGTGTTGTTTTGGTTTAACACATACAGTACACAGAGAGAAGATTTTTAAGTTTGCCACATCAATTATACAAATGACCAATCATCCTAGTCAGAAATTGGATTAAACCAGGTACACACACACACACACACACACACACACACACACTGTAGGTAATCAGGGTAGTTATGTTAAATTTAAAAAGAAACCTCTAGGATCCAAGTCAATGAAATATAATAAACATCTGCACTTAGGCATTTTGTTTGATAGTCACTATTAATGCACCATCGCGTCCAGATGGTTGGCATCTCTAACCATGTTACTTACAAGTTCCTGATGACTTGTCCTTTATAGCACAATGATATATATGCCCTTAAGCCCCTCTGAAATTTGCCCCCTGTACTCCATATCCCCCCTTCACCTATTTCCATTTCAACACCTAGCATATTTTCCTGAAGGCAATATGAAACTTGGCCATGATCCGTTGCTTAAACTAATATGTGGTGGCAGCAAAAAGTCATTAGCTGGTACAAATTTGGCTGGAAATCAGCAGTATTGGTTATAATTCACATCTTGGTAATGACTTGGATTCTGTTGAGAATGAGAACAGCCAAAAATCAACTGAAGTGGCTAGCCCCTTAAGAAAAGTCGGGGAGATGTGACTGATGCAAAATACCCTTCCCACTCTAACCCCCTACCTATTTAGAAAAAACATTGTTCAATCGTGTATTGCCCAAGGCTATAGGCAGAAAGTCAGATTTAATAAGAGCCCACTTCCAATTGGTAAAGCCCTCTTTATAAAGCAAAATAGTGCCATGAAAAGAACTCTAGGCAGGAGGTCAGGAAACCCAGGGTGTGTTGTAGGTATTTCAAACCCCCAAGCTTTTATTGAGTGTGAATACATACAGATACACATGTATAGGAAAGCTGACTGTAGTAAGTCATCACCTTTGACCTAAAGGGGCTTCCTGCTATGTAAAACAAAGAAAGAGAAAAAAAAAAACATGGATGTAGCTTTTATTAACATCTCAATGCCTCAGTTTTCAATCTGAAAATGGAAATAACTGTACATACCCCAACATACTTCACAGAGGAATCATAGTGTTCAAGCTCACAAATGAAAGGGAAAGAATTTAGTCCAGAGAGGTCGTATTCCACAGTAAAATCCCAGTTGATGCCAATAGTTTAGTGCACGTACTTTTTTCTTTTTTGTCTTCAAATGTTGCTAGAGTGACTACAACTAAATAAATGGGCCGCTGATTGGTGTATATATACTACATTACATTTTTCTACAAATGATTTCTTGGGCACTTACATTTGTTGCAATTTTTCCCAAGAAAACTTTTTAGACATCTGTTATGCATAAATATAAGGGGAGGTAGAAGGATAATAGGAAAGCCACAATGAAGAATCTTTTACCAAGAAGCCAAGCTCACCTTGGACTATAAATAGTCCATAAGGGTAGATTATTTAGGAATTAAATTCTATAAAATGAAAATAAATTTAAAGAAAATTTAGCAAAACAAAGGTGGAGAGGATGAAACAAGAATAAAGGAATTTCTTTCATTTTCCATCCTTTTCCTCAAAAGTGTTCAGGGAAGAGCTAAACTATAGAACAAAATAAGCAACTGTCTTTTTATGGTTTGAATATGAATATCCCCCAAAGCTTCATATGTTGAAAGCATGATCCCCAATACAAAAGTTTAGAGGGGGGGGCTTTGGGGAAGTGATTGGATCCTGAGGACTCTGACCTCATCAGTGGATTAATCCATGGATGGCTAGGTGGACTACTGGAAGGTAGGACCCAGTTAGAGGAAGTAGGTCACTGGGAGCCCCAACCCCTTACTCT
This sequence comes from Glaucomys volans, assembly GCA_020662805.1. Taxonomy (NCBI): domain Eukaryota; kingdom Metazoa; phylum Chordata; class Mammalia; order Rodentia; family Sciuridae; genus Glaucomys; species Glaucomys volans. The sequence goes on from JAJEJO010000875.1 coordinate 20,483, forward strand.
CTCTCTTTCTCTGCTTCCTGGTTGCCATGAGCTGAGCATCTTTTCTTCACCATGCTCTAAGTCCAGAGCAATGGAGCCAGCTGACTATGGACTGAGATCTCTAAAACCATGAGCCAAAATAAATCTTTTCTTCTCTAAGTTGTTCTTGTCAGGTATTTTGGTCACAGTGACAAAAAAAGTGAGACACAAACCTCTGTGGTATGATTTGAGAAGGCATTATCTTAAAAAGAAACAAATCTACAAGCCAAGTCTCTCTACCATTGATCTACCACAGGATCTTTTATCAGTAACCCTCTGGGATTAAGGCACTCTGGGAATTGGTTAATATACTTATTGTTCTTTCTGAAGCATAATGCATTCAGCATTATCAAATACTGATGAAACCCGAATAATATCAGCCAAGCAGCCTCATAAAGACACTAATGGGAAACAGACAGCAAATAGATTTTAACAGTGGAAAAGGATTTAAGGGAGGCACCTGAAAGGGAAATTATGTGGAGTTCCTCAATAAGAAAAATAGGCCATCAGGCAACACCTGAAAGAACTGAAACTGGGCTGCAAAATGCCAAACAGCAAGAGGAATTATGGACATGTGGATGTAGAGGATTGTCTCCATCCATTACCAGAAATTGCCATATCACAAAATTCCTTAAGGCTGACATCCCTTAAATTTCTGGCTTGAATAAAATAGTTCTGCTTGTCAAAGTTTCTTACGTATTTTTTAAAACTTTCTGTAGAATTCCATGTGAAAGTGATATTCTCATTTAGCAGTTTAATTTGCATAAGGACTCATTCATTCATTGACTATGCACATACTACTGAGTGCTTAAGTGCAAGGGCTTTTGCTGTGCTCTGAAGATAAAACAGTAAGCAATAAAAAAGAAGTCTCTGGGCTGGGGATTTGATTCAGTGGTAGAGCTCTTGCCTAGCATGCATTAGGCCTAGAGTTCAATCCCCAGCACTGGAAAAAAAAAAAAAAAAAGAGAAAAGTCCCTGCCAACCTGAGATACCATAGTATAGAGAAGAGATAGACTAAGTTACAGGCAAATAAGAGTAAATGGTCCAGGGAAGGATATTGGCCATGTTATATTGTCATATTGTGTGCATATACAAATATATAGTAACAAATCCTATGATTATGTGCAACTAAAATGCACCAAAAGTGTGTATGTGTGTGCACGCGTGTGTATATGTATGTATACATACATATATATGTATATATATATATATATATATACACACATATATATAAAACGGAAAAAGAGCAAATGGTAAGATATAGACAATAAATCCATGTGTTGAGAGTACATAGAATATCATATGGACTAGACAAAAGAGAGAAAGACATCATGGGAGAAGTTACATGTCAGTTCTAAAACTGTGTAAAATCAGGGGAGGGGGTATAAGTTGAGTGTCCTGGGAAAAGAAAGCAGCACATATGGAAACCAAGAGCAAGAAATGCACAGATCAATGGCGAAAGCAGTTCATTCTGACTTAGTGCATATTTTAGGTATGGAGTGTTCAGACAGGAAGTTAGTCTGGAGGGCAGGATCCAGAGCATAGAGAGCCTTGCAAGTCATGCCAATTAGGGGTTTGGAAATTAAACAGCAGTGAAGAGGCAATGAGGGATTTTAGGTAGATAAGTAATAAAACTTTCTGGAGGGTGATTCTGGTAGTATGGAGAACTAGGTGGAGTGAGGTATAGGGTTGAATTCACATATCATAAAAACTCAATAAATATTACTTAAACTAAGTAAACATAAATAAATGAATTAATAATATCAAAAGCAGTCCATCCTAGGAAGGGGAACTAAACAGGTAATAAAATCAAGTTAAGGGAAGCTACTTCTGCAAGAACTAAAGTGATAAAATAAAAGAATTAAGAAAACAGGGTAAGAGTGATACGAGTAAAGGTATTAGAAACAACCAGAAAGAATTCAAAGTGTGTATAAACTGAAAATAAGACATCAGAGTGACAATAAAGGAGGAAAGAGGAGTTTACCCTTAGGACAAAGAAAATCTCATTCTCAGAGATTTGAAGAAAATGTCAGGTCAGTAAGGATTCATGTGATGCAGGAGTCAGGGGCTGGGGGACAAAGGTGCACACTTTCATGACCCTTTTTTCTCTGGAAAGTAAAAGACAAAGTGATTAAAAGTGAAAGGACTGGAGTGAAGTAGTTTGAAAAGCTTGGCAGAATTTTCAGTATCTGCATTGGAAAAAGAAAGTTAACTAGAACGGGGAAGGAGTATTCCAAGGATAATTATGGGAGCCATCAGGTTGGAAATCATTGTTTAAATATGGATTTTCTCAGAAAAGGATGGATCCTGAAAATGCCCAACTTTCTGAGGCTACTGAGTAGTGAAAGTTAACAAAATATAGTCCCAGGGAAACACCAAGATATTCAAAATACTGGATAATCAATTTGAATGTGACAACCCATGGAGATCAGTGTGAAGCCAGCAGATGAAGGGAAGAATACACCCAGATGCCAAAGGTGGAAATGGGCAAAATGCAAATGAAACAAGGAAGCCAAAGAGCTCAGACTGAGCAATTGAGGGGTGGTGGCAAGGCCTGTGGGCAGAGTAGCCATAGTGGGCAAACAGCTATTTGGCTGTGGCATTCATTTATGTCTCTGGTTATGTTAGTTCCAGCTAGGTCTAGATAGGACATTTGCAAAAGATATAGAATGCATGATTTTTCTCTAGCGATCTCCACAGACTTGGAGCAGAAATAAGAAAGTCAGACAACTAGAATGACTCAGGTTTGGTACTAGCGGGACAAAAAATGTTGGGAAAATCCATTAACACAATGATTCAGGCAAAACAGAAAAGGTAGTTGTTATGGTTTGGATGTGAGGTGTCCCCCAGAAGCTCACATCTGAGACAATGCAAGAAGGTTGAGAGAATCTTACGATGATTGGGTTGTAAGAGTTTTAACCCAATCAGTGAATTAATCCCCTGATAGTGATTAACTGTTAACTGAAGTGGTAGGGTGGGACGGGGTGAATTGGGGTGTGACTTTGGGGTATATGTGAGCTGCTTCCCTCTGCCACACTCTTCTGCCAAGATGTCCTGCCTCACCTAGAGCCCCAAGGAATGGAGACTACTATCTATGGATGGAGACCTCTGAAATCATGAGCCCATAAATAAACTTTTCTTCCCCTAAAATTGTTCTGGTCAGATCTTTCAGTCACAGTAGTGAAAAAGCTGACTAAAACAGTAGTATCAGCAGAAATCTGCTGATGGACCAGAGAATAGGGAAGTAGATGGCTTATGAATAGAGGAAAGTTGAAGGAAGTAAAAAACACCCAAATGTAATCTCATAGCAAATGTAGTTTTTCAATCCAATTGCCAAACATAGTTTAGAGAAAGCCACTCTCATATCCAAAAGTAGTTTTTCAAATCAGTTCTGGAATTGGTGAACATGTGACCCACAGTTGAAGATTCTGCTGAACATGAGTGGTTCATAAAATGAGGACAATAGAGAAAGAAAAAACATACTACCTATTAGGTTTTGCAGTTTGTTGAAGAGGAAAAGAATGTCAGGCTGTGATAAAAAGCAAATTATGTGCATTTTCAGTGAGCATCAGGAAGAGAAAGTCTAAGGAAGAAAGTGAAACACTTCACAAACAAAACAGACGTTTTTATTCAGGTCCTTGAACCTGATTTCCTTAGGGTACTGCAAACCTAAGACACAAATCTGGAATTAACTGCCCTTTTCATAGCCTTTCATTGTTTACAATGCTTTTTGTCCCATTGTTTGTTAGATGACTCTCAGGGAACCCCATGAGAGAGGAATCATGACCAGCACTAAGCAGATCCCTCAAGCAGATGTTCTTCAGGCTCTGAAACCTATGCTTCTTTTTTTTTTTTTTTGGATCCTTGAACATGCACGAGATTTATTTATTTATTTATTATTTACTTATTGATTCATTGAACACAAATGGAGTACAGCTATTGTTTCACTGGTTGTACACAAAGTAGAGTCACACCATCTGTGCATTCATGCATGTACACAGGGCAATGGTATCTGTCACACATTCTGTTATTATTTTTACCCCCCACACTGCCCCCACCCCTCCCTTCCCTCTATGCTATCTATCCTTCCTCCATTCTTGCCACCCTTCCCCCCCGCATTATGCATCATCATTCATTTATCAGAGAGACCATTCGGCCTTTGGATTTTTGGGATTGGCTAAGTGAGATCAGCCAATCCCAAAACCTATGCTTCTTACCAGCAGCCCCACAATGTGAATAAGACAAGCTTCACATCTATGTCAAGACAGAAAGACCTGGACATCGCTCCAAGGCAGAAACATAAGCAGAAAACTTCAGACTCATTATAAATAGGAGTTAGAATAGTACTTTGGTTTCTTTGTGTCCTGTGTGAATAAAACAATAATGTTTAATAAGTTATGAAACTATATTGTTATGAGAAAATGTCATATCTTTTAACATTCAGTATTTGTATAAACATAAATCTGTACACTTGGCAGAATTCATAATGGCTCCATATAACCACAACTAAGGCTCAATTGAAGTTTGTTACTTACGAAAGAGATTCGTTGCTGATTTCCTATTACATCATTTAAAATATTGATCTTAAGTTATTATCCGCATGATCATGAATCAAGTCCTGTGTGCTTATATGTCACTGCTAAACACACTGATCTGCCAGTATCATGGAACAGAATGTGAAGTATTTCAACTCCCCAAAGAAATTTGCTGAAACCCGTTGGGTATAATTTGACTTATTTGTTTACTTAATTATCAGTGGCTCCAAAGTGGGCCACTATAAAAGCTTTCTCAGTAAAGAGCTTCCAAAGCCTCCGGCATTTTGTTGGAATTACATTTCTTTTACATTCTACACAAAGTTCTCTTTGTTTATCAGCCTGGGTGTTATGTGTATCCTTGCACTTTCTACAGAAAGTTTGTATGCAGCCCTGATTCAATAGCAGGCTATAGTGACAACTTAACTAGTCTTCCAGTCCTCCAGGTGCAATTCAAATTTAAACATGAACTCTTTACCATCAGAATAAATGTACTCACATAAGACTCCAAGTCCTATTACTCAATATCTTTCTTAAAGCTTCCAGGCCCCAGACTGACAATTACCACATCATATGGCTGCTGCTTTCCTTATTATCTTATTATCTTCTCTTAATATCCTTGGCAATTAAGATCATATCCAGTGTGTCTGGAGGAAGGGTGACCTGGCTGAGACTTCCTGAGATGTTATCTGATGCAGGCACCGAAGCTGTGATGAGAATCTGATGAAAACATGGTATTGAAAAGAAGATATTAAATCTTTCTTCCAGGGAAAAGAAGAGATTGTTTGGATGATTTTTTTTTAACACATACAAGACAATTTTCACCATATCAGCTCCTCTATGTTGGAAATGTGACCCCCCCAAATCTCCTTCCCTTTGTAATTCCAAGTTCCTGTGGGCCACAAGAGGTACTCTAGATAACATTTTAAAGGTGGAAGCAAGGCAGCACCAGATCCTTTACGCTGGGGAGGTCAAGTCACAGTATCAGGCACCATTGCAACTCGGGCACATTGTTCTGGTTGGGCTGGTTCACCCTAAGTGGAACTGTAGTAAGCCTGCAGTACCTCTAGCTGCCACTGAATCCCCTTCTTCCCCTTCTCCCAATTCTGGACCACTGTGTACAGCTTCTGCAGCAGTAAGAGAACCTGCTTATCCAGTTCTTGATGGGGACTCTTCCACTTCTCTGCCTCTTGGTTCAGCTACATGTTCAGCTTCAAAGTGAAGAACATTGATTTCACATATAAGTCAACAGCAGCACTAAGTCTGAGGCTTGTAGATGACAAGAAGCCTACATGGGTTCCAGCTCACTCTTGTGTGTTCTAATTTGTCCTGTCCTTCTCCCCACTTCACCCTCTTTCCTTCCCAATGGCCTGCCCTAATAACTTCAAGCTCAGCCTGGTATGGTAGTGCATGCCTGTGATCCCAGCAGCTCCAGAGGCTGAGGCAGGAGGATTGCAGTTCAAAGCCAGTCTCAGCAACCTAGCAAGGCCCTAAGAGACACTGCAAACCTTGACTCAAAATAAAAACTAAAACAGTTAGGGATATGTCTCAGTGATTAAGTGCCCCTGGATACAATCCCCAAATTAAAAAAAAAAAAAAAAGTCCTAATGACTTCAGGCTCAACATGTAATTAATGTAGGAAAAAACAAACTTATACAAACTGTTTAACTTATTCCTACAAATGTCTAAAGTCAATTCCCCGTGATAAACACCCTGTTCCTTTTCACTCCTAGTGGCACTTTCTTTCTCTGATCCAAACTTCACTAATTAAATACGCATATCTATTATACTCAGGGGGCTAAATACAGAAAATATATTTCAATAACCTCATCCATACAATCCATTAAAATTTGTAAATTTAATGTTATGGGAGAAACTTCTGTATTTAATGCTTTAGGTTGATATTTTTCAAACTTCTAATCAATAAAAAATGTTATTTGTTAAAATTTTCCATGAGTAAATGTAAATAATATAAAATTATTGGGAAATCAAGATTGCCTCCAATAGACTATTCCGAAAGCTTCATTCATACAAAAATTCACTTGTAAGCAAAGAATGTTTTCATCTGGGATGTGGATAACTTTTGTAATCCCAACCACTAAAACTGTTTCTTAACTTTGACATCATGAAGAATTAGTTCTACTTATACTCAGGAAAATAAGAGAACTCATTAAAGTTATTTCAAGACAGGGAAACTATCTCATAGTGAAGACATTAATTATAGGTAAGGGCAACCAGAGCTGAGATAATAAAATTATTTATGAATATGAATGTTTTCTCTTAATATTTTTCCCCACATGAGTTACTGATTTAATTTTATATCACATACTTAAATTCCCTTTCACTTTTCCCTCCCCCACAGAGGAGAAAATGTGCTGGCATAAATTCACAGAAGGGCATGTTCATAATTGATAGAACATTACAAGTTTGAAAGAGAGCTGAAGGTGTGATGTGTATTCCATAATTCTCAAGTTTTGTTTCTGCTCTCTATAATCTATATATCTTGAAGCATTGGTATGTTTAGCATCTGAGTCACTTGATACCACGTATCAATTAGAGAGTATGCTTTAAGCACACTTGCTGATGTTGCCAAAGATGCAAGGATGAAAAAACCTAGAGTACCAGCCTACAATTCAGCAATATGTATAAGAAGAATGTCAACCTATATCATCTTCACGGGGAGAACTTGCTCAAGGAAGGCTGTGAGGCGGCCAGAGAATGTTGCTATGTTGCAGGTATAAAAAGACTAAAGTAACAGAAGAAAAGATATTGAAGAGTCCAGAGATGGAGAAAGGATTCTGTGGTAAGAACATTACTACCTCTGGAGTCCACAAAAGCTGTGTGGATTTATATATATACTTCTCAACTAAAGCCTATATGCTATCTTCAACAAAGTCCCTATTTTGGCAAATATTGTGGTCAAGTGGATTCTACTACAAAAAATTTGAAAAAGTGTTCCGTCAGGTCACATAGCTTATGCATGTGAATTCCAAATAAGCTTTTTTTTTTTTTTTAAGGCAAAGAGCTTTCTATGTAATGTCTGGATTAAAATATTGAGTTATGGGTAGATTAGTACAAGTACCCCAGTCATTGCAACATAAGACAGACTTCAAAGTACAGTGAGCTCTATAATAAGGGGAGATTAATTTAGTATATTTGTAAAGAGATGGTTACTTATATGAATTTTGAAAGGAGAATGACATTTAAAATAATAAAATAGTAAGTTACAGATATGGGCAACAAAAAGTAAGGAAGTGCGAAAACTCAGTATTTGTCAAAGGAATTAATGAAAGCACCTAATTCATATTTTACACATGAAGGAGAAAAACAAGTGATAAATCCTGGAAGTAGATTGTAGCATATTATGGGTTAGAGATTCTTGAATACTAAGCTAAATACAGTTTTTTGCTTTATTTGATTGGAATGAAGATCCCAAGAAGTTCATTTCCAAAGAAAGGTTACAGAAAGAACTGTTGATTCAGAAGTTTTCTCTATCAATAGTATGTAGCTGACTCAAAGAATACGAAGGCAAGAGTGGCGAAGACCAATGCAGAGACAACAAAACAGATCATAAATACTGAGACTTAGAAATTCACTGTAAGGGTTCAGTGCCACTATTTTATTGTAAAAGTGATTGTGAGGATAGGTAGAATAAGTACAACATTCATATATTTTTCATGAAAGAGAAGGTGTGGTTATTTTTTTAGAAGAATGGGAAGCTGGTTAGGCTATAAATTAAGGAAAGTATAACCAGTTAATTTATCAATTATCTATGGTAATATTTGTCCATAACCCTCCTCATTCCATTAACTGTCTTATCTACTCTGCTTGGTCTAAGCTGTTCCCCAATGGAACATTGAGCAGATGTGATTTACCTAGGGGGGAAAATTGTTTGAAACAGATCCTCAAAGAAAATAATAAACACAAGATAGAGAAAGATAGAATTGAATCCCCTGGTTCCAGTTGTTACTGAGAACCACTCATAATTCTTAGTGTGTGAGATACCCCAGAAAAAATTTAATAAATTCTCTTTATTGCTTAATCTGGTTCAAGTTGGGATTCTGACACTTGCAATAAATACAGATAATTAATATAAATTATGTGTCCCTGTGGAGAATTAGCAATGGCGCTGTCTATGGAGCCATCCAAGCATTGTCAGATGATATTACAACACCAAATAATGCTTAAAACACAATAAATGATAATAGTATAGGTCTAGTTCATGTGTGAGTCTCTCAAAAAGATTTGTTAGCTCAGACATACAGGAAGGGAAGGTAGATTATTGATTAAAAATCTTGATTTCAATTGTAAAGAAACAATTTCAGGAACAATAGAATGTGAAGGTTTGTGATATTGATGAACACATGGTTGAGACTCAGTGACTCTCCAAGGGAATGATGTAATCCATTAGCAATATCCGCTCTGACCAGAGAATAGGAAGTACAAGTATAATTTCTACTATGTTCCTTTTATTTTCTCCTCTTCAGATTCTAAATTTCTACTCCATTATTCTTTTAGTAAAAACAAATCAATGCAACTGCCCAAATCAAAATCATGATAAATAAACTGACTTTAAATCACTGAGAAAACCTGAGAGACTATTGATGTTGTTGTTGTTTTTGTTTGTTTGTTTTAACAGAAAATCAGATGTCCAGGAGATCAAGCTATAGGTTTTATCTTAAGGATAAGATACTAGGAGAAATGACTGCATAGAAGAAATGAAAATTCCTGATCTAAATATTCTGGGAATACTAAAAGTGGGGCTAAAAAGAGAATTGGTTTTAGTTCATTGTAAAATAAAATGGCGACTGAACATTATCATTTTATAGTTTCCATTTCCATGCTCCCAGTTCTTTGAGTAAGATTTTGGAATGGGAAATGACTAACAATGGCATGCCACTCAAACCCCCACCCTGTCACCCCAGTGCCTGCTGGATATCCACCTGCCCGCACCTGCATGTGTCCTAGAACTGCCTTACCACCCCTGGGAGTACCCCTCATGAATGACCCAAGGTTCTCTGTTCTCCCCACTGTGAGGGTATTTCTGAAGCATACCCAGATTCTTTCTGGGAAAACAGGATCTGGCTTTTCCCAAAAGCAGCCTGCTTGCTAATGAATTTGTTATTGGCCACATTTTCTTCCCTATTTCAAGTTCCCATTCCCTACTGGTATTTCTTGAAATTTACTCTTGAATGAATAACTTGAACCTGAATATTTATCTCAGGATTTGCTTTTGGAGGAAATGCAAACGATCAAAAAGATTTGAAGTACAGTCAGGAGACCATTAGTGTTGAATTATTTAGTCTGGGACCTTTTTTCCGATCATTCAAGATTTGGAGTTTTACCTTATTCCTTAGATTAAGAGATGTGGCAATTCTCAGCATAAGAGGTATGCAAGATCTTTGAGATATTCATTAAGGATTATATAAAATTGAACAGGATATGAGAAAGCAAGAAGTTAATATTTTATTAAGAAAAATATGCTAATCTATAAATACAGTTTCCTGATCATTGAAATGAGACTACCTACATGGCAAATTAAAGGCTACTGTTCTATGTTGATGCTGAAATAGTGTGTCAGAACTATAAACTGTAAAAATCATAACTTTAGGTTATATTAATTTCTAACACTTCAAGATGGAGCTGAGCAAATATATTAAAATAGTGCAAGTTGCTCTGATAACTACCACAATGGAATAGTTTCACACAGTTAGAATTTAATTTACCTGTATTCACATCCACTGTGGGCATTCCTGGTGCAGATTGGCAGGAGAGTCCCACACAGAGTCAGCAAGGAACTCCCCTTCTAGGGCTTCTAGAGTCCTACCAGGGTTTTTTCCAATTCAGTCAGCCAGAAAAGGAAAAGGACAGGAGAGATTCTTAGGAGACATTTATGGGGCAAGCCTGGGAATGCATTTCTCTTCTTCCATTGTCTATAACTCTGGTACAAGGCTGCACTTTAAGTGCAAGCAGTATGGGAAGAATTCCCACCGGGAAACCAGGCAAGTATTTCCCAGGGACACACCTCTACTTGGAAGAGACAATACTCATTTTTGGCAAAGAGCCATCTCTTTCACAACAAATATTACTTTGACTTTTGCAAAGTGAATATAATAAATTAATTGAAAATACAAACAAATCAAAATTTGAAATTAAGTAAAAAGCAATCATTTTTAAGAATTGGGGAAAGATGTGTATACAATTCATCAATCTTTAAACTTACTAATAATCCTTGCTTATTCACTAAAATTTGTATCCTTGGTAAGTTCTACCAAAATCAAAATGAGGAATTTGATTTTCTAAAATGTAAAGCAATAATATTTCAATCATTTAAAAAGTAATCCATAACTAAAACATATATCCATACTAGTCTTCTCTTATGCCACTTAACTAAACTCAGATACTGTATGTACAACAAAATCTGAATAATTCTTATTTCATTATTGCCAAACAGTTGTATATTCATCAAGGGAAACATTAAGACCATTTCATGGCTAATTTTTTTATGCATAAATCTATCTGTTTCTTCTAACCTAAGGAAACAAATGCAAGAAGGCAGGGATTATAGAAATTTTAAGATAAAAATTTGGATTCAAGCTAATATACAGTCAGACTGCCAGGGGCTGAAATAAATGGTTTACACAATCAAGATTTCTGGTATAGAAGTTCCCTGTTTTTGTAAGTATAACAAGGCACTCTCTTAATACTGATTTAGCAACAATCTAACATTAACATATCTTCACTACAAATATGAACAAGTGGTGTGTTACAAGAGAAAATTTCATATAAAGTGCATGCATGCATATTTTCATTTCCCTAAACAAAACCCCACATCTGTGTTTGCAATTATTTCAGAAAATATGCCAACTTTATTTTATGAAATGAAATCACGTTGCATATCTAAGTGATGCCACGACACTGTGCTGTGCAGATATTAAAGGGAGGAAGAGAGTTACAGTGCTGTACTTCTGACTGACATCAGGATGCTTATTAGTGGACTTGTTGACTAGTAGCACTTTGGGTGTGGTTGTTTTACAGTCACTAGCACTGATTGGAGACCTATGTGCCAGTTGCCATGCTGAGTTCTATACAGGTCTCATACTGTCACAATCACCAACTTGCAGATGAGGAAGCTCAGACTTAAAGAAGTTCATTATCTTGATTGAGATCAACCCATAATGAAACAGAAGAGCTGAGAAACAAATACAGATATGCTCTGAACCATTATGCTGTGTGAGCTTCACCATGTGCTTCCTGCACCATAACCACAGATTTAAAAACAAAGAACCATTTTAATGAAAATGAGCACAAACGAATAAATAGGCTCATAGAGGACAGAACATTATAGGATAAAATTAGGTATGTTCACATCAATGATCCCACTTGATTTTTAACATAATAGCTCTTTTAAATGGAAAAAAAATTTCCATTTTTTGTGAGATAGCTGAGATTTAAGGAAGGTAGATGATACGCCCAGAATTATCACACAAGAAGTAAGAAGCAGAGTCAAGACTTGTACCCAGGCCTCTGAAGTTTATATCCCTACTCTTTCTGCCTTTTAGGACAAACTGTTTTCTCATTGAATATTTTAGTCGTTTCTTAGCACACATTTACCTAAATTTCAACTCTTACAATGTATTAAATACAATTTTCCATTTATTTCTGAAACAAATAACCAATCAAATTTAGTGCTACTCCCTTATCAAACAATGAAGATGCTAGTCATAATTCAAGTCTGTGTCCTTGGAGTGATGGCTTTTATTAGCAAGATTTTTAAAAGCAAGAGTAGAGAGAGCGAGTCAGGCAGCATAAACAACCCCAGAGATTCACTTCTTCCACTGATTTATGATAGAAATTGTCATCCTGTTTTAAAAGGAAAAGAATAAAAAGATGAAAAAAAATGGAGCTTTGAACAAGAAAGAGACACAATGATTACAAAAACAGTAGCAAGATCAGAGTTATGTAACTTAGGACTAAAAGTGATTTGATACACATGTGCTTCAAGAAAATTGTGCAAAGTGTAGTTGGGTGGATTTCAGGGAGACCCAACCTTCTAATAATGTCAAGGTCAGAAGGAAGAAAAGGGACATGGTATGGACACCATCGATAGGAGAAGAGATAGAGGATAATCTGTAAATATGAAAATTTTTTTCAGAAGAAAATAGTCAAAAAATGAAAAGAAAAAAAAATTCTTTAATTGGCAGGGAAGCTAAAAAACTGAGGATAAACATGATCATTGTGAGGGAATGTGCAAGAGTATTACCAAGCAAAAATTTAAGCAGATTCAATTTTTACATGAATGATGGAAAAAAATCACCATACAGGAAATAACCAAAAAAAGGTGAAATAGAAGGGCGGTTTGGAAACTTTTATTATTATTGCATTGTAACCTGAAATTAGATATTTAAGAACAATTTTAAATAGACTACCAATAAAAAGAAATAAACACATATTTATCTTCTGGGCTGTACTACTTAATGTGACAACCAAATGTGGAGCCAAAAGTGGATTCAAACTGCTAAAAAAGAGAAAAATCAGGTCTTAAGAAGGATGCTCTTGAAGATCACATCTGAGGTTGCCCATGCCATTTTCTATCAATGTAAAAACATTAAATTTGTAAAATGTATCTCTAGTAATGCTTGCTTTGTTGTTTTTCCAGACAATTGGGCAGCAGAAATGTCACCTGATCCATGCTTAAGTTCTTGAGAGAACTAGAAATATAATGGGTTTCAAAACACCTTCAACTGCTGGCATGCTGAATGCTTCCTGCCTAATTCTGTTGGACAACAGAGACAAAGTAAGCCCTGTAATTACATCCCAGCCCCATCTACGCTTGCAGTCATGTAATTAATACTTCCTCTGTAAAGCAATGGAATAATTTAAAGAGCAGATATTTTTCAGCCATGGTCTGAAAAAAAAAACCCCGAGAGGGGAATACATGTGCATTTTAGCTACGTGCAGACACTTCTGGGATTCCATTTGCTAAGAGAAACTGTAACTGGATTCTCTGAGCTTTCATTGTACCAAGAGATGAAAATGATACTTCCTTCCTGCTAAAGGCTATAAGAGGGGTAGAAGAAAAGGTGACTGGAGCCCATATTTATTCCATGAGGGTTTATGAAAATGGTAAACAGAATCTTAGTTCCTGGCTACCTGAGCCACCCTAGTATGGTGCCAACCACATTTGCAGAACCTTAGCCAGGAAATCGGTGCAGAAATCTGGCACCAAAGGTTAGACCTCAACTTACATGGTAGAAATAAAACCCTGCCCTCCAGTAAATCTATGCTGACTCCCAAACCCATTCATGGTTTCTAATGTCTCTCTCTGAAGAAACATTCATAGGAGTGAATGTAGATCCTACAGAACTCAGAGACACATATGAAATTATTTTGTAATGCAAAAGCACAGAACAGAGTAAGAATGTAAACTAATGATATAGACGTTTATTACCATGAAGCTCCATTTTCATCAATTGTTCCAATTTTAATATGTTGACATTATTTTCTTTTAAAGAATTTGTACACATGCCCAGTAAAAATTCTATATTTTCAAAATCCATCTCCATTCCCAACCAAATCCAAAAAAAAAAAAAATCCTCTCTTCCTTTTCAACTGTTTCTGTTTAATTTTTAGACTTGCAAAACATAGTGTTATGGTCCACACAAAGCCCAGGAGATGCCTATTTCCCCTTCCTGAAACAATCCCTCCCGTTGCTTTTCACAATAACTAAACTTCATTCTTGACAGTGATGATATTTCTAAAAAGAAATCTTTCCTGATCATATTTCTATTTCTCTACAGTGTTATTCTTTCTATATCTATAAAAACACCTAATAGTCTTGAACACTTTGCTTATTGATTTGTCTGTATTATGAAATATGACATAAAATTCTGAAAATGAAGAAATTGGAGAGACACAAACATTTAGTGCATGACAACATTATTCCTAGTTTAGGTCCCCTTAACATAGTAAAAAGCAAATTGCTTGATTATTTGATTGTATTACTCCATAATTTTAATAAAGGTGCTCTGTTCTATTCTAGCAGAATACAGTTCTAATCTACTAGTAACTAATATTCATTTCCAAAATAATTTGACTTGACATAGGCATCTACCTTCTAGTAACTTGATTGGGTCTATTTTATATTCATAAACTCAGTTGGTTTGCTCATGAATTATGGAAGCTCTTAATTCCACACTATGAATTATGCCAACAAAAACATGAAATTTTTAAGACAATATATAATTCTGCATAAATATTTAAAGGCAATAAGCCAGATTTATATTCCATGAAACATAAAATAAAAATCCCAACAAAAGAACACAGTGATTGATAGGATACATCAAAACACACCACCTTTTTGGCACAATGATTCTGTGCTCGCATATAAATAGTCTCCTGTTCTGCAAGCAAACCCGCAGGAGAGGGAGTCCCTCTCCATTGGGGATCACTCCATTTTTCCATTAGAAAAGAGCAAATGGGAGTTTTAATATACTTTTGGCTTAGGAACTCTGAAATTCAATATATGTTCCAATTTGCAAAATCTGGAAAGACAAAATAGGCCAATGGCCCAGTTCCAAGTGGACTCAGTTTTCCAGAGTCAAAAACTAAAGCATGAAAACAGAAAGAGAACTCTCACTAAAATTACTAAGAGTAAGGATGTTTTAATTGAACATTTTATTCATCTTACTCATCATTTTTCACTTCATTTAATCAATCTTATCTCAAAAATTCAGAGATTCAATCCACCTTAAAATTATTAGAAAGGTTTTGTTAAAGATATACAGAAATTAATTCACAGGCATACTGTGAACACTCATTGGAATAAGCCTCTTAAGAGCAATGTTAGCAAACCAATGTACGTAGAATCCAGAGTTAATCTATTCATGTATTTGACATTTTCTGGGTGACATAAGCTATATACAAAGCATCGCATCACAAATATTGTTCAGGAAACAAATAACTGTAGGTTCGAGTTAGAATGTTGGGCTAAATATATATCCAAAGAGATTATGCTGAGGACTTAGAAGTTCTGCCTAGGAGTGTAGCTCAGAGATAGAGCATGTGCTTAGCATGTATTAGGTTCTGAGTTCAATCCCCAACACCAAAAGATAAAAGAAAAGGAAAGTTCTTTATCATCAGAAAAAGACAGTGTTCTCCAATGTATGTACAAATACTCTTCAGTGAGAGGAAAATGGGGATGTTTCATCAAGATCGCAGCAGAAGGCAGAAGCAAGCCCTCCAGGTGCACCGAGGAAAGCCATCAACACAGCATTCCCTGTGCTAACTTTAGTAGCCATTTGCAGCCCATCCTACACAGGTCAAAAACAGTAGGGTAAGATTTGCTAACAATGCATTATGTAAATAAATTGTTTTGTTCTGCATATCTCATATGGTTAGGTCAAACCATAGCACTACTGCACACACTCCACTTATGCAGTCTTCTACCTATCCAATGCCTTTTCTTCTCTAAATTTACATGGCACTGTTCTTTTGTTTGCCTCTTTAGTCTTTGGACCGATCTTTTCCCATCTCCTCTAGAGAATATTCTTACCCTGCAGTATTTAAATACCGAGGTCCTGCCCTTTTGAGAACTGCATCATTTAGTCCAGAACGCTGGCTTCAATCTTTCTCCTGTGTTCCAGTTGCAAATATCTGGCTCTTTACTGGGTAGTTTTTTTGGATGTCTTGTACATTCAGACCTACTAGCTTCTCCATGCCCCCTAATTTGTCATAATACTACTAATCATTCACAAACACTAATGTAAAATCTGAGACCAGTCTGGGATTTTTTCCTTTCCGTCATCGTCCAGAGGTCACATGATTGAAATTCCTCCTTCATCCCCCAGCAGCCTTTTAAAAAAACTTTCACTGTTTCTTTTTCATTTGTTTACTGAGATAAATTTTGTAATTAATGAATTGCCAAATATCTGTTAACTGAGCAGTAAAGCACTCTGGGTCTATATTAGGAAAAATAGACAAGCAAATATTGAATGATATTATAAACTTACTTTTAAATTACTTCCCTTTCTTAAACCTTTTTCTAGCATTCTGATTTATCCTTGATATCATCAAATTTTCTCAGAGTTTTACTCCCCAATTGATTGAAAACCCTCCAACTCTTCTTTATAATCTATAAACCAGCTATAGATTCCTAAAAGGGATGTAAATGAATTTAAAAAATATGAGCCTAAATTTCTAAAAATGAATGTAAATTTTCCTAAGAGGACTAAGGGACAAGTGAATTGTAAATCACATTCCCCTTGAGAGGTAATCACTGAAAATGGAGAACTAGGGATCCCCAAGTTGGGTGTGAGTCAATGTCAGAAACTGAGGACAAGAGGGTATGTCATCACAGAGGAGTGGTGAACACAGGTAAACAGAAAGCAAGCCAAGTCAGGACAAAAGTGAACTAGCAAAGCAGAACTCTGGGAGCAACCAGAGAACTACAGATAGAGCATTTGATGAAGAAGGAAGCCAAGGAAACTGGGAAATGCTTTTGAGAGACTAGAGGGACATCATCAATGGCCAGCAGACATGAATGGTAGTTCCTTGTGGGGAGGGGTGCTACCGGGTATTGAACCTAAGGGCACTTGACCACTGAGCCACATCTCCAGTCCTTTTAAATATTAAATTTAGAGACCGTGCCTCGCAGAGTCACGTAAGACCTTGCTAAGTTGCAGACAGATGCTGGTGTTGAACCTGTGATCCTTCTGCCTCAGCCTCCTGAGCCACTGGATCACATGCATGCACTGCCGTACTTGGCTTAGAAGTTCCTTTTGAAGATTTCAACTTGCCAATACATGTGTTCTCCGGTCTGTCTTAAAGAAGCAAAACTCTGCCTTCATTTTTTTGTTGTTGTTGCTAGTGTGATGAATCACCTTTATGTTAATTATTAAACTTAATTTTTTAAAGAAAAGTTTCAGAATTACAGAATTTGAGGAGAAAGTACAGAGAATTTTCACCTACACCTCTCTGATCCCCTGTCCCCCAGTTTTCCCTGTAATTAACACTATGCATTTTCCATTAGTGTGATACATTTGTTATAATTGATGAGCCAATATCAATACATTAGTAATTGAGATCCATAGTTTACATTAAGGTTCACTCCATTTGTTGTCTATTCTGCAGGTTTTGACAAATGTGTGATGATGTATATCCATCATTATGGTATCACATGGAATGGTTTATTCTTCTCAAAGTATCCCTATGCTTCACCTGTCCTAGGTTCCACTCCTCCTGCCCCCAAGATCCAATCTGGCATCATCTGCATTAATGTTTTTTAAGTTTTATTTCTTTATTATAATTATCAATGTTATTAATTGTACCAAATAATGAGTTTCACTGTGACATTCTCTTTCTTTCTTTCCTTCCTTCCTTCCTTCTTTCCTTCCTTCCTTACTTTTTTCTTCCTTCTTTTTGTACCAGGGATTGAACCAAGGGGCACTAAACTACTGAGAAACATCGCCAGCCCTTTTTTCTATTTTATTTAATGACAGGGTCTCACTGAGTTGCTTAGCACCTTGCTTAGTTACTGAGGCTGGCTTTGAACTTAGATCCTCCTGCCTCAGCCTCAGAAGCCACTGGGATCACAGGTGTGCGCCACCATGCCCAGCTCACTGTGACATTTTCACACATGAGCTTCATGCACTTTGATCATATCTACCTTCCCTATGACCCTCTCCTTCCCCCACTCCTTACCCTTTCTCTTCCCTAATAGTCCCACTTTGACTTTCACCTTTGCTGCAGTAATGTTTAATCTGCACAAAATATTATGGATAGTCATTATGCAAAAAAAAAAGTGTTTTGAACTGTAGAGTTATAAATAGGGATTGCTGGACCCCATTGGTTTTATTTCCCAGTTTCCTGGCTGCTGGTTAAAGTCAAGGGAAGAACATTTATAATATCCAAAAAGGTGATTTGTACACTCAATTTCTTTAAGCTCTTACAGTAAGTATTCCAAAAGTTAATTCAGTATTATTCAGACATATTTTAATTACATTCTTCATTAAATGTAAGCTGTAGTATGTCAAGGACTATGTCTTCATGCCAGCACAGAAGTGAGACCCCGCCTTTTCCTGTGAAGGCCCTTATAAAAGTGCTAAAAAAAAAAAAAAAAAACCCATATGCAACAGCTTATTTTATAGGTGGTAGTGAACTTTAAGTAGAAAAATAGGCAAAGTGCATTTTTGACAACTAGGTGATTTTATTAAGACATAAAATCAATAGGATTATTTAGGTTTGTAGGAGATAAACCAAACAAGTAAACCTCATATGCAACATTATCGATTGTTTTTCTAACTCATTAAAGAAAGCCTAAGTCCCAATGAAACACTTTTAAGTAGTTCTTAATAGAGTCAATAATTTTCCTTTTGCCATTTGCATTATTTAAAAGTTAGTCACAATAAATATTAGCTTTATGAGGGTCTCTCCACTTGGGCATGAAACATATTTGCAATTTTGCCTTTATTAAATAGATATAATGGAAAAAACCAAGGAAACTTTTCATTGAACAGATATTGGGATGTCTTGCAGAACAACCAAGCTACATGCAAATCAGGGAACCAAGAAGTCAAAAAATTGAAGTGCCTCCAGGATTATCCATCTTTTTTCTCTCCTTTGACTTGTGGGTCATCTTGACATCTCTCCATATCTCTCTCTCTCCCTTTCTCTCTCTCTCTCTCTCTCCTCTCCTCCCTTCCTTGTCTTCCCTCTACCCTTTCATTTTTCTCTCTTACTCATTCTTTCTATTGTCCTCCTCCCCCAGAAAGCCCACCCTTTTCTCTCTGGCCCAGGAGACATGGCATGTGTCCACTCACAACTACTGAGCTCATTACATACTAAAATTTCAGCCAAACACAATACATGCACAGAGTAAGAAGAAAATACTAAGGAAAAGAGTGCATTAACCAAATCAGACCACATGTCAATCAGTTGATCTGAGGACAGCAGAGTTGGGTGCTATAATTTGTACAGTTTGAAATTAATCAATGACTGTATAGTAAAATGGCATCTCTGGCACAATGAGGGGAAATAAGGTACAGTGTCCAGAAGGAAAGTCAGGCTGCTCAGCAGACAAACAGAACTTCCATGTTCTCAGGAAGGAATTATTTATCATGTATTTGTCCCAAGTTGTTTTTCTCAAAGCAGATTTTCCAAGAATTAAATGTGACACCCACATGTTCAGATCTTTTACAAATTGGTATTTAGTAACTTGGGCACGAGTGTCAGCAGTCCCCAGCATGAATAAAGTCCAGGCTGCTCAATACGTCTTCTGGCCTATTTTCTTTCCATTGTTATTTATTTAATGTTACCAGCACAATAAAAAAACAAACAGTGGTATTTAACTTCTTGGCATGAACTAATTTTTGTCTAAATTTTTTTTAAATACTTGGTGTTTTTTAAAGCAAGTGGAAGGCTCACATCATTAAATTTTTATTGACCTTTATGAGTGAGAATGATTTTCCACATTTATTGTTCAGACTAGTGCTTCAAAGAAGCAGTAAGATAACTGCTATGTGTTTATGTGTTAATATGATAATGACCTCATTTAAGAATAATGTGATTGCCCAGCATGCTCCAGGCTATGGGTTCAATCCTCAGCACCACCAAAAATAATAATAATAATCATTTGAAAGGTTTGATCATGTTAAAATTCCATTCAAATTCTGTAATATACTAACCATTTCACAAGAATTGTGATAAACTGATATATAATATCGTAAGATTTTAAAATCTATACAGAGAAAATTACATTTCTCTATCATATTTACATGGATTTTAATATAATCATCATGACCTCAAAATATTCAAAAATTAAGTAGATTACACCATAAAAACAAGTACTAAAAAAACTAAATATTGAGTTAAAATAATTTTTAAAAAGCCCACACTTCAGCATTTTTCCCAGTTGTGCTGGAAAGGGAGAGGAAATTATTTGATTTTATCATATGAGGTCCTACAAAGGTTTCTTGGAAAAAGTTATGACATTATTTCACTCTATTTCAAGAAAAAATTCTGTTTTGCCCTCTCCTCCATCTCCAGCTGGTCTTCCAAAGAAGAAAAGAAGAGACTCGGACAAATCAGATTTTTCCCCTCTAGGACCATCTTCCACAACTTTATTAAACAGAGTCCAGTCCAAGAGCTGTTGGTTGATGACACTCTATATAATATTCTGAGAATTCCTCAAAAGCTGCCCACCATGCCTTCTATACATTATGGGATATCTTTGCTTACAAAGGTTAAAAATGCTGCAAGATAAAACCAGAATACAGATTCAAAGAGTTTCAACTTCTCAATCTTCCTTACCAAGCTTTACAAGGAATACAAAATGGAAAAGAATGTGCAAAAGAAAGCTTCACAGTTCTGACATCAGAACTATGTCAGAGTGTCATTGATGTACCTGAGAAAAGAAGCCAAAAAAGAAAAATAAATAAATCATTGAAACAAAAAGATACAGGAAGGAAAAAAAAAAAGTGTAGGGGACAGAGTTAAAAAAAAAAAAAAAAGAAAGAAAGAAACAAAGGCTCTTCCATCAAGGGGAATATTCAAGGAAAGGAGAAGGGACAGTGTGTGTGGAAAACACAGTATTACTCATAACATGACATGCTTATCCATGAGGAAAGAACCAGAGCAATAGCACATAAGTTCACTTGCTATTGATTAAACATAAAAAATAGTGTTTTTTAAAATAAATTATATTGTCCATAACGTGTGGAGTTTTTTCTGATATTTCTGTGTTTAAAAATAATTACTTTCAGTTTAGTTTTTAGTATCCAGTGAACCCTCTTTAGCTAAATCAACTTATAAAGTTTAATCTATTATGTTGTCAGTTATCGTCTGTCATTGTAATGCACATAGAACTGTGGAATAAAAAGAAAGATTAAAATGAGTTAAGTTTGAAATGTGAACATGAATTCATTTTCTTTTTTCAAGTAAAATCTTAATGAGTAACTCACTGTCAAAACAGTGCATTGAAACATGAGGAAAACTGTCAAATTAAAAGCAAATTAGTATAATAAATGCAGAAAAATAGACTATGATGTGAATAATTCTGGGGAGAATAAAAAGCAATAGGGATAAGTTTCAATACAGTATTCACTCAATTTTAACAGCAGAAAGAAAAACGGGTCAGAAAATGTATATAAGAATAAGGAGATTCCTTTTAAGTCTTCCATAATAGCTCTCCTGGGAAATAATTCTCAATTCCTACGTATGGTAAAAATGGTTATTGGCCATTCTCTAGGGAATTAAATCCTTATCCATGAAGATAAATTAGTTTTATCATGCAACTAAATTTTGCTATTACCAGAAAAGACTATTTTCTAAATTGCTCTATTTGCACAAGTCAATTTGCTATATATGACTGCAGATTTGAAGCTCAGAGTATTTTTTATTAGAAGATTATCTGAAATATTAACTAAAGTGTTCACTAGTTTTTAATTTTAAATGTTTCTCCCTTTTATATCTTTTTTGTCTCTTTTGATAGAAAAGTAGTTACACTAAAGGACTGGAATAATCATACAGAAATGAAAAATAGAAGATCTTGTTATTTCTAATTGTTTAATTGTGCAATACATGTGCTCTTAAGATTTCTAAATTGCTACACTTAAAAAATAAACAAAAACAATTTAATTCCCTGGTGGCTCCCTTTTTGCAGTGGGTCTTTGGATGTGCATGACTGCAAATATCTACAGTACAGAGACAACTGGTAGATTGTCAAGATAACTCTCTATGGGAAAGCAGAGGATGCTCCTGGTAACCCAATTGTCTAATGTAAGCCAAAAAGAAGCATTGATTTCATTCAAAATGTCAACCTGAATAATGCAAACTCCTACAGATGATAGCACATAACTTTAAATGAATGGACATAGGTTCAAAAATAAGATGAGGAACCTTCACAGAATAGAAACCACATAGCATTCCTAAGAGGCCAGATGATGGTGGGAACATGAAGAAGAGGAGGTACATGGCACAGGAAATGCAGGGTAGAATACCATACTAAAATCCAAGAATGTCACATCGCCCTGCAGCGGGGGAAGAGTGGATGCTGGGCAAAATGTGGGGGATGTCCCAGGGACAGCAGAGCCACCCTGTCCCTCTTCCAGGGAGCAGGGAAGGAAACAGAAAGGAATATGGCAGCTTGCATTAGAGTGGCCCCACAGCCACAGTTAGTTGTCAACACCTGGGAACAACAGGAAATACCCTGAACAAGAAAAGAAATACTTACGTTCCCTTAAATTTAACTGAAGACACAGTAGAATATGAGCCTTAGCCAAGGGTTAAGCCAACAATTCTCCCAACCTGGCTGAACAAACAGATGTAGGGGAAATTCTAAGTAATCTCAGGTTCAAACATACACGTTCACAAATCACACTACCAAAGAAATAAGCAACACACAGACAGAAACAAATTCACCCAACAAATAACTTACAGGAGAGAAAACAGACTTGATGAAATAATCAGAAAACATCTTTAAAATTGACATAAAAATGGCATAATAAGTACAGGAAAGATAAGGGAAAACTTTCACTCATAAAACAAAAATAGACTCTATTAAAAAAAAAATCAATCAATCAACTCCCTTCCCTAAAGGAACAAATCTAAGCACTGACTCCCAATCAACTCATAATTGTTTCCATAAAAGTTTCCTGTTAGTTCCCTAGGAAGTTTTATAAATTTTCATGAGCTTAAGTTCCCTTCCTTCCTCCCTCTCACCCTCCCTCTCTCTCTTATTCAGCAATCTCCCTTTCCAAAATAGAGAATCACAGAAGTAGACAACAGAGCTTCCCACTATTATGCCCAGTACCACCATAGCCTTTTATCCCTGGAGTAGCACACATCTCATCATTAGCAGCCAAATGCTTTACACCTCACCTTTACATACTATGCCTGATCATATAGTCACTCTATCTGTAAAGGTCCAAAAGCCTATATTACAAAGCCTTGATTGAGCATCCTGCATTGAATTTTTATCACATTTTTAAAGACAAGAGACATACGAAATTCCTTTCAATAACCATTTCCTGAGAAAGTTGGCCTTGCCTATCCTTTAGCCAAATCATTTCCTCTAAAATGAAGAAATGTTACAGGCAGTGCAATCCAGCTCAGCAATTCGACATTTCATAGGAGTCAACATTCTGAATGTATTTGTTACATTAAGAAAGGAAATGGAGACTATCAATCAGACTTTCAGATCCTGTTTTAATCAGAACCCACTCAGGAAGCAGTCTGAAAAGCCAGAACTTTCAGTGCCTCTGTTCAAGAAGATTTTTTCCTAACTGATTTGCAGCCCACAGAGGAAGAACAAATACTGGCGATGCTTTCTATTTAATTTGGTATAAGTTCATAAAACAAATTGCCCAGATAATTGGACATGTCTTCAATTCTACACTATATTTTCCATAGATGTAAACCAGATTTATAACTTAGAAGTACAGCAATAAATGAGCATTGCTTGTAATAGACTTGTGCCAAGCCTTATGTCAAAGTGAAATAAAAAATGAGACAGACCACTTTGAGTAATCAAATCTGTCAGCTCAGTCGACTCCTTTTAAAGAATTGATGAGAAACTCTAAGGTCTCCAAAAAACAGTTTTTAATTATTTTTAGTAATACAAGTATATGTATGCTATTATATATAGCTATTTCAAATAGATTCCCTAAAAATATACTTATCATCCTAAATCTTATAAATGACTTTTTTCTTGAAGTTTTTTTCCTATTATCCCCCCCCCCCTTTGGAGAATTCAAAACCCACTCACACATGGAAACTACTATCTTGAGGCTAAATTCCCATTTTCCTCTGAGGAGTTTTTCCGCCCCCGCTGAAGTCAGAGTTGGCAATTATGCTTTTCTAGACTGAACCGTCTGGTCACCATTTGTCTGGTCCTTAGTCCAAAAAGGAAAAAAAGAAAAAGAAAGAAAAGAAAAAAACAGAAAAAGAAAAAATAGAGGCCAGCAATATTATGTTCGGAAAAATAGGTGGTTTTTAGGCACATCTGTTAGTCCTGTGATAACTAAATCCAGTTATTATAAGCAAAGCTTAAAACTAAAAGCATCCTCTAATTGAATTCTTCCTCTTTGTGGTCAAGAAAAGGGGGAAAATATTAATAGCAATAAAATAAGGAAAGAGGAATTTCCATCTCCAAAACCTTTCCTAAGTCTATATATTTCTTCAAGCTATTTGCCAACAGCAACATTCTAGAGAAAATGAGCTTAAATAATGGCCCATTCTTGAAATAGAGAAAGTTGATGTATAGATAGATGGAGATCAAATGGCATTATAACACATTTCCAAGATTTATAAAATGGAAAATCTTATCAATTTTAGAGAAATAAAGTATTTTCCCAAAATCTCTCCCTGTATTGTATTTAAGAAAATTATTTGACTATCCATTGCTAAAGAATCCAATAGGCTCAAAATGAATTTATCAGCCTCCTTCTGTTTCTCCTCTTCCTCTTTTGATTTGGGTGGCAGAAATAAAATCCATCATTTGGCCAAACTAGAAACCAGATTATCACATTTGGTTCCTTTTCTCCTTACTTCTTAATAGAATTAATGATAAAGACTTGATAGCTCTAACTACTATTAAATATTTCTTAAAGCTATGCTTCCCTTTCTTCTTACAATTGCTACTCACTTTCCTCTCTGCCTAAATACTCAACCCTTTCCAGTTCACCCAGGGTGCTAATGGAAGTATCTCTGTAAAGGCAAATCCAATCATGTCAATCTCCCCCTTAAAGTCTTTCACTGACATCACAAAACCTACACTAAAATACAAGCACAGGAGTGGGGGCATGGCTCAACGGTAGAGTGCTTGCCTGGTATACAGGAGGCCCTTGTTCCATACCAAGTGCCATCAAAAAAAAAAAAAAATAGTGTTAGCATAAATACCTTGACTTAGTGAACACAAGACTCTTCCAATATCTTTTTTCTCTCTTATCTCCTATCACTTGCTATTATTTCAAAAGTGATCTGTACCTTTTCATGGTCCAAGGCCTCACACATTTTCTTCTCTGTGCTTGAAACACTTCCTTCACTGAGTTTTCATTGAGTACTAAGTGCTACGAAAGTTGAAATGAAACACAAGTGCTTTCAAAATCTTTCTTTACCCTCTGTGCAACGTGGAACACACCATCTCTATAAATACGTACCATGTGGCAGTTCTATTGCTACAAGTCCTTATGTCTGACTTCTCTAACAGTCTGAGCTCCTGAAACATAAAGACCCTGTGTTTTGCTTCTCAATATCCTCACACCCAACTGATAAAAACATTAAGTATTTACTTGTACAGTAGATGAATAAGCTGATGAATGGATGGTAGATATATAACTGATCAAGGCAATGAAATTCCTGCTCTAACTATGGTCAGAGTTTGGGAATTTTTACCTCATTAAGTGGAAATGAACAACTGGATCAATTTTGACAATCATTGAAGTGCACTAGATATTTCAGGACGTTGAGTCATGAGTAGACACAGTAACATAATCCTGGTGAGTTTTTAATTGCATAGATTTTATTCTTTGCAGTTGGTTCCCGCATTATTGTGTTTCTTAGGATTTTTTTGCAATAATTTTATTTTTTAAAATTTGTTTACTATGCTTTCTCCCTTGGCTTTAAAATTCAGAATTGAATCCCAATGGCCCTTGGCTTGGAGGCTGAGTTCAAGGTAGCCTCAACAATTTAGCAAGGTCCTAAGCAACTCAGTGAGACCCTGTCTCTAAACAAAATACAAAAATGGGCTGGAGATGTGGCTCATTGTTCAAGCGCCCCTGGGTTTAATCCCCGGTACTCCCTCCCCCACAAAATAATCAGAATTGGACATAACTGCAAACACCTCTCATTTTTTTTATAGTTTAATGAAATTACATGCCATTAGGCACTTAGTAATATATTTCCATGCTAATTTGAGAGAACATATTTGGAAAGAGACTGACTGAATTTCAGAACATCTTACCACCCTTCCTTTTCCTTCCACCAAATTTTTTGCTGTGTTTTTCCTTTCTATTCTATGCAATGGGAATATTATGTTCCTTTTTTATTTACACAGGAACAAATGGTATAAAAATACATAAATTTTGGGGGGGAAAAGAGTTAATGTAAATTTTCAAAGAGAAATTAATATAATATGCTCATTAAGAGGAAGGCTTTTGAAAAACTGGTACCTTTCTTTCTAACCTCATTTTTGTTTGTTTTTTTTTTTTTTTTTTTTTAATGTCTGACTGAGCACATATCCCATTAACTTGAATAAGGGTTGTTAGCCCTCAGGGGAACTATGCTACCTTCTTCGATTTCCTCTGCTAATGTGGAGGTTATCTATAAAAACACTCTGTGACGTGGGCTATTTTAACTCTTAAACAGAAATTACTTAAGCCTCAGAACTGTATTTTACAAGAATGGAAGCAGTACTTCAATTCTAATTTACATGATGCTTACTCTTCTACTACCATATTGATTTGGAGTTAAACTGACATTACTGCATACAGATTTTTCATCATCTTTTTTGTCTTGTTTTTTAATATATTCAAACATGTCTACTTTTTTGACTCAACGTTTATTCTTTGAAATTATTAAATTTTCAAACCCTCGAAAAATGAGGAGCAATCATGTCTCAAAAGCTTTTATTTCTTTATTTTATATTTGTTAGTGTTTCTGCTATAGAAAAAGTAACTCGCTCTGGCTAATTCTCCTTACAACTACTATACTGTTTCCAATCTGAATTCACCACTGAGCTCCAGGTACTCTCTTTCCAGAGGCAAGACTGATTTCCTTACTCTCTCACCTCACATATGAAGGTTGTTATGAAGTTGATGAGGATAAGAAAGTCATACTGGAAAGAATGCTTTGGATCGTGAATATGCAGCTGCAATGAGGAGATATTTTGGCACTTCCAGCCTTATAAAAGTTAAAGTGATTAATAAGAAGTATGGAATTGATCTACTGAGAATACTGTAATCCCTTCATGGTTATTAAGAGATGTGTGAAGCACATAAAAATAGATGTGGATTATTTGTTACTAAAGGGATTCATGATTCAATTTTATCACCTGTAGAAATTTATATGGCTTTTTAAAAATTTTACAAAACATTCAAAAGTTGTGACTTCCATCCTTAGATCAGTGTTTTTAACTAATGCTGTATCTTAAGAGGTTGTATGAAGAAAATCACATATTCTAACACACATACACATGTTAGTCTGTTCCTCATGACATTCTACCAAAATAACAAAGTAGATTTTTAAGGTATTAAACCACAAATAAAAGTGTCATGTAAGAAAAGACATCTGAAACACAAATTTTAAAGTTAGAAAACAAGCAGACAAATAGTAACTTAGCCTAAAGAAAAGTGAATCCCAAGACAACCATAAAGTCCAGAAGCAGAAGCAAAATGAGTTACATTACAAAATTTAAAAATCCTCCAGAATTGACAGAATTCCATGAACCTGAAGATAAATTGAGCTTAAATCAAGATCTTTGAATGTCTACAAGTAGAGAACCAGATGTGTAGTCACACCACAGCCAAGCCACTTCTGCAGAAAGCTGAGACTTACCATCTACAGAGGATAAGGCGGAGGGATGCTGGTCTAGAGAATGCAGGATTCAGGGGAGGACTCATTAACTGTCCTGGGCTGTACACTGAACCCTGGGATCTCCCTGATTCTTCCCTCACCTAGCACTAAGAACACCAGCAGTAAGTATTAAAGCCTCCTGTTAGGATGTTGACTAATTCTTCTGTGGGGCAACTAACCAGGCTAAGCCCAAAAATTGGAAAGACACTTGTAGCCGGTAGTTTACTGATGGAACAATAGGGCTAAATTACCCAACAAAGTGGCATGTTAGTGAATAACCCCATGACATTCTAATCATCAATTTAGTGACTCATATTTAAACATTTATAGGCAGACACATATCCCCAGAAACTAGAAGAAAACCTCCAACATTAAAGAAGACACACACAGAAAAGAAATTTTGATAAAACAATGAAAGCAGAGGTTGAGAGTGTAGCTCAAAGTAAAGTACTTTTGCCTAGCAAGTGGCTAAGCCCTAGGTTGGATCCCCAGCACTGCAGGAAAAAAAGATGATAATGATGATGATGATAAAGAAGAAAACTTCCAGTTGTGTGTCAGTGTGTATATGGACAGGTTTGTGTGTTTGTGGGTGTGTGTTTACTTCTAGTTCCCAAGAGATAAAGTTTACTTCCATGAGAAAAATAACATCATGAGGTTAAAAAATAAAAACAGATACAAATATAGAATACTTTTGGTAATTAGAAATATAATAGAAATGAAAAAATCAAGTAGAATATTTTAAATTTAAATGTAAGTATATCTAAGAAATTAGAATAAAAAAACCTAAATATAGGAAATTTAAAAGAAGAAATTATGGTAAAAGAATATTTAAAAAATAATAAAACATTTCAAAAGTGGAATTCAGAGTAAAATGTTCATAGAATCCTCAACATAGTGTGATATATGGGGGAAACCCACACCAAGGCAAATCACTTTGAAATTTAGGAAATAGAAATAAAACTTCTAAAGAGAAAAGATCACAATTAAATCAAACTTGTTAGTAGCAATACTAAATACTAAACAATAGCAATAAAACTAAATAAATACATAAAAATAACTTAAAAATTATGAATGAATATTATTGACATCCTATACCTTTACAGCAGCCAAATCAGAAATGAAGTGCAAGAGTGGAATAATGACATTTTCAAACTTAAAAATTAATATAAGCTTGATCTTCCATGAACTCTTTCCCAAAAAATTAATAGGAGACATATCACCAAAATGAGGATATAGAAGAAGATAAAGAAAGTCATAAAATCTACATCCACAGAATCCAATGACAGGAACAACAGTGGAATTTCTGGAATGATGGTTTAGGGAGATGACAAAATGACAATAGTTCTGCAAAGGACCAAGTGAGTAATAAGTTCAGAGGTGCTCAGGAAAATATCTCCAAGAAAATGGAAATAATAGAAATGTCTATATGTTTAAAATGTTGAGAAGATATTTGCACTTTAGCAGAGAATTAGGGAATGAACTATTGATAAATAGAAAATAAAGCAACCAACCAGCATGCATGCACATGCAAAAATTATAACTCAATTATTTAAAAAATACCCAATAAAGACCATATAAACATAATAATATGGATTAACTAGGAATAAAATATTTATACACTCATTATATAATAATGTAAAAACTGATTATTGATCAAATAAAAAAGCATAATGTAAAAATGAGAGAAGATGGGGGGTAAAAATAATAACAGAATGTGCGACAGATACCATTGCCCTGTGTACATGCATGAACGCACAGATGGTCTGACTCTACTTTGTGTACAACCAGTGAAACAATAGCTGTACTCCATTTGTGTTCAATGAATCAATAAGTAAAAAAAAATAAATAAATAAATAAATGCTAGGTGTACAAAAAAAAAACGAGAGAAGAAAGTGAAAAAGATTAGAGGTATAAAATAGTTAAATACATATCTTTCATTATAGTAAGTGTATACACACTGTATGAAACTAGAAAAATGTAGCCATATTATTAAAATGTAGCTATTTTATCCAATTTTTATTAGCAATTTATAGGTAAATTGAAAGAAATGCATGGAAGTTTTGAAACTGATCAGTTAAGAATTGGAAAGGAGAATACACATTGTTTTCATAAAAGACTTGTAGAAATATTAGAATGCAGACATTTATTAAAATTATACATTTCCTTATGCTACTTATCAACTTTTAACTGATTTTATTTACCTATTTTAGCAGTAACTTCAAGAAATACTATTGTTGGACTTGCAAACACGGAGTTATTCCAAAAACGGCTATGCTGTACTGGAAAAATCTAGAAACAATTCCCAGACCTGGATAAAACCATTCCATCTTAAAATCAACCAGGTGTGCAGTGCTGAGCAATGCAGTGAGGAAATAATGGGCAATAGTAGGAATGGAAACCAGAATCAATAATAATGATTTTTTCAGAGGGAAATTTTCCAGTGCCAAGAAATAATTAGGGATTGGGGAGAACTAGTAGGTCCAACTACTGAAAAGAGAGAATTTTAAGGATGAGAATAAACAGATAAATTAATATAAATCATATTACTCATATATGTTGAGCACTTTTACACCTATAATATCATGCAATGCTTTCAGAAATTGATATTCTAAACAGGTTCATATTTTAAATAAGAGAATTAGCATCCACCTATGTTATCTCCCCATATTACCAATGGTGGTATTTTGTTGTTGTTGTTGTTGTTATGCTCAAAAACCAAGTTTTATTTTGATATAAACTTGGTCCCACAGTCACATATGCTTTCTGTATAACTTCTCTCTTGGTTATTGCTCCCAGTTAATAGGCTATACACATGCTGAGAATGGCTCTACCATCTTCTAGACTAGAGGGTTAATTAAGAAAATGGGACCCTGCCTTATCTCTATCAATTTCTACTGCATATATTGTACTGGAAATCCATCCACTTCTCAATCAGGTCTTCAGAAAAATGGTCTGAAATTGCTGTCCATACTTTTTCACTTTCACCTCTTCAAATGACCTTACATGACCTTCAAATGACCCTTTCCCTCTAAGTATCCCTCAGTCTTTTCTGTTTGACAATTTATCACTGCTTAGAACCCCAGTAGTTGGTCTTGGGTCCTCTCCTCCTCTCTCTAACTTTCTCTAACAATATCATCCACACCTTTAAGCAAATGACATGCCCAACCATCTGCCATATTTCTTTGATTGGAGTTCTTGATTATAATTCGTATAGTATTTCCCACATCTTGTTGTCATTACAAATTCCCTTTTTTCTTAAGAAAACCCACAATGCACATAAGAAACAGAGGACCAAACTAGGTCCAAACTAGGGTATAATCTTAGTCTCTTCCTTCATCCTTATCCTTATCCCCACATCAATCATCTTTATCCATATATTATCAATCCTTCTGTTTGTCTGAATCATTTTCTTCCTCCATTGTTGTCTTTTTTCAAAGCTTCATCTCAACAGTACTTTGACAGACAGTGATAATATTCCCATCCCCAGTTCCATTCCTTAGGTCTCCTGAACCTCCAGTGCAAGTTCTATACTAACTCCAAGGTGATCTCTAAAATACAAGTCTTCTCTTTTAATTCAATGGCGTAAGCCATTTCAATAGCTTCTAAATACCTGTGGAATAAAGTCCAAACACATTAGCATATGGCCTTCCATGACCAAACAATTAGCTACTTATCCCACTTATCTCTTACTATACCACATTTTCTCTACATTACCCACAGTGCATTCCTTCAGCTCTGGATTACACATCTTAACTTCTATTCAGGTTGCATCATCGGTCAGGAATTGAATTCCCTTTCCTTCCACATTTTCACACCCAAATGGAGATATGCATATGTTAGTCTAGTAACAAAGGAAGTACTAAGGAGCACAGAACCATGAGTGCTGTGGAATGGCTAAAGGATGAAGGCCCTTCTGAGGAATGGCAAAATAATGGGATTCAGTTGGGTGACAAGTAGTGTTACTGAGTTTGAAATGGATGATGCATCCTATGTACTGAACAAGGTAAATGATGTTACAATGTTCCATGGGGCCTGGTTATGCTGCATTTGAGATGCTACCATATGGCATATTTTGAAAATATTCCATGATCACAGATGGCTATATAAATTTCACAGACTGGACTTATGTAATAGATTATGAAAGTCAAGCTTTATGGTATTTAAACTGCTTCATTTATCAGAGACTTTCATAATTTGTATATTAGGGATACAAAATCTATTCAATCAGGAAAAAATAGCTATTAAATTCGGAACTCGTGTTTCTTCTTTAGTTCCAGGTTCTTTGATGTCTTTTGGATCAGTACATTTACTGCTTACTTTCATTGATTTAAAATTTCAGCCTTGAATTTGGGGCCCTGCTTCCTCAATGTTTAGTTCATATTCTATTACATATACAAATTTAGGGCCTCTTCTGTTTTTCTAGGTTGATAAATATATTGTCAAAATTAGAGATGAAAGCCCAACAAACTTAAACACTAGGAGGAGATAATGTGAACAATGTATAGCACCTACAAAAATTCTGGAGAGATGACTGGAATGTAGATATAGGTGACACATGCTGAAGAAAGAATCAGTGTAATAAGAAGAGTCATTGCCTAGGCTATCAAATGCATATAGAAATAATGCAGTATGATTGGGAACTAGACTCTGAGAGGGACAGCAACCTGTTCAGTCTTGAGTCTAATTTTTTAACACTTAATGAACCATAGAGTCAGGCTGGGGTTGTGGCTTAGTGGTAGAGTGCTTGCCTAGCACATGTGAGACACTGGGTTCGATACTTAGCACCCCACATAAAGGAATGAAAGAAATAAGGGTCCATCAACATCTAAAAAACATTTTTTTAAAAAAGCCCTAGAGTCAAAAAATAGTAAATGAATGGAAGATCTTCAAGATCATCTATTTATCCTTTTTTTTTTTTTTAATAAATTTCAAGAACCAAGCCTCAGAGTGTTTCAGTTGCAAAATAGCTTCCTCAAAAAATAGATTATAATGAGCAGTAGAAATAAATGGAGTCTCTCAGGAGTTCTAGCTTCCAAGATGACACAAAAAGAAGGCAAAAAGGAAGAAGAGGAGAAGAAACAGTGGTCCTGTCCATAGTGGCCATGACCATGAGCATCCTTTTAACCATATGAACAGTAGGAGGTGTACCCAAGAACAAGGCCATTAAATAGTTTGTTGAAATGTCCCACTAAGCTATCAGGGACATTTCCAAAGCAAGTGTCTTCAATGCCTGTGTACTTTCCAAGCTGTATATGAGGGTGCATTACTGCATGAGTTATGCCAGTCACAGCCAAGGGACCAGGATCCAACTCGTGAATATCAGAAAGATCAAGCACCCCAGCATGATTTAGACCTTCTGGTAATGCCCAAAGATCTCCACAATAGTCCATGTAAGGAACTGAGTGCTTAAAGAGTAGAGAAAAACTATCTTCTGGGGGATGGGGAATGGAAGTCTTAATAAAATGAGTAAATATGTTAACTGTCTGCACAAAGAGAGTTGCTAATTCCTGAGTAAATGCTGGATAACTGTCTCATAATTAGGTAATTAAGAGGTAAGGAATACTCATAAAAATTTCCATAGGCAGGAGGAGGGCACCTCATGCTTGTTTTCCAAAGCAGATACTGAAAAATATCAATCAGGAAGACCATTGACTTCCATACCATTGTGCAAAAAAATATCAAAAAGTTGTAAACATTTTCCTAGAAATGAATGTCAAGGGTGTAAATGCAGAGAATTTAATGAAGAGCACACAGGGCTGTATTTGGTAGTCATAGGTGGCTACCAAGGCACTAGGAAAATATAGTCCAAAATGAAGTATGCTACATGGGAAACCTGAACATAACAGATGTACAAAAAAACCTAGGTAAAATTTCTCATTAATAATATATATTGAGCTGGGCACAGTGGCACACGTCTGTAATCCCAGGGATTTAGGAGGCTAGGGCATATGATCTCAAGTTCAAAGTCAGCCTCAGCAAAAGCAAGGCTCTAAGCAACTCAGTGAGACCCTGTCTCTAAATAAAATACAAAATAGGGCTGGGGATGTGGCTCAGTGGTTGAGTGACCCTGAATTCAATCCCTGGTACCCTGCCCCCCAAAATGAATATAGATAATGAATAATAATAGATAATGGTCAGGTAATCAGTGTAATGGGCTCCATCAAGGCCTTTTTCCTATGTAAAGATCATGAGGCCTACCTGTGGGAACATGACAGCCAATTCTTTTGTCCCTGAGCTGCAGGAAAATGGAAGGTGGCTGAACCCAGATGGGAGTAGAGGAAGGATTAAAACTCAAAGGCTAAAGGATCAGGTTAATAGCCTTAACACTTTTCCAATACCTATTTAACATAAATTTTGACCAATGGTTTTAGTACTTTTTAATGCCTGTTTAACATAGATTTGGTCAATGTTAATACCCCAAAACCATATAAGCCTCTGGGCTAGCACATTGCAGTTCTCATCTCTTCTCTTCTCACTTAAATGAATCCTATCTTGTTTACTATTCCCTTCTATTATTGTTCATGGATTTTATTCTTCAAATTTGTGAGATAAGAACCCAGAAAGAAATTGGTGAAGCAGAAAATCTAGTCTTATCGCAAAACTCCAGTTTCAATTATGTATTGAAATAACATCAGCAGGATAATTTGGTTGAGTAAAATATATTACTAAAACTAATGTTGCCTATTTCTCTACCTTTTTAAAAAATGAGAGGGTTAATAAAACATTTAAAACCATATAGGTGGCTCAAATTTGTGTTTCATTTTATATTTCTACATTAGATAGCACCAGTAGAGAAAATAAGTGGGAAAGGTCATTCTCAAATATTATATACACTGAGCATTTTTCACTTAAGTTGTTTAATCTTATATTCATAACAATTAAAGATAATTTCAATAGCTATTATGCTCATGTCTTAGAGTTCCAAGAAACTTCATTTTTTCTTTTACTTAAAATTTTGAATATCAGGGTAAAATTAGTTAAAGATAATTTTTTCCCAGCATTGTAACTCCTATTGTAAGCATTTAATATTAGTCTGAGATACAGAAACAAAATGTAAGGTCTTCTAAGTAATAAATATTGTACTCTCAGTCCTTGAGGTATAGAAAATATATCGAAGAAAAACCCATCATAAAACCTGAAGGAATTTGTACTCACCATGAATAAATGATGAATGAGGCATGTAATTAAGTGAAGAGCACTTCCCTAGCATGTGAGGGGTTTTTAGATCGATCCCCAGTGCCAAAAAAAAAAAAAAAAAGAAAGAGAAAGAAAGAAATGATGTTATAGGTGATAGATATGCTAATTATTGAGTTGATCAATACCCCATATATACATGAATCAAAGTATCACACTGAGCTTAAAATGTGTACAAATATTACGTTAATTTATAAATAAGATAAAACAAAATACAAAGCTGAGCCAAGTAATAAGGAAAATACTGATACTGTTACCCTGCTCTGCTAATTTACATTAAGATAACACGTAGGCAGACTATACCCTGCCCTTCCTGGATATTTTTAATTGGTAAACCTTCTGTCTTTCACTAATGTATCTTATTTCTTCCATTATCTATAAAAGAAGCAAGTGTTCTTTCACCTTGAAAACTGAAATACCTTTTCCTGATATAATCAGATGCTTTCCAAACCCTTTTAAAGGAAAGGAAATTGCTCCTCTGGCTGCCAGCCATCATGCAGCTGAGAACATGCCTCTCAGGAAGGGAAGCACCCTAATGAATGACTTTCTTTTGACAGAGAGACAATCCCTGCAGTCATTCCACACAAGCTGCTGTTATTTAGATACTAATGGAATAAATAAAAACAGATAAATAAAGACATAACTTCCCATGTGCGGTTGTCAGAGGTGATAGTAAAGATAGAAACTCATTTCCAACCAATCAAACTGTTGAATTTAACTACTTAAAAGAAAGTGACAAAAACTCATTTTGGTAATTTCGTCCTTTTATGTATTATTAAATTATCTGAAAGAAGGAACAAAGGAAGGAAATAAAGAATGGAAAGAAGGGAGACAATATTTAATCATGCACACATTGCTTGGAAATTTGGCATGGTTAATTCACATTCTCTTCTTCCCTCCATAGGTTTTGTTTGTTTGTTTGTCTTGTGATACTAGGAATTGAACTCAGGGATGGTTTACCACTGAGCTATATTCCCAACCTTTTTTTTTTTTTTAAAGGCAGGTCTCACTAAGTTTCCCAGGCTAACCTTGAACTTGCAATTCTCCTGCCTCAGCCTCTCAGTATCTGGGATTACAAGCATGTACCACTGCGCCTGTTCCTTCCACTGCTTTACACTTAACATTTAATCTTTATTATACGAGTGGAGCTAGAGCTGGTCCCAGAATTGTGGTTTCAACAAATTTCTGAGAGGAGAGGAGGGGCCCCAGGGACACTCATTAACAGCACCAAGGCCTTGCAATCCATTGACTTGCATAAGGTCATGCATTAAAATATCAAGTTACAACAAAGCATCTTTTCAAAATCATACTAACAGTCGCTGAACTTTATCAGCCTAATCTAGAAATGTTTTCTCCAGACATACTAGGTGGAATTAATTCAGTCAATTATAGTTGTGTAACCAATACTTTGCACTGTAGAGAGACACCAAAAAAAAAAAATGCATTGGACTTGATTCTTGCCCTGAAACACAATGTGAGGTCAAAGGGAAGAAAAGACAGTTCCAGTAATCTATTGCTGCATAAGAATTCATTCCAGAACTTAGTGGTTTTCAAAACAACAGCCATGTTATTGCTCACAATTCTGCAGGTCAGGAAATCGAGCAAGATTCATAGGAAACAGCAAAGTTCTTAATCTAGAGTATTGGCTAATATGGACTGAGTAGGGCTGGAGGGTCCAAGATGGCACACTCATGTGTAAGGGGCTCCAGTGTTGGCAATTGTCCTCCATGTGACCTGTCTCTCCCCTTGAGTCATAGTCTACTCTTATCATTTGGTATTCTAGGCTAAGAATCTTTCCAAGGGTGAAAGAGGGAGTCTCAAGATTTCTTAAGACTTAGGGCCAAAAGTCACACATTGTCTCCTCTGGTGCATTCCACTGAATAGCAGACTATAGGATCAGCAGAGTCAAGAGGAGGGGAAAGAGACTTCTTTACTTGACGAAAACAGTGATAAAGTCATATTACTTAGAGAGTGGTAGAATGGGAGAAATTGTTGTAGTAATCTTTGGTAATAGCTTGCCAACTACTTTTGAAACAAATAAAAATTAAAAAGTAAAGGAATTAATACAGAGGTTTCAAATTTATGCAGAGAATTATGCACCACAGAATAATTTTAAGAAACTACTGATGACTAGGGATGCGGCCAAGTGGTATAGCCCTTGCTTAGCATGTGCGAGGCCCTGGATTTGATCCCCAGCATTGGAAAAAAAAAAAATCATGCCATAATAATTAGAATGAATTAAGATGAGCTGTTAAGCCTTTTTTGAACAAGGAATATTATTCATTTCCTTAAATACTCGAAATCACCAGGATACAGGACTGCAGATAACAAAGCTCCCCAAAAGTTGGAGATAAAATAAGTAGGCGTGTACATGCTATGAACAAAAAGATGTGTCACAGCAAGCCTAAACCAGGAGGCACATTGACAGCCTTCTCCACTATTGTTCCACTCTTGCCTGAAAAGAAAATCTGAAGCAAATAAATTGAGTAAAATAAGAACTTACAGGCCAAAGTTTAAATTTTTTAAAAGATTACTTCTTCTCCTGATCGCTTGTTCACACACACAACTAAAAACACACACGTGCACACATACACACACACACACACACACACACACACAAATACACACACACAAAAGCACACATACCTCTCAATAAATCAGGGTCAAAGAAAAAATAAATACTATAATACACTAATTAAAACTACTTTTAAAATAATCAAACACAAATGCTACCAACTTATGGCTTGTCATTTTTTCCTCAAAAGTTTCTTAGAAAAATACATAAACTTAAATTCCTTCA
Organism: Glaucomys volans; assembly: GCA_020662805.1. NCBI lineage: Eukaryota > Metazoa > Chordata > Mammalia > Rodentia > Sciuridae > Glaucomys > Glaucomys volans. Next base: position 58,595 of record JAJEJO010000875.1, read on the forward strand.
TTTATAAGGAAGAAATAATGAAAATATAATCAAGATTCAACTAAAACTAGGAAACTAAGAGCAAAATACTTTGAATGCAGGAGGAAATAATGAAAGACTTTTCTTGCCAGACGGAAGGTCTAAAATTTATGCTATTGGAATATGCTAAAAACCTATCTACATTATACATAAGAAGACTAAAATAGTGAAGAATTCAATTCTACCCCACAATAGCCAATTTCAGTAAATTCTAGTTAATAGAATAATTTTTAATATTAGAAAACCTGCTAATATAACTATTACATAAATGAGATAAACTAAGAAACAATGGTAGTATAAATTTCAACACAATTAACTTTGATACCCACTTATAAAACCTCTACCAATCATAAATAAATTGATAATCATTTAAGACAGTAAGGAATATCTCGATAAGATAGGAAATAATATCTATCTCAAACAGCTAAAGATACAATAGACATTTAAAAAAAAGAACAACCACTTCCATTAATGTCTGAAACAAGATTCCAAGGTCCATTGTTACCAGTATTCCTATTATTACATTATTCTCCATATTAGCAGTTTTCAGGAAATGTCAGACAATGTAATATGGTAAGAAAAAGATTAGTCTTACCTAGGGAAAGATGACAAAATTGCCAGTATTTGATGATGACATAAAATTAAAAGCATCTTTATCTAAGAAGAAAGAGGACAGGAAGGAATGGCAATCTCAAGAACACCCATGAAAATGTTAACCATTGTTGCTTGGGCAGAGGCCAAAAAAAAAAAAATAACTTCTATCTATGATTTTCTCTAAATTCCTTAAGCTTTTTGCAATGACATTACAACAATATTTTTAGAAAGATATATTATTTTCACAAGTATATATGAGTTCTATAGATATATTAGTCTTGGGATTCATATTTTAGAACATCATCACAGGAAGGAGACAGACTCTTCTAAAAAACCAATTGTAGGTCAAACAGGCTACATAGAATTTTCTATGCACTAAAGAGTCATAGTCCCCTTGGCTATAATTTAGAATTTGAAAAATGTTTATTAATAACTTGAGGGATTTCATTATTATTTTCAGACAATATTTCCCCAAATTTCCCTGTAGAGAATTCCAGCCCTTCCTTCCTTCTTCCATTTGGATGTCCAAAGAACATAAACTCACCCACTGATGGCCATTTTGTGGTGTGTATTATAAAGAAAATCTCATTGCAAATTTTAAGATGCGGGCAGAAACTTAGGAAGAGCTAGAAACAATTCACATTATCAAAATCCAGAAAATCATAATTAAGTTCCAATCAATGAAAAAGTGAAAAACTTGACAAAGTCCAAGAGATAATATACCTTGACTTGCAAAATTTTGAACTGTTCTTCTTAATTAACAGTCATGAATGTTATCTTCAATTCATTGACATAAATAGTAAAGACAATTTTTTAAAAGATTGATTGAAATCAACATGTGCCTTTATGATGATAGAATTGATGAGATTAGATTAGTGATTTTCAAATAAAGGCAGTTTTGCCTCATCTTCTTCCCCCATATCACCAGAGGAAGCATTTGGCAATGTCAGGAGATGTTATTGGTTGTTACAACTAGGAGTAAGGGTGCTATTGGCATTTGCTAGCATATTCTGACATCCTCACAGAAAGAATTATCTGGTCCAAAATCTCAATACTACCAAGGTTATGTCAACCTGGATTTGATAACCTTATACATTATGCTTCTGATTCTTTTGAGAAACTTTAAATTTTTCTACCAAAAAATAAAAAAAAAATGCAAAAGATTTTGGAAAGGAATTTACATGCAACTGGAAATCTATATACATGCTCTGGTTTTCTTTGCTACTTTCTGGTTTTCTTTGTAACTCATTTGCATATAATTTTATTATTTTAATTAATTTAAACCTCACAGCAACCTTGTGAGGGGCTGTGGCAGAAAACTAACTGACCCTATTGGTCATTCTTCTCATGTTTTCCAGTCTTGCAGCTGAACACATGGTTGTTCAACTAAAGAATATATTATACTCAGTCCTCTTGATGCTACAAGTGACATCTCAAAAAATGAGGAGGGATGTAATCCATGTGTAGTTCCCAGGTATTTCCTGTGAAACAATTGTCATAGGATGCCCTCATTCTTTTCTCCTTTGGACTAGCTGGAGATGATGAAAATCACAGTATCCACTGTCATATTTTGGATATGGTTTGTCCCCCAGAGTTTTATGCGCTGAAGATTTGGTCCCCAGTTTGACATTGTTTAGGTAGTAGAACCTTTCAAAATAGGGCCCAGTGGAAGGTATGTTGCTCATGAGGGCTCCATCCTCAAAATATATGGATTCATGCGATCTCTCAGATGTTGATCAGGTCTGGTAGGAATGTATTAGTTCCTTCAAGAAAGGGTGGTTATAAAAAATGATCCTGGCCCCTCCCCAGTCTTTTGCTTCCTGTCTTTCCATGTGGTTTCTCTCTATCATATGCATGCCCACCATGATGCCATATTATGCTGCAGTATTGCAGAAGGTATTCACCAGAGCCAAGCAGAAGCTGGTGCCGTTCCCTGGGACCTACAAAACTGTGAACTAAATAAACCTAATCCCTGTATAAAGTTTCTAGCCTCAGGTACTTTGCGATAGCAGCACAAAACAAAGAAAGCCAGCCATATTGAATCCACAACCCAAAGAGTCACTTCCTTGCTCTAAGTGTTCCCATAATTTTGGATTATTTTTATTTTTTTATTTTTACAGACTGCATTTTGATTCATTATACACAAATGGGGTATATCTTCTCGTTTCTATGGTTGTGCACGATGTAGATTCATGTCATGCATGTAATCATACATGTACATAGGGTATTTTTAGTGGAAAAGTATTTTTAAATTTTTAAATCCACTGTATTTTTTTTTTTTTTTTTTTTTTAGTATTGGGGATTGAACTCATGGGCACTCCACCACTGAGCCATATCCCCAGTCCTATTTTGTATTTTTTTTAGAGACAGGGTCTCACTGAGTTTCTTAGGGCCTCTGTAAGTTGCTGAGGCTGGCTTTGAACTTCTGATCCTCCTGCCTCAGCCTCCCAAGTGCTGGGATTACAGGCATGCACCACCACACCCCGAATCCACTGTATTTTTAAATACATCATAGATGGAAATTTTGATATTATATAGATTAACCTATGCTTTAACTAGTGTAGAGAGGCACTGCCATTATCCATATTTTAAATACGCAGACTGGAGAAATTAAAACTCTTAATAAAAGTAACAACTAGTAAATTATAAGGTTGAAGTCAAACCAAATGTGGCTCTAGACCCCATGGTACTACCATGCAATACTGCCTTAATAGCTAGAGTCTATCAAAGTCATTCTACATTTGTAATAGTGCAATTCAAAAAGAAAAAAAATCTCCCAAAAGACTTTCCATGATGTCTGTCAAAAGGCACTGGCATTTACAAAAGGAGTGAGAATAGGGGTAATTACATTACACAGGAATAAAACAACTTTTCCAATTCCATTGAAAACTAGAATTTACCTTTTCCTCTAAAGAGAAAAATTAGAGAGCTTTAAACATCTAAATGAACACAGAATGGGTCACACAGAATTTATGGGCAACACTGCCTATAGGTACCAATTCCTAATGGTCTGGTGGGTCTTGGTAAACATCACCAATGGTTTGGCAGACAGTATGTATTCAATCCCCATCTTTTGGTCCTTTTTTACAGGGTGAGATGTTCTTGGAGGTTCTGTTAAAAGTATGGAGAAATCACAGATTTTATTTTGTTGTTTTTTTAAAATAATGTCCATCTGTATAAACTTATATAACATAAATATGATGAAGGTATTTGGGTTAACAAGGAAGAAAGAATGAGAAAGAGATGGAGTGAAAAAGGCATTTTCCTTACTTTGTTTTCAATTTACAAGGTATAAATACCAGGAAAAAAAAAAAAATAAGAGGTAGTATGGAAAGTGAACTAGAGGCTCAATGAAATCCCTACCAAGAAGTCTCACAGAAAAAGAATCTCAAAATTCATATGGCACCACAAAAGACCCTAAATACCCAAACAAATCTTGAGAAAGAAAAAAAATCACACTTGCTGATTTTCAACATCATCACAAAAATATAGTAATCAAGAGTATGATATTGGCATAAAAATACATACCCCAATGAAAACAGAATAGGGATCCAAAAATAAGCCCATGTATATGTAAACTTATCTTTGACAAGGGCACCAAGAATATACAATGAGGAAAAAAAATATCGTCAGTGAAGTTAGTATTCTTGCAAAAGAATACTATTGAACACTTGTCTTACACCATATACAAATATTAACTCCAAATGAGTTAAAGACTTAAATGAAAGCTAATAAACTGCAAAACACCTAGAAGAAAACATAGAGGGAAATCTTCTTGACATTGATCTTGACAATAATTTTTTGGTTATAACACTAAAATCACAGGTAAAGAAAGGCAAAAAATTAACAAGTGAGAATGCATCAAATTAAAGATAAGTTGCTTTTGCACATCAAAAGAAAAAATCAACAAAATAAACAGGCAACTATGGAATGGGAGAAAATATGTGCAAGACACAATATCTGGTAAGGGGTTAATATCTAAAATATATATGGAACAAAACTAAGTCAATAGCAAAACAAATTTTAAAATATAAACAAACAACCTGATTTAAATTGGGCAAAGAACAGAATAGATATTTCTACAAAGAAGACATACAGATGACCAATGGGCATATGAAAAAACACAAAATAATTGAAGAAATGCAAATAAAACCACAATGAGATATCACTTCATACCTGTTAGTGTGGCTATTATGAAAAAGATAATAGATAACAAATGTTGGTAAAGATGGGAAGAAAAGGGAGGGAACCTTTGTGCTATGTTGATACAAATAATTGTGCAAACTTTATGGACAACAGTATGGAAGTTCCTCAAAAAATTAAAATAGAACTACCATATAATTCAACGATTGTATTTCTAGGTATATAACCAAAGGAAATAAAATCAGTAAATTGAAGAGATATCTTCAATAATGTTTATTACAACATTATTCACATTAGCCAAGGTATGGAATCAGTCTACATGTCTATCAGTGAATGAAAGGAGAAAGAAAATGTGGTACTATATACAATGGAATATTATTCAGCCTTAAGAAAAGAAGGAAACCCTGCCATTTGTGACAATGTGGGAGGACATATGTTACTTGAAATAAGTCTGACACAGAAAAACAAATACAGCATGATCTCACTTAAATGTGGAGTCTACCAAAGGAGAACTCAACGAAACAGAGAATAGCATGGTGACTACCAGGGGGCCGGGGATAGAGTAGATCCTGGTTAAAGGTTACAAACTTTCAGTTATAAGATGATCAAATTTGGGTATCTAAGGTACAGTAATGGATGGGTGGCAATGGATGTGTTAGGTTGACTATGGCAATCATTGCACAATGTATTTCAAAAAATCACATTGTACACTTTGAATAAATATGGATTGTATTTACCCATTAAATATTTTAAGTTTGTAATATCAATTGTTTTAAGAACTGTGGGGATTAGCTCCAATTTCACATTCTCTATGTAATCCTTACTGAATGAAATTTTGCAAAGCTTCTGAGTGAAGAATATTGGTGTGGAGAAGATGCAGAGATCACACCAAGAAAGTGAGTAGGTAATTCTTTGGCAAAGGATCTAGAGTGACTTCATAGAAGACATGAGTAAATATGGTTTGAAGAATGAGTAAGAGTGTGACAATTAGACAATCCGATGAAGAGGCAATCTAGGAACAACAGGCACATGTAAAGCCAATAACTAAATAAAAACAAACACAAAATTCTCTTGCTGTTATAGATCATACACAATGACTATGACATGGTTTAGCAGAATTAATCCTGATTACCTACAGACAAAGAGGACATTCACTGGTGTTGTATAAGTAGTGTCATGATATCAGCTTTAAACAGGAAACCTTTAGCTGAACAAATTATGGGAAAAAGTGTTAGCAAAAAGTATTTTAAGGATGTATAAAGGTCCCAGAAATTTGAGAACAGGGGTGCTATATAGTCACGCTTCACAGGAATTATACCAGGAGACCCATCAAAACCAGTCTTCCTGTCTCCTCCACAGATATCATATTTCCATACAATTCTCCTAGCTCCTTTATTTTCCTGGCTTTCTTGCAAGGATCCTTTCCTGCTTCAGCTTGTACATGTCTCTGACTATTTCGACCCCCTCTTCACAATTGCAACTCTTCATACATCACTTTGATACATATCCCTAAGGTTAACTGCCTTAGGCAGGTCTGTTTCCTAATTCCAAATTCCTAAGAGGTGGATCTGATTGGCTCTCTTCCCATTTTTTTGAGCCAGGCTCTGCAAGTCATAGGTTTCTGCTTTGCTGAAACATGGACTTCATGCCTTGGGGTATATGCACTCCCCTGGACCAATAAGTATCAGCCAGATTGGATGGTTATGTGGTACTTCACCATAACAAACCCACTCATTAGTGAGCAAGGCCCTGGGCAGCTTCCCTTAGAAGGGGCTGAAGAAATAGCAGGCTATTATAAACAAGTCTAGCACAGCTTTGATAATTTTGCTCAACAGAGAAACCGTTTTCAACTCAGATACTAATCAAGAAGTGTTTCTTTCTGCCAAATGCAGTAGAATGAAATATGCTTGCAATTGCTGTAGTGGAAAGAACACAGAGGCAGCTGGCCAGAATACACAGAGTACAACAGAGCAAAACACTAGGATGGGCACAGAACCTGTGGTTGGAGAGCAGAGTTGCAGTTCTAACAGGCAAGGAAGAAACCTGTATCAGATAGGGTTCATCAGTTTCCAGTACAAGAAATTTACTCTGGCTGGCTAAGTAAAAAGATAACATATTGGATGGATATAGGGGGAGTCCCAGGAGAAAGAGAAGGCACTCAGGTAACAATCAGATAGCTTTTAGGGAGTTTAAGTTAGAAGTTCATCCAGGTGCTAAAGTTGGAATGAATAGGTCCAACATTTTCAGTGTTTTTGTCCTCTGTCAACTGCTTAAATTCTCAGAATTCCAACAGTGCTCAACTGGGATTGAGGATAAGAAAACACTTCATTGATAAATTCTCTAAAAGAAGTAAGAGTATTCTCCAGAAAAGAACCTTAGGGAAACTTTAAGTTCTATCTAAAAGATAAGGTGGAATGGTTGTTGGATAGAAAAAAAAAATAGCATTCATTACAGAAACGGTCTCTTGAGCAACAAGCAATTAGTAGAGGCAATTGGCAAAATACACTGCTGAGAATAACTCAATAAAGATACCGTTGAAAACACTGGTTACTAAAAGTGAAATCTGAACAAATGTGGATGAAACTGAACCAAGTCTTCCACTGGAAAAAAATGGTAAACACTAAAATGTACAGAATACTTGCTGTGTGCTACAAACCCTTTGATATGGGTGTCCCCCAAAAGCTCATATGTGAGACAATGCAAGAAGGTATAGAGGTGAAACAATTAGATTATGAGAGCTTTAACCTAATAAGTGCATTAATCCACTGATAGGGATTAACTGGGGAGTAGCTGTAGGCAAGCAGGGTGTGACTAGAGGAGGTGGGTGCTTGGGGGCGTACTTCCTGGTACCATGTCCTGAGCCAGTTTCCTTCACTAGGCCCTTTCTCCATGATGTGCTGCCTCACCTTGAGCCTCAAAGAATGGAGTTGGCCATCTCTGAGTGAGACCTCTGAAGCCAAGAGCCCCAAAATAGCCTTTTCCTCATCTAATTGTTTTTGTCAGGTCTTTTGGTCACAGCAGTAAAAAGCTGACTAAAACACCTTTCTAAACATTTCTGATTTCTTAACTCATTTAATTTTCACTTCAACCCCCATGTCGTTATCAGATAAATCCCATTTACAGGGAGAAAGTGGTTACATGAAAGTCTACTGAGGAAGTGGTTGAGTTGGGATCATATCCCTGGCATCTAGTTCTACTACACACTCTGAATAACCTGTTGCAAGGAACAGGGCAAGACAAGGACATGGAACAGGAGGAAGAGAATCAGCAGAAATTAGACAAAGCAAGAAAAAATCTTAGATTCAACAAAACCAGTCCATCTCCCAACTATATAAACTAAGGATTTTACTGGCATTTTGGTTGACAAAATAAAAGGTAATTAAGAGAATCTACTGCATATTGTTTGTATTTTCTTGAATCTGAAGGTGCTGGGGTTATTCTATATTGTAAAATCAGACATTCCATATTAATTTTGTCCTCCTATATCCTCAGGGTCAAGCCCCTCAGCTTAAACCCTGCCCCCACAATAGATCAATGAGTTGTTACAGATCAATGAAAGGGAGGACGGAAACATGGATGTTTTCAGTTTATGCTATTCCACGGGGAAAACATTTTGTATAGTTTTCCACTTCAGTTTTAGATAATCTTTAAACAAGAAAAATTCCTGATAACTTCATTGATTTCATTCTGATTTATGTCCAAGGAAAGAAGAGAACAAGAGCGAGAGGACTGGGAGCACCTGGCAATGAGGGCCTGCAACCCATCACTGGTCAACTGTTTATGCTTCAGGGCTTTAAGAACCTCAATTCTTTCCTTCCTGTTTGTCTTTATGAACAAATCAAATGGAAACCCAAATTGCAATTGTTTGTAAACAAAAGAAGATTATTTGGTTGGTAGGAAAGGCTTGTCTGCAATTTCAGATAAACTTAAGTCCTGTGTACCAGAAAAAGCCAAACATTAGTCTTGAACTAACAAATGTACTATCTCTTTGTCTCCTGCTCAGGTTTGCTGCTTATGACATGGCTACATGCCCACTGAGGATAGACTAAACTGTGTACAGTTGGTGGATTCCACTAGCAGTACACACTTTACCATATGGTAAGTTAAAGGGAGAATTTTAATGTGTTCTGTTTCCCAATTGCCTTCTATCTTCATACCTGAATTTCTTCATAGAAGTAAAAGAGATAGAGGGGCTGGGGTTGTAGCTCAGTAGTAGAGTGTTTGCCGAGCACATATGAGGTACTGGTTTGACCCTCAGCACCACATAAAAATAAATAACTAAAGGTATTGTGTCCATCTACAATTAAAAATATGTTTTAAACAAAAAGAGAGAGGAGATAGAGCAAACCAAGGGCAAAGGAGAGGTTGTTTTCCTAAGAAGAGATCTTGGCTTGCTGCTCTCTTCCATTTCTTAAAAAATAAATATATAAATAAAGTCTTCTTCCCTAAGAAAAACTATGGATCTAGAATAGTGAAGAAAAAAATGAGAGTCTTCAAAAACATCAGAGTTGTGAGGTGACAACAAATTTTAACCCTAGTTTTATGTCTTCATTTTTTTCTCTTTTAGCTGTCATTCAGCACATACCATTTGCTGGCACAAAGCTAATAATTTTGCATGCACTGTTCTAGTTAATATTCTGACAATAATTTGAATGAAGACAATTCTATTGTCATCATTTTTGCTATTGTAAAAATGAAAAATATTAAATAACTTACTCATTATACACAGCTTTATTTCGCTTTAAAGGCCTTATTGTGAACCTTTATGTGAATAGGTCTTCATTGCTCAAAATTAACATGTGCTGGGCACTATTCTAAGCACTGGGGACATAAATAACTAAGCAAACTGAAGACTCTGCCCTCATGAAGCTTATATTCCAGTATAGAAAGCAATAATAATTGCTATCTTTTAAATATATAATTTTGAATAGTAGGAATTGCTATGAAAATTTTAACAAAATAATTAGCTAGAAAGTACTTTGCTGAAGAATGGTCTCCAAGGAAAGACTCTGAGAAAATGGGATTTGTAATGAGACCTTAGTGATGAGAAAATACCAGCAACATGAAAGTTTGGGTGAAGACTATTCCAGAGGAAAATGCTGTGAGTATGGTCTGAAGAAGGAACATGCAGGGAATGGCACAGAGATGGGATGACGTGGTGTGCCTGAATGGTAGTAAAGAAGTGGGAGAGGTGGAAAATGAGTTAAGAGACCCACAATAGGACAAAGGACCAGATCATGAAGGCTGAGGAGGTGCCTGGATTGCATACAAAATCAAAAGGGAACCATTAGATAATTTTAAGCAAGGGAGTGATTTACCTAAGTCATGCTAAATGGACAGGTAGATGAATAAGAAGATAAAGATACAGATACATTATATCCTGGTTACTAGGTGGTAAATGGAGTAGAAGGAGCAAGAAGAAAAAACTAATCAGACTTTTATAGTGGCCCAAGCAAGAGATGATGGTAGCTTTGACAGGACAGTGAGAGGAAAGGGGATTTTAACAATATATTGGATAGAAAACTGACTGAATTAGCCGAAAGACTAGAAGTAATTGCAAAAAGGGAAGAAACAAGTGATTTCTTCGATTTTGGACCCAAGCAATTCATTTCTTGGCAACATCCTTAACTGAGATGTGAAAAAGAGGCTTCTGACATCTGTTATTAGCAATAAGGATTGGGTTCTTACTTTATTAGACATATAACCTAGTAAAAGCATGCCCAGGAAAATGAAAAGAGAAGCCTATATGTGACCCCAAAACAGGTTCTTTAACTTTTCTGGGTCCTAAGTATAAAACAGGGTTGAGAGTTTGATAATCTTTAATGTCTTCCACACAGTAAAATTCTTTTGTCACAACTCACTTCTCACCCCCTCTACTATGTTATCTCTTGCCTGTAAGCTATTGCTTTTTAAAATGAAGGAAAAAAGGCTCAGAAAGGTAAAGATATGATATGAGAACAACCATTAGCAATTTTGATTAATCATGACAAATTTATCTGTGTTATACTAGCATGCAAAGAGTTCATTATCAAATACAACCTGTTCCTGTTCCTCTTAAGAACTATCACCACCAACTCTCCCCTTGAATTTATTAGTGATCCTCCTCCATTTCACTTCCTCCTTGGAAACTGCATCCAGTTGGCCCTTCTCTGAAGCTGTCAGAACATTTAACATTTCAATAGGACTCGGGGTGGAATGCAGTGGTAGAGTGCTTGCCTAGCATGCAGGAGGCCCTGGACATGTCAGTTCCCAGGACATGCAAAGAAGACAAAATAAACAATAATAAAATTAAATAAATAAATAAATAAATAAATAAATAAATAAATAAGAAGGGCTGACAGATTATTCCACAACCTACAATGACAACCCCATTTTTGTTCATAGAGCAAGCTCTGAGACTATTAAGACTTAAAAGATTTTTAAAATAAAGATTTCTTATCTTTTTATTTATCAAGTAAACTTCTATGCATAATAAAATAAATATTTGGGGTCATATAATAATATGCTATTGAAACTAAAAGCTACAAATTTGAATGGAATATTTTGATAATTTCTTGTCATTTTTCTTGTCATATTTAAACTATAATGAAATAGCCAATGACTAAATTCTTGTGATTCTTTACTCCACAAGTCTGTTAAGAATTAGAAGAGGACGATTTTTTAGAGTGTAAAATGTAGCAAGTAGCACCACAAAAAAAAAAAAAAAATTAAAAATAAATAAGGTACTTAAACCAGGTGCGGTGGCCCACACCTGTAATCCCAGCAGCTCTGGAGGCTGAGGCAGGAGGATCTAAGCGGGGTGCTAAGCAACTCAATGAGACTCTGTCGCTAAATAAAATACAAAATAGGGCTGGGATGTGGCTCAGTGGTCGAGTGCCCCTGAATTCAATCCCCAGTACCAAAAAAAAGAGATACTTAGCACCACAAAAAAAAAAGAAAGAAAATAATTCTTTAAAAAATACACTAACATTCTACCTCATACCATTCACAAAAATTTATTACAGATATATTAAAGAGAAGAACATAAACAAAATTGTAACAAAAAAGGATGATGTAGGATAACATAGTTGTAACTGTAGAATTGGGGAAGTCAAGCAATTAAAACAAAAACACAAGTCACAAGGGAGAAAGTGACGCATTTTGCCACAGTATAAAAATTTTACATAAAATGATAGAAAATGTGTTGCCTGTTTTTCTTTGGTTCCAGGGATTGAACCCAGGGACTCTTAACCACTCAGCCACATCCCCAGACATTTTCAATTTTTATTTTTAGAGTCTAAGTTGCTTAGGAGCTAAGTTGCTGAGCCTGGCTTTGAACTTTGAATCCTCCTGCCTCAGCCTCCTAAGCCACAGGAATTGCAGGCAGGTGCCACTAGACCCGGCTAAAAATAATAAAGTTTGTTTTTTTTAGGAAAGAAAACAATAGAAAAAATTTGGATATGTAATATTCGGTGTGCCTAAATAACTCACAATTCAGTCAGAAAAATAAAATAGATCCAATGGAAAATTTGGATTGAATTGAAAATCTTTTTCAATCCAATTGAAAAATTACCCATGGAAATACACAGAAGAGGAAATGTAATTTCCAATAAACTCCTTAAAGAATATTAACTAGAAATAAAGGAAATATAAATAAAATGAATACTATTTTCATGCATTAGATTGGAAAAAATACCTTTAAAATTATTTTTAATGAAAACATCAAGTGTTAGTGAAGATGAATGAAACAGGTATTCCACGTGCTCTGGATGAAGGGGTGAATTATAAACGACTACATGAATGGAAATTTGTGCTACTTATAACATTTTTTAATAACACATATTTTTTTCTGCACAGTAATATTCTAGCATCTTCATACCCAAAAGACACAAACAAGACTTTCTCTGTCACATGTTTTGTAATACCAAAGGACATAAAGCAATCTAAAAGTCAGCAACAGCTGAGTGGGTTCTATAAACTACAGAAAATTAAGCAGTATTGTATAGATTCTGAAAAACACCATGAAGTGGGGGAACATTATGTCTATACCTATAACACCATTCATGTTTTTAAAATCTCTCAGTTGTTTCCATATATACACATTTGTGAAATATGTTTTAAAGTTTAGCCAAAACACCTATCAAACATATAATCATTACCAATGTTGGAAAAGGGAGTGAGAAGACAGAGATGAAACTATTAAAAGACACTTTTCCTTAATCTGTATTGTTCACATTTTTTACAATTAGAACATATTTATGTATGACACAATGAATTTAATTAAATGTACAAATAAGGATCTAGAAGAAGCTTTCTTGAGTTTAAACCAAAGAAAGAAGGCATTGGTTATCAAATTTATCTCCAAAATCTCTTTTTTTCCCCCAGAAAGATACAAGATTTATACCCAAAAGCAGATTTCAACATCATTATGTTTAAAGATGGTAAGTGAAATGAAATCCAGAAATTAAAAATCGAGAGGAGTATCATCTTTATCTCATACTACATTAGTATGTTTTATTACTACGTAAAGAAATTACTCTCATTCTCCTTTGTTAATGTGAAGCCTCTGAAAGATGATACGAAGAAAAAAGAAGAGAGACATGTTCCTGTATTGCTCTTGTATCACACAGTTCAGAAACAGGCACGGGGGCAATTCCATTAGCACTAACTGTTTACACAAATCCAGTCTGGTATGCAGGTCCAAACCTGAGTATCTTGCTATCAGGACAATCGCATACAGGTAATGAGTATTACTTAAATCAGGTGCAAGAGTAGATCTGATTACTGTGGCTTTTTCTTTCAACACACATGGTTGAAAGTCAAACTATGACATGGCCAAAATGTGTGTGTGTTGTGTGAATTTAAGTTAGTGTATGAATTTATGTGTGTGTTTATATATATTCCAAACCCAAAGAGAGGTTATAAAAATATCACCATTTAGTAAATAAATAACATCAATATTATATTGGATAGTATCAACATTATATTCATTAATGATGATTCAAGTCAGTTTTGGGGGGTTTTTTGGCTTTTTTTTTTTTTTTTTTTTGGTACTGGGAATTGAACCCAAGGGCAATCAACCACTAAGCCACATCTCCAGCCCTTTTGATTTTTTTTTTATTTTGAGACAGGGTCTCATTAAGTTGCTTAGGGCTTTATTAAGTTGCTGAGGCTGGCTTTGAACTTGCAATCCTCCTGCCTCAGCCTCCTGAGCCACTGTGATTATAGGTGTGCGCCACCATGCCCAGCTCAAGTCAGAATTTTAATGGCATGAGACCCAGTGGGCCCCATGGCAGGGACAGTAACTAGACACTTTGATGCTAGAAAGCAGTTCCTGGCATGGTCACCAATACTTTTCTAGGCAATGTACCAGCTTGGAAGGAAAGTAACCCATGGAAAAAGGCAAAAGTTATTGAATATGATGCAGGGGCAAACACAGATACTTTTGAGTAAAACCCAGTAATGTGTCACTTAAAGTGCTGTATCTTCTGATTGGGATTCTTAGAAAATTTATACCAGCCTCCCAGAATTCAGAGATTAATATTCAATTAAAATAACAATCAAATTAACTATCTAAATACCCAGCTACCTTTGTTGAAGAAAACAAAGAACTTAGACAGTGAAAAACTTTCTTTCTGTGCCTTATTAGGCATTCATCAATAATTCATGTACTTATTATACAAGTATCATATGAGATTAAAAGAAAAAGATATAATTTTCCAAGGACATGCTATTACCATGGGACATTTTGCTCGGATTAAACACAAAGAGAAAAATTGAAATTTTCTTGTGGTTCAAATCTTGATATTATAGTCAAATTTACCTGATTAAACTAAAGCGTATATGTGTACTTCCAAGGATGCTAGCTATATGGTAGATATTCATTATACATCTACTAGATGCAATGCTCCAAAGTAGGCATAATGGATGCAATGGTATAAAATAAAACAAACAAACAAAAAAGTCATTGTGGTATAATCCATTTGGTGCTTGAAGTCTAATGGAGGCTGGGTGTGGTGATCCCAGTGGCTCAGGAGGCTGAGGCAGGAGGATCGAGAGTTCAAAGCTAGCCTCAGCAAAGGCAAGGTCCTAAGCAACTTAGTGAGACCCTGTCTCTAAATAAAATACAAAATAGGGCTGGGGATGTGGCTCAGTGGTTAAGTGTCCCTGGATTCAATTCCCAGCATGAAAAAAAAAAATTCTAATGGAGAAGATAAATATAAAATAACTGATGATAATAACTATCAAAGAGAATAGATCATTGTTAACCTTACCTAGTCCAAAGAAGAGAACTGGGATCAATGAAGGATCCTCGAGGAATTTTAAATTAAAATGTGAAAGATTAGAAGTTAGCTGAATAAAGAAGTGGATGAGTGAATGCAGAAACATATTCCCCAAAAGGGAAAAAGCATGCCTGCAGGTTGCAAAGAAGACAGGAGCAAAATACAGAAAGGAGGAAAAATCTCATCACTTGATACTCAGAGGCGAGAGTATTGAGATAGGACTTCCCAGACTTATAGGACCCTACAGATTACCTTAAGGATTCTGAATTTCTTAAGAATTATCAGGAGTCACTGGATGAGCTTTAACCATCAAGGAGTATGATGAGATCCGTACTTTTATAAAATGAGTTTGACTGTTGTATGAAGAATGACCAAAGGAGATCAGTAGTGGAGCAAAGCAAGGGAAACATTTCTACAGCATCCACATGAGAGTGGGTGGCTTAGCTAGGGTGATGATCCTGGGGATGGAAGAAGATTAAAGAAATTTCTAAGAAAGTACAATGAACAGGACTACATATGTGGGCATAAGAGAGAAAGAAGATAAAGTCCAGAATGCCTCACACATAGATGTCAGGAAAATGTGAAAAATCTATCAGGATTCTTAGTAAACTTCACAGATGCCTGAGTTTGGACACCTCCATTTTCCATAGCTTTGCAATGCAATACCTGTGAAGACATTTGGGGAATATAAGAACTTAGCAGTAGGTGCAAGTAGCATGATTGCTACCTATGAAAGAAATCCCACAGGATTATTTGTATATCTGCAGGCATCAGGAAAATTTATGCCCTCAAGAGAATCGTCAAGAACTCTGAGAAGCTGTACCAGTAGCATTAATTCTTGACAGAAGCTTGTGATTTTACACTTGAGAACACTAACATTAGCTCTCCCCTGGAAACACTGAAAGAAGTTATAAGCAAAGCAAGGGAGGAATCATTGTTTCTGAGAAGAGCCCAAGAATGCAGGGAGTTCAGGAAAACTGCATTTGTTTCACGTCCTTTGCTGAGTATTTCTGGGGAAGAAGAAGCTGTTCTCTGCAAAAATCTCAGAGGATATTGTCAATTACCTATTTATAGAATTGAAACCCTAGAAATTCTGATCCAAGAATGAGCCACAAACAATTTGATCAAGTCTCCTGATTTTTAGTGACAGAAAAGTACCAAGGAAATGAGTAAAAGTGGAATATGATCAAAAATCTATTGACTTAACTCTGAAAATGGCAGATTCACTCATTGATATTCACATGATTTGTATATGTGAATTTCTATATGTGATAATGTGTATGTACTTCTCTCTCTATATATATTTATATCATTATAAATCTGCATAAATGTTTATTGATACATTATTCCATATTTCATATTTTCTTAAGGAAGGATTTTAGATGTCAGTAGCTTTCAACTTACTCTACTCAAGGGTTCTTTGCCTATATATATATATATAGAGAGAGAGAGAGAGAGAGAGAGAGAGAGAGATGTTTACTAGGTTACAGGTCTGTGTAGCACATCTGAGGTCCTTTCCCCTGTTATATAATCTCTCTGCCCTGTTCCACCCCCACCCCACCCAAATATCTTGTTAGTTGGATGACATTTCTTTTATCTGTACTCCTCCTTAGAGATACATTTTAAAAGAGAGTACTTAAGCCTCTAGGAGTTATCCTTTGTCCTACAGTTAATCTCTTAATAAGACCAATTTAGCTGTAATATAAATGATAATTCATAGCGTTCTATTTATTTACTGCACAATTCTGAACTTGCTCAGAGACAGCCTGAGAACAGACCGGCCTTACCTGTGACAGTCAGTTAGGAGCCCTGGCATGGTTTTGGAACTCTAGAGAAGACCTGGAGTTTTGACCCTTGTTAAATGTTCTGGGAAGAGACCTTGTGGCCTTTTAAAGAGGCTCTTGTGTATAAAGAACTGCATTTGCACGGTTCCTGTTCTTAAAATCAGAGGCTTGGAGGACTCAAATGTAGGTAAAATGCAAAACAACAACAGGGCTATAGTTAGTTTCGAAAGGGTGAATCAGCAAAAGAACAGGACTATGGTTTGATTGACAATTACTAAAGTGAATTAGAGTATCACCTATGGGTGAGGCATATTACAGGTGTGAAACACAATAATATTCCATTTTAATTTCTTGGGTCATATGACAATTTCCTTTTTTCACAGTCACACTGTGGTTATTGGTTTAATTTCATTTGCCACTGTTGAAGGGCCTGCCAATTGGACCGAGTTTACATTCCATCTGCTGTAAATAAAGGATTCACAAGTGGTATTATTTTATATTTTCTTAAGGATTTTAGATGTCTCTAGCTTTCAACTTATTCTAGTCAAGGGTTCTTTGCCAAGATCCTACCTGATGTCGATGTTCATTCAATCTGCATAAATGTTTATTAATATAATAGTGCACAAATTCTTCTCTAAGTTTTGAACATGTCAAAGGAGGTATTTGTCTTTCTGGTTCTCTATGCCCATATTTAAACATATTACGTAAATACATCCACACCTAAATCTGTCCCATCTTGTTGATCCATTTTTAAAATTCACACCCTGTCTTGTATAAACGCAACCCAACCATGAAAGTAATTTGTTCATGAGTCATAGCCTTACAAACATTGAAGTAATTGTAAAAGCATCTCTTGTTAGTTTGCAATTAGGGTATTAAGTTTGATATCATGCTATTTTAGATTTTAGAAAAAAATTCATAAAGGGTTTTATTTCTTAATGCTCAATAACATTTAATCATAAACATAAACAAAGACAAAGACAAACGTTTATCCATGTGACACCTGCAAAAATAATTAGTTTTCCTGGGTGTATCATAGCAGATGGTGCTTTTATTTTGAAGAATACTTATGGGATATGTAAACTAAACAGGCACCTATAGGCATGCTGCAATATTCTGCGATGGATTTTTAGTTTAATTTAAATAATATTTTAAAGTAAAAGCTTCATATTCAGCATCAGAAAAAAATTTTACCTGGTGAATAATGATTTTTAACCAAATATACGTTCACATTCATCAGCATTATCGAGACAGATAAGCAGTGATTCAGACTCTGAAAACCAAATGGAAGAAGATTACAAAAGCAAATATGCCTTTCACAATAAATTCTGAGGTATCTTTCACCCTCACAAATTAAGAAGTTCACAAATTGGCTTTTGCCTAGAAATCCATGCAGTAGGTTAGAAAGGGCACATTATCTGCCAAAACTGTCTTGATGATTCAGGGTCTCATGCCATAAGAGGATCTCTAGGTAACAATGGAAATTCCTCCTAATGTATTTCTCATTTAATAGCTCTGATCACTTACTTCCTCTGCATTGAACATCCTTAATATCAGAGGTATTCCTCCTCCTCCGCAACATGACTAATATCTCCTAAGTTGAACTTAATATTCTTAATATTTATTGAAATATATCCTAACTGATCTACTAATCCAGTGAATTCACTTCCAATTCACCCACCACACATTCAAATATAAACCTAATCATGTCACTCCTCCTTAAAATATTCTATTGATCTCCTCAATAACACCATGACTTTAGGTAATGTTAATTTGTTTTTGTTTGTTTTTGTTTTTAAGCAAAGGGACTTCAAATTGCATTTTTTTCAAAGTTCATTTTCCATTATTATACTCATTTTCTGCTGCATTCAGACACCCTCTCTTCCAACTTCTCTAAAAATGTGGCCCCACCCTTTGATGAGAACGCCATTCAACAGTGAGCTCAAAAATCTTTTTCCTGAAGATTTCTCAGAATGCATGTCATGTAGGAATATGGGGTGTGCTAAAATGCTTGCTCTGCAAAGCAGTGGGTGTTGGCAAGTTCTGGGTCAAGTCCTAAATCTCTTGCAGTTGTATGATCTAGAAGAACTGGTTGATTCCCTGCACACAACAGTCAACCTCAACCATATCGATGTTTACAAAGCAAGTGCTGTTACCAAGGCAGACAACAAGTAGCCTGTCTGCACACCTCTTGTCCTTCATATTTTACCTGTGACTATTTATAAGCTTACCGGCTTGCTGTATTTCAGGGCTTTACCCATGGTTTGTCCCCCTCTTGCTATACATGGACTTTGCTTCTCTCTGATCCCTCTTAACTGTCTGTATCCATAGAAACTACTCGTACTCCTTCTTGCCTTCTGCCTCTGGCCAGCCAGCCAATCTCTTCCTTTGATTTGCTCTCAAAGTACATAAAGCATACACAGGCAGTCCTCTGTGTCTGCAGGTTCCTCAACCATGGTGTCAATGAACCATGGATAGAAGCATTAAGAAAATAAGTCAGTTCTGAATTTGCAGACTTCTTTCTTGTTCTCATTCCTTAATTAATATAGTATATCTACATAGCATTTATATAGAGGTTTAAAGGGTACAGGAAATTGTGTTTAGATGATATTCAGATACCACACCATTTTATATACAGAATTTGAGCATTAGCAGATTTGGCATTTGTTAATTTGGCATTAACCATTTCCATCTTAGATACAGAAGGACCACTGTATATCTCTACATGTCTTTGGTATGTGACAGCATCTCGTACCTCAAATATGGTTTTTGCCCACATTTACTGAACAAGGCTGCATTGCTCTACCTTTGCCCGACCTTCAAAGCTAGAGCCTTGATAGTCACTCATCTCTCAGCCAATCCCTGAAATTTTTACTTGACATAAAACTGGGCTTTTTTGTTTTATTTTGAAATTTTGAAATTTTGCCAGTTGTGCTTATGGGTTTAGGAAGCCATTTGTGAGGACTAATCTACTTGAGGAAATTCCAGTCCCAGTAGGGGACAATGGACATGTCCCTACTGGGACAATGGTCAATGGCCCATCCAAGAGCAAGGGAGGAGCTTTTCTTGAAGAAGGATAAAAAGTCTTCCTTTTAACAAATATCATTTCATTCCTCTCTCTTCTGTACCTTCTGCCCAGACAGAGGCTTCTGAAATCTTGTTCTTTGGTGTTTATAAAGCTATATTTCTGACATTGGTAGGAGATGACCTTTAATTACCTACTTACAGATGGTTCTTGACCAGCAGAATCAACCCTCCAACCCACCATGACCTTCCTCCTGTATCTTTAAGTTCCATCTTTGAAATACTACTCAAGAAAGATTCTTAGAAGTTGCTAGTCGCTGGCATAAAACTGCAATTTGAGGAGTAAGGCACATTTAATTTTTGTACTTGAACTAAATTACATATGCTGAAGCTGACACATTTCAAGAAAAAAAGTAAAAGAGCTGAAGATGCTGCAGAACTAGGGAGAAGCTAGCAACCAGATTTCTTCCAGGAATGTAGGAAAGCTTTTTCAATGGTCACAAAGTTTACAACTTCAAATAAATTGTCAACTTTGTTATATTTGAATAAAGAACAAAATTAGTTTGAAGAGTTGTTCCTTATTCTTGCAAAAGTACCTGTGTTCAGTGACTCAAGAGAAAAGAATCAAATATTTTTTGTTGTTAAAATAAGGAGTTAAACCCCTAGAAAGCGGTAACCTGTAATCATTCTTCCCAGTTGAATGATTTTCTGAGAATCAAACATCAGGAATACATTACGGAATTAGCTGCCTAAAATTATGTCAATTCTGTTTTGTTCCCATGGTTTCATGTGATATTCTATTCCTACAAAAGTAGAAGCACACCTCCCAAAATGAGCCTGGCTCAGGGCATATCTTTGTATGTAGAAATTGTAGCTGTTTATTAAATGAAAAATAGTTATCCATGAATATTCTTCATAGAACTTACTAATAAAACCATACTTCCTTTCCTCAGTGAAGTTTTATTAACCATATATATATACTGTTTTTAAACTTATCTGAGGCTTTCAGAGTAAATCAGAAGATTTCTAATTCCATCAGAGTGCAGTGATAACTCTTCAAGTTTTCTTCAGTATCATACAACTCTGGGGGTTGGCGCAGGGAGCATTTTGATGAGGGAGAGGATAAAATCCATCAAATTGGGAGCAATTTGATTCCCAGGATGACTGAGTGTCTGAATGTCAATAATCAATTATGGTATGCCATTTATTTCAAAAGATACTTTGAGGTTATATACATCCACTCTCTAATTTGGAGAAATTTACTGAGTCAAGCAGGCCTGAGGCAATGTGCTTTGGCCTCTATGGCTAGCTTCTGATGAGTGTCACTTGGGAAATAATACTCAAAAGGAGAAGCTCTGTAAACAAAATCTGACATCTCATTAATTATTAGTGTGGAGGTTAGTGTTATAATTTTTTATAATTTTTTAAATGGTAAAATAAATTAAAATTAAGGTTTCAAAAATCAAGACTCATTATTTCATCAAATAGGAACCTGAAGTTTATTTAGGTGAAACACTTTTGGACCAAAAACTGGACCTAGACTCACCTGTTAACTTAGCTCTGTCATCTGAGGTTACTACCCAGGCCATTTGTCCTTCATTTTCCTTATATTTAATGCCTGATTGAGAATAAGAATTCCTTTTTTTTTCAAGAGCATGCTATGGTATTTCTGTAGAAAAATAACATGGAAGAAAACAGGCAAGAAAACCCCCCCACACTAATGAGAGCAAAATACTGTGCACAGAGAGGTAAATCAGAATAAAGTGTTGGCACTACAGATGTGCTGATAAAAAAAGGAACAAAACATGGAATGGAGTTAAAGGGAGCAAAAACTCAGATACCTAAACTATACCAATTATAGATGCAGAATGAAGGAGGAATTAGAAATTCCCAAAAGGAGAAAAGCTGATGTTTAGAAAGGAAAAGAGAAAAACACAGTAGTTAAAAAGAGAAACAAGTTCTATCAGGTGCTATCAGATATCTAAATATTTCCCAAAAGACCCTGAAGAAGAAGAGAAAGATCCTCCAACAGCCAATAATCAAAACTTTCTGCACTTTTATATGTTAGAGTGTGTTTACTCCTTTCTCTCATTTGACATAGAAGAACAAACCAAAGAACCTAAAAAAATTATTTTGGTAGAATTATAAGCAGGAAAAGACACAAAGAAGTTAGCAATTGCCCATATAGGGATTAGGTTATGAAACTTTGACTAAAAAGACACTGGAAATACTTCCAAGAGAAATTTTTGCAATGATTCAAATGTCAGGGTTGTATGATGTAAGCTTTGGAAATAGTACACTGATTTATTTTCAAAGATTTATTTGGGGAAAAGAATCAGAAATACAAGCTGTAATTTGTAATAGTGCTGTTAAAGATGCCAAAAATAAATGCTGTTTACATATTATATTAGAAATGAAATATCTGTAAGAGACAACAGCTTTTTGTGTTCAAGAAGCACGGCAGTGTTAGAATTCACCAAATGACTTGATGAACTGATATGAAGTCCACAGAAAATAACACCCAGACTAAGGAAAAACTGAATAATGGGATGGTTAAAATAAGCCATCCACTCAGATAAGTCCTTGACCCTTTGACCACATAGATCTAGCAAGAAAACAGATGAGAGCCTGAGAGCCTACTAAAACAGATATTGGTTCTTCCTCTGTAAATTATCATGCCTACTTAGGCACGTTGTTGATCCTGTATGTCAATTTCATCATTTGTAAATGTGGATAAAATGGCACATACCTCACATGGGTACTGTGAGGATAAATGAGGTCATTTTCCTCCTATCCTCTTCCACCTCTTTCACTTTGTTCATGTTCTTAGCATCATGATCTTGATCACTATCATCATGTATTGATCAATTAAACCTTACCCTATTCAAAGGCAGTGATCACCTTTGTTCAATCCATGATAATAAATACAAACATATTTACCAAATGCTAGTTGACATTCATAGTCAGAACCTCTAGTTTGCAAGTGAAAGAAAGTCAACCCAAACTATCTTCATCTCAAAAAAGGAGATATTTTATTTTTCCTTCTTAGAAAATTCAGTCCAAGTTTATACCCTCTAAGGTGGCCCTCCCAGATCCACAATTCTTTTGGGGGGAAGTTATCCCTTGTGGTAATAGCCTAAAAAGACAAATTTTGTTTGAATCATTTTTTTGTTAAAAGGGATTGGGGGGTGTGGTTGTTTGATACAATCAACACAAAAAGAAGAGGTGAACCTGATCTCAAAATCAATGGTCTCACTGATAAATGAATGATGATGCATAATGCAGGGGTGGGGGGAGGGTGGCAAGAATGGAGGAAGGATAGATAGCATGGAGGGGAGGGAGGGGTGGGGGGGTAAAAATAATAACAGAATGTGTGACAGATACCATTGCCCTGTGTACATGCATGAACGCACAGATGGTGTGACTCTACTTTGTGTACAACCAGTGAAACAATAGCTGTACTCCATTTGTGTTCAATGAATCAATCAATAAGTAAATAAAAAAAAATCATGTAGATTCAGACACTCAGAGTTTGTGGGGACATTCCTTCCCTCCACTTCTCATCTCTGCTTCATTTTGAGCACAGGCTCCATTCTTTCCTTCTAAAAACAGCTTTCTCTATGAGGCAGAGATCATCTATTGAGAGTTCTGGGCCTGAATCTTACCAGATCCTAGCCAAAATAACAAGCTTTTACCATCCAGCTACAACTCCAAAAGCACGTGGAGTTTTCCTCTAGTATGTCAGATGCCCATCACTATAGCTGGAAGAAAACACGTGCTAACAGGATAGAGTGTTCCATAATGGAAGGAGACGAGAGCAGAAAACAGAATAGGCCTCTGGACATATCCAGTACGTAGTTCATCTAAGTCACTGCTAGTCCTCCCTCATTTGACTTCATAGCCTCAGTCTCTAGTACTGCTTGGTACATAAAAGGCATTAAATAAATATTTTTTGAAAAAGAAATCTCTCAAGTACACTAATATTGCCAGTACCAAGAAAGGAGAATAATATAATTTTCAATTTCTTTTCCTCTTTAACAAATCCATTTGGAAAGATAAACATATTTTCATGATACTCAACTTTTTTTTGGTGGGGGGGGATACTGGGGATTGAACCCAGGGCACTCTACCACTGAGCCACATCCTCAGCCCTATTTTGTATTTTTATTTAGAGACAGGGTCTCACTGAGTTGCTTAGTGCAGGGTCTCGCTCAGTTACTGACACTGGCTTTGAACTCGCAATCCTCCTGCCTCAGCGTCCCAAGTGCTGGGATTACAGGTGTGTGCCACTGTGCCTGGTGATACTCAACTTTTAATTGAATTTAACAAATACTACTTCTATCCAATATTTTCTGTGGTCATTGCAAATCTTAAACAGTACCTGCTTCTTCCTCTTGCCTGAGAACAACCAGCCATCATAGCCCATGTCCAGCCAAGCTAGCCTGCCTGGTTTATCCTAATTCTGAAACACCTGGACAGACAGCATGAAAATTTGGGGTTGATATATTCAGTCCTTGGATGTCAGGGTTTGATAGATACATTGCACCAATGGTTTCAATTCATCACCTCTTCACAACCTCTCCTATTAAGAAAAGTCTGTGGCTGGGGATATACCTCAGTTGGTAGAGTACTTGCCTCGCATGCACAAAGCCCTGGTTCAATCCCCAGCACCACAAAAAATAATAATAATAATAAAATAAATAAATAAATAAATAAATAAATAAAGTCTGTTTCCTTATTCCTTGAATCTGGGCTAGCTCTGTGACATTCTAGCCAATGAACTAGGAATAAAAGAATCTTACCTCAACATAATAAATGCTGTATGTGAAGATCCATAGCCAACATCATACTAAATTGGTCCTCTAAAATTAGGAACAATACAAGGATATCCACTCTCACCACTTATATTCAATATAGTATTTGACATTTTAGCCAGAGTAATTAGGCAAGAGAAAGAAAAGAACTATAGAAAGAGAAGGAAGAAGTCTAATTATCCTAATTTTCAGATAAGATCCTGTACTTAGAAGACCATAAAGAGTCCACTTGAAAAATTTTAAATCTGAATTTTAAAAGTTCAACAAAGTAGCAGAATACAAAATCAACATACAAATATCAATGGCCTTTCTGTACACTAATAATGAACCACTAAAAAATAAATCAGGAAAACAATTCCATTCATAATAACTTCAAAAAAATAAAATAACTAAGAATAAACCTAATGGAGGAGGTAAAAGATGTCTACAATAAATGGAGAATGCTAAAGAAGGAACAATTGAAGACTACACTAGAAGACAGAAAGACCTCCCATGTTCATGAATTAGCATAATTAATATTGTAAAAATGATCATATTACCAAAAGCAATCTACAGATTCAATGAAATTTACATCAAAATACCAATGACATTCTTCACAGAACAAGAGAAAACAATCCAAAAATTCATAAGGAAGCAAAAATACCCCAAAAAAGTCCTGAGCTGAAACAACGCTGAAGGCATCATGATACCCAATTTCAAAATATAGTACAGATCCATAGTAACAAAAATACCACAGTACTAAAACAAAAACATAAACAAAAAAGACATGTAGACCAAGGGAATAGAATGGAGGACACAGGGACAAATCCATGTAGCTATGGCCATGATTCTTGACAAAGGTGACAGAAAGATACATTAGAGAAAAGACAGCCTCTTTAATGAATGGTACTGGGAAAATTGAACATCTGTGTGTAGAAGATTGAAACTATCGATCAGATACCTCTCACCTTGAACAAAAATCAATTCAAAGTGGATCAAAGACCTAACTGTAGGACTCAAATTTTTGAAATTGCTAGAAGAAGACTTAGGGAAAACACTTTGAGATATACGCACAGGCAACAACATCCTGAACAGAACTCCAATAGCCCAGGCAATAATAGCAAGAATCAACAAATGGGATGGCATCAAACTAAAAAGCTTCTTCACAGCAAAGGAAACAATAAAGTGGAAAGAAGCTCACATAATGGGAGCAAATCTTTGCCAGCTACTCTTCCAACAGAATGTTAATATCCATAATATGTAAAGAACTCCAAAAAACTTAACACCAAAAACATGAACAACCCAGTCAAGAAAAGGGTAAGTGAACTGTACAGACACATCTCAAAAGAACTAGCAAATGGCCAATAACAATTTGAAAAACATGCTCAGCATCTTTAGCCATGAGAGAAATGCAAATCAAAATTATAATGATATTCTATCTCACCCCAATTGTAATGACTATCATCAAGAATACAGAAAGTAAATCCTGGCCGAGATGTGAGGTAAAAGGAATCCTTATACATTGTTGGTGGAAAGGTAAATTAGTATAGCCACTATGGAAATCAGTATGGAGGTTCTCCCCCAAAAAACAAAAATAGAACTACCATATGATCCAAATATACCACTCCTTGGTATATACATGAAGGAATTAAGGTCAATATACTATAGAGATACCTGCATAGTTGTGTTGATCATGACACAATTGTCAATAACCAAGTTATGGAATAAGACCTGTCAACAAATGGATAGATTATAAAATGTGCATATTTTCACGACTGAGTATTGTTCAACCATAAAGAACGAAATTGTGTAATTTGCAGGTAGATGAATGGAACTGGAGATAATAGTACAAAGCAAAATAAGTCAGACACAGAAAGACAAGTATGACATGTTCTTCCTCATATGTGGGGGAAACAAAATGGGAAAGTAAAAGGGAGACCATCAGACAAGAGGAAGGGGATCAGCTGGAGATAAGGATGAAGGAAGGTAACAGGTTGCATAAATCAAAGTATGTTATTTGTGTGTACAAATATGCCAAAATGAAAGACTTTATTCTGTATAATTAAAATGTAGTAATTTTTTTAATTGTTGTTGACGTGAACAGGTGAAAATTCTGAGCCCAGACCTCAATAGGCAGTGTATTTTCTTCCTGTGCTCTCTCCTTCTCTGCCTTGGCCATGAGAGCATGCCCAGGCTGGCCTTCTGGAGGTTAGGAGGCACAGGGCAGTCCAATGGTTCCATCACTCCTGTAGAAAGCCAGAAATGTGAATGAGCCTAGAACAAGTAGAATTGCCCAGTTGAGCCAAGACTATCATTGACCTGCAGGATCATAAAGTAAACAAACAATTGTTACTTTATGTTTCTTTATTGTGACCATAGATATCTAATAAAAAGTTTTATTCAGACCCTACTTAAATCACACCTTTATCAGTTCTATGATCTCATGGTTGATTATCCTATACCCAGTCAAGTTTTTATCATTGTTTTTCACACACAACTTACAATGTTGGTTGAAATACCTGCCAAGTATCTTGAGTTCTCCAGCTGGTCCTTCTGGTCCATTTGAGAATATGGTGCTAAATATTGAAACAAATGCTTTGCCATGAGAAGCCTTGTGTGCTCAGTGACTTGGCAGCCTTCTAACAAGCAATAAGTCTTGAATGTCGAAGAATTCTTAGAAACTTGTCAACTTGACCAAACATGGGCAAAATCAAATTCGTAACAACCAGAAAAAACAAAATAAGACTATGTATAATTATTTAATAGCTGCAGAAGTCATCGTAGACCTTGACTAAGAGCTGTATTTTTGAATTGATAATCGTTGAAATTCTTGAACTTTAACATTTTACTGGCTATTTTATATTTCCAAATAACACTGATATTTCAATAATGAATATTCCAAAATATCTTTAATCAGGAAGTTTCAGAACTTACACATACTGCTGTGCTTTCTTACCCATTCAAGGAAAGCCCATTTGAAACAAAATGTTTTTCCAAGGAAAATGTTTAGAGTTCAAAGCTATGATCAGAATGGATAATAAATCCTTAGACAAACTACATTCTCAAAGTGACTTTTAGACCCAGGGAACTGGAAAGAAAATATTGGCAGCCTTCCCTATATAAAGAAGACTAAATATAAGGGAGAAAATCTGGCAATCCAATGAAAACTTCTCTTCATCTTTCTGGCAATTCTTCAAGATCTCCATTTCAGGGAGCAGGTATCTGATTAGTTTAATGCTGGATTCACATAACTTATTATTCCAGGATATATTTGCTAAAACTAGAACAGTTTTCCAAGTAGGCAATTTGGAGAAAGCAGATTAGTACTGGGATATCTCCAGAAAACAGTGTTTTAGTAGGACCAAATTGGAGGATCAAATAATTGAGGAACAAAGAGGAGTCCTTTATGTTGTTTACCCCAACCTAACACTCCTTCTCATCTCCTTACCCACATGGAATTGAAAGAAGACTGAGCAGACACTGATATACTATGCACATCCATTTTCACCCTGTGTCTTCTCCCTCATATCATCTAATCTTAAGCTTTGGGGAACAATCTTACAGAAGCATTCACACTAAGGTATAAGTGACAGACAAGCATGAATGGATCACCCTTCTTGAATGCATTCGTACTTTCATTTTAACAAAAGGAACATCTGACATTTCAGACATTCACAAATTCAGACATTATCATAAATACAATTTATACATTGGCCAGTTCTTTAAGTCAAACTGTGTTTGCCTTTATATATAACCAGCCTTTCTAGTTGGAATGGAGGCTTCACAGGAAGATGCCCCATGAAGATTGATATACACAAGTCAGGAAGCTATGAGAAGCTGTCATTTTTTATTATCTTGTCTTTTTATTGTTTTTTCATGTCACTTACTTCTTCCAAACCTGACCCTTCATTCCAAACCTTAATCCTCATTCTCTAAATTAATATGTGTCTTCAAGTCTTTCACCTATGATCTCAACAAGCATCCCAATTTCTTGATCTCATTGTCAACTACTTCTTTTTTTTTTTTAATTTATTTTTTTTTATTGAACACAAATGGAGTACAGCTATTGTTTCACTGGTTGTACACAAAGTAGAGTCACACCATCTGTGCGCTCATGCATTTACACAGGGCAATGGTATCTGTCACACACTCTGTTATTAATTTTACCCCCCACCCGCCCCCACCCCTCCCTTCCCTCTATGCTAGCTATCTTTCCTCCATTCTTGCCATCTTTCCCCCACACATTATGCATCATCATTCATTTATCAGAGAGACCATTCGGCTTTTGGATTTATGTGATTGGCTGATCTCACTTAGCATAACAGTTTCCAACATCATCCATTTACCTACAAATGTCATAATTTTATTCTTCCTTATAGCTGAGTAATATTCCATTGTGTATATATACCACAGTTTCTTTATCCATTCATCCACTGAAGGGCATCTAGGTTGATTCCATAATCTAGCTATTGTGAATTGAGCAGCTATGAACATTGATGTGGCTGCATCACTGAGGCAATCTGATTTTAAGTCCTTTGGGTATAAGCCAAGGAGTGGGATGGCAGGGTCAAATGGTGGATCCATTCCAAGTTTTCTAAGGAATCTCCACACTGCTTTCCAGAGTGGCTGTACCAACTTGCATTCCCACCAGCAATGTAAGAGTGTACCCTTTTCCCCACATCCTCGCCAACACCTGTTGTTGCCTGTGTTCTTGATAAAAGACATTCTAATTGGGGTAAGATGAAATCTAAAGGTGGTTTTGATTTGCATTTCTCTTATAACGAGTGATGTTGAACATTTTTTCATAAATCTGCTGATTGCTTGTAGATCTTCCTCTGTAAAGTGTCTGTTCATTTCCTTGGCCCATTTATTGATTGGGTTATTGGTGTTCGTGGTGTAAAGATTTTTGAGTACTTGGTAGATTCTGGAGATTAGTGCTCTGTCCGAAGTGTGTGTGGCAAAGATTTTCTCCCACTCTGAAGGCTCTCTCTTCACATTGCTGATTGTTTCCTTTGCTGAGAAGAAGCTTTTTAGTTTGACTCTATCCCAATCATTGATTCGTGCTTTTATTTCTTGCGCTTTGGGAGTCATGTTAAGGAAATCTGGTCCTAGGCCAACATGATGAAGATTTGGACCTATTTTCTCTTCTATTAGGTGCAGAGTCTCTGGCCTGATTTCTAGGTCCTTGATCCACTTTGAGTTGAGTTTTGTACAGGGTGAGAGATATGGGTTTAGTTTCATTTTGCTGCATATGGATTTCCAGTTTTCCCAGCACCATTTGTTGAAGAGGCTGTCTTTTCTCCATTGCATGTTTTTGCCTCCGTTGTCAAGTATGAGATACCTGTACTTATTTGGGTTTGTCTCTGTGTCCTCTATTCTGTACCATTGATCTACCTGCCTATTTTGGTACCAATACCATGCTGTTTTTGTCACTATTGCTCTGTAGTATAGTTGGAGGTCTGGTATTGTGAAACCCCCTGCTTCGCTCTTCTTGCTAAGGATTGCTTTAGCAATTCTGGGTCTCTTATTCCTCCAAATGAATTTCATGATTGCTTGCTCTATTTCTATGAGGTCCGTCATTGGGATTTTAATTGGAATTGCATTAAATTTGTATAGCATTTTTGGAAGTATGGCCACTTTGACAATATTAATTCTGCCTATCCAAGAACATGGGAGATCTTTCCATCTTCTCAGATGCTCTTTAACTTCTTTCTTTAGTGTTCTGTAGTTCTCAGTGTAGAGGTCTTTCACATCTTTTGTTAGATTGATTCCCAAGTATTTGTCAACTACTTCTTTATAAAATGTGTCTCCTTCACCCAATTTATTTGTTGCTGGATCTTACGTGCCCCAGGGCATGTTTGTTACACATGTCTAGAAAGCTTATAAAGATTTACTTCTCTGTGGATCCAAATATTCTCTCTCTAAATAGTTCAGATTTCACCTCTTTCTTTAAATTGATGGCAACTCAAATTGTAGTACTGGAAGGTCCGACTGCTCATTGCA
The DNA here is from genome assembly GCA_020662805.1 of Glaucomys volans. Lineage (NCBI taxonomy): Eukaryota > Metazoa > Chordata > Mammalia > Rodentia > Sciuridae > Glaucomys > Glaucomys volans. The sequence continues at coordinate 89,216 of JAJEJO010000875.1, forward strand.
CACTGTTGGTAGGACTACAGACTAGGACAACCGCTCTGGAAGGCAGTTTGAAAATTCCTCAAAAAACTAGGGATGGAATGAAGAAAAAAAAATAGGAATGGAACTACCATGTGACCCAGTTATCCCACTCCTGGGTATATTCCCAAAAGATCTAAAATCTGCATACTATAGTGGCACAGCCACCTCAATATTTATAGCAGCACAATTCACAGTAGCTAAATTATGAACTTAACCATATGCCTGTTGATAGATGAATGTATTAAGAAATTGTGGTACATACACATGACGGAGTTCTACTCAGTCATAAAGAATGAAATTATGTGAAACAGACATTATTGCCTCATGTACATGTATGGCTACATGACTGCTGTGATCCTGCAATATGTATAACCAGAAAAATGAAAGAATTGCACTCTATTTATGTATGATCTATCCAAATGTATAAATTCATCCTACTGTCATGTACATCTAATTAGAACAAATAAAATTTTAAAATTTTTTAAAAGAATGAAATTATGGTATTTGCTAGTAAATGAATAGAAATGAAGACTATCATGTGAAGTGAAATAAGCTTAACTCTGAAATTCAAAGGCTGAATGTCTTACATGCAGAAGCTAAAGGAAAATAAAGGAAAGGGGAAGGGAAGGATAGCATATGATAAAGATAAAGGGAAGATCAGGAGTGTAGAAAGAGACCTAAAGACTGAATGAAGGGATAGGAAAGGGGAGACAATGCGGAATGAATTATTTTAAAATCATGTTATGTGGGCTGGGGATATAGCTCAGTTGGTAGAGTGCTTATCTGTCAAGCCCAAGGCCCTGGGTTCAATCCCCAGCACCACAAAAAAAAAAAAAAAAAAAAAAAAATCATGTTATGTGCATATATAAATATACCTCAGGGAATTTCACTCTTATGTATAAGTAAAAAGAACCAACCAAATATAAATAATAGATGATCAAAAGGAAGTCTAGCAGAGTAGAGGAAGGAGAATGGGTGAAGGTAGGGAGAATGGGAAAGAAAAGGAGGAAGGTAAAGAGGGGATCATGATCTGAAATCATTCTATGCATGGATGAGTTTGTTGGTATGAGGTGAACTACTATGCATAACAATAAAGTGCTAATAAAAATGTTTTTAAAAAATCAACAGTTCCAAAACAAAATTTATTTCAATCCATGAGTAGCTGTCCACTTATTCAGTTTTTAATCCAAGAAAACACATTCAGAACCAAAACTTAGATTTCCCAGTGGAAAGCAACAGTATTTCCAACCAAAACTATAAAGTGTTCTGTCCCTCCTCTGAATTCTGATGGCAGTTACAGTATAAAAATTGAATTTGACTTAAATGTGGACTATCTAATGATATGTTCCTACCCTCTTTCAAACAAGTAAAGTTATTTAGCTACATGTTTTTAAATCTCCTTACTCAATTATTTCTTTTTTTTTAAATTTATTTAATTTTGATTTTTTGAACACAAATGGAGTACAGCTATTATTTCTCTGGTTGTACACAAAGTAGAGTCACACCATCTGTGCATTCATACATGTACACAGGGCAATGATGTCTGTCACACATTCTGTTATTATTACCCCCCAACCCCGACACACCCCTCCCGTCCCTCTATGCTATCTATCCTTCCTCCATTCTTGCCACCCTTCCCACCCCGCATTATGCATCATCATTCACTTATCAGAGAGACCATTCGGCCTTTGGATTTTTGGGATTGGCTGATCTCACTTAGCATAACAGTCTCCAACATCATCCATTTACCTGCAAATGCCATAATTTTACTCTTCTTTATGGCTGAGTAATATTCCATTGTGTATATATATCACAGTTTCTTTAGCCATTCATCTATTGAAGGACATCTAGGTTGGTTCCACAATCTAGCTATTGTGAATTGAGCAGCTATGAACATTGATGTGGCTGCATCACTGTAGTGATCTGATTTGAAGTCCTTTGGGTATAGGCAAGGAGTGGGATAGCTGGGTCAAATGGTGGATCCATTCCAAGTTTTCTAAGGAATCTCCACACTGCTTTCCAAAGTGGCTACACCAACTTGCAATCCCACCAGCAATGTACCCTTTTCCCCACATCCTCACCAACACTTCTTGTTGCCTGTATTCTTAATAAAAGACATTCTAATTGGGGTAAGATGAAATCTTAAGGTGGTTTTGATTTGCATTTCTCCTATAACTAGGGATGTCGAACATTTTCTCATGAATCTGTTGATTGCTTATAGATCTTCCTCTGTAAAGTATCTGTTCATTTCTTTGGCCTATTTATTGATTGGGTTATAAGTGTTCTTGGTATAAAGATTTTTGAGTACTTTGTAGATTCTGGAGATTAGTGCTCTATCTGAAGTGTGTGTGGCAAGGATTTTCTCCTACTCTGAAGGCTCTCTCTTCACATTGCTGATTATTTCCTTTGCTGAGAAAAAGCTTTTTAGTTTGACTCTATCCCAATCATTGATTCGTGCTTTTATTTCTTGCACTTTGGGAGTCATGTTAAGAAAATCTGGTTCTAGGCCAACATGATGAAGATTTGGACCTATTTTCTCTTCTATTAGGTGCAGGGTCTCTGGTCTAATCCCTAGGTCCTTGATCCATTTTGAGTTGTCCTTTACTCAATTATTCCAAGAATTTCCTGACAGCAAAAACTATGATTATTTTAATGTTAGCCCTGTAATGGTTAATTTGAATCATCAACTTGATTGGATTAAGAGATACCAATGATTGAGAGGCTTCTGGATGTGTCAATGAGGTGTGTCAAGGAATGATTGGCATATGGAACACCAAACTGAAGTGGAGACCCGCCCTAATCATTGGCAGCACCACCCAATAGGATGGTGGCTTGGATGGAATAAAAGCTGGAAGAACAGGAAGCAGCAGTAGATGCAAGCTCAATTCTTCAAGACTGGGTTCTTGATCGTTGCTTCAATTATCTGAGGATATTGGACTCTTCCTTCTTCACTCTTCCAAAGTGGATTCTGCCAGTGATTCTCCAGGGAGTTTCCAGAAGCCTGCAGTCTCAGACTAGGGTGGCACTGTTGATCTTTCTTGTGCTAAGCCTTCAGCCTCCTGGGCTGCGCAGCTACTGGTTCCTCCAGTTCTCCAGCCTGCAGACGGGCCATTGTGGACTACTCAGCTTCTGGTCCACTGAGCTAATCTAATAAATCCCCTTTTTATAATGATACTTCCTGTTGATTCTGTTCCTCTAGAGAACCTTTACTAAAACAGCCCCATGGTGAGACTTTTACCTACTGGGTAATAAAAAATATTGCCAGGTTTCACTGTGTGTTAAAGCACACCTGAGCATTCTTTCCTATATATAAAGTAGTACTTGCATATTCTACCCTTACAAAACTTAAGTCCTTTCTCTTTGTCTATAGGAAATAAGTAAAAGGCAATAGAAAGGTATTTGAAGAATATAAGAATTATCAATCATTATGACTCTAATCATACTAAAATTGACATTCTTCTTAAATTTGTTTCTCATGTCCTTCTCATTAAGTGGTTTTTAATTAGTTCCATTTAAACAATTTTGGTTTTAACATTGCTAACAAAGTTAATATTAAATAATTTTTGCCACTGTGCAATAATTATTTTTGTGAACTCTTGCTGTTGTTAACTGTAAATGCAGCTAAGAAAATATGATTCAATGAACTGAAAAGCTTCTTGACAGCAAAAGAGACAATCAAGAACTGAAGAGAAAGCCTAAAGAATGGGAGAAAATCTTTGCCACCTGCAGGTCAGATAGAGCATTAATCTCTAGGATACATGAAAAAACTCAAAAAAAATTAACACCAAAAAAACCAAATAACCCAATCAATAAATGGCAAAGGAACTGAACAGGCACTTCACAGAAGAAGTATGATCCAGGAACAAAATATGAAAAACTGTTCAACATCTCTAGTAATTACAGAAGTGCAAATTAAAACTACACTGAGATTTCATCTCACTCCAGACACAATGGCAATTATCAAGAATACAAGTAACAAGCTGGGCATGGTGGCACATGCCTGTAATCCCAGTGACTTGGGAGACAGGAGGATCCCAAGTTCAAATAGGTCTGGGAATGTGGCTCAGTGGTCAAGTGCTCCCAAGCTCAATCCCTGGTACCAAAAAAAAAAAAAAAAAAAAAAAAAAAAAATCAAGTAAGCATAAATGTTGGCAAGGATATGGAAGGAAAGGTACACTCATACTGCTGGTGGGACTGCAAAGTGGTACAACCACTATGGAAAGCAGTTTGGAGATTACTTCAAAAACTTGGAACAGAACCACCATTTGACTCAACTATCCCACTCCTCAGTTTATATCCAAATGACTGAAAATCAGCAAACTACAGTGACGTAGCCACATCAATGTTTATAGCAGCTCAACTCACTATAGCTAAACTATGGAACTAACGTAAGTGCCCTTCAACAGATGAATACATAAAGAAAATGTTGTCTATATACACAATGGGATATTACTCAGCCTTAAAGAATGAAATTATGGCATTTGCCAGTAAATGGATGGAGCTAGAGAATATCATTCTAAGTGAAATAAGCCAATCCAAAAGAACCAAAGACCAGATGTTTTTTTCTGATATGTACATGCTAATTCACAGGAAAGGGCAGGGATGAGGTTAGGGAAGAATAGAGTTACTTTGGATTAGGCAGAGGGGAGTGAAGGGAGGGTATGGGAATAGGAAGGATAGTAACATGAATCAGACATTATTTCCCTATGTGCACATGTGATTACAAAATGGGTATAATTCTATATCATGTACAACCAGAAGAATGAGAAATTATATTCCATTTATGTATGATGTGTCAAAATGCATTCTACTGTCATGTATAACTAATTAGAGCAAATTAAAAAACTGATAAAGTCAATTAATGGGAAAACACTAAAATTTTTTGAGAAATATAGTGAATTAAAAATATTAACATTCATGAGAACTGGATAAATGATATACAGAAATTCTTTTTTTTTATTTGCAACTCTTTTTTGCAAATTTGAAATATATTCCAAAATACAATGTTTATTCAAAAGGGTTAACAAAAGAAAGGAGACAAAAACATGGACATTTCAAAAAAGAAATCAACAATGGTGTTTGTAGCTAATTGGAGAATATAAAGGTAATTAAATATTATATATAAGAAGTTAACCCAACTCTAAGTTCAGAGTCTTTAAGTAATGTTCATTTTTTTCCTCCTAGTTTCCTCACATTGGTGTCTTTATATTCTAACCTATGGATTAAATTGTTATTTAACCACTTCTATTTTGTATAAAATAAAAGGTGGAGAGTAGAAAAGGCCAAAGATATTTCTGCATTTGGTTAACAGGCCACACCTGGCATTTATTATTAAATCCTCTATTGTCTGTTGCCATCAATTCATGCTACGCCCAAAAGTCTTTGCATGATAGGGATGACTCAGGCGATCTTCAACAAGAAGTCTGAGTCCTTGGTGTCTCCAGAAGTATTCAATTTTTATAAATTTAATACACTAGAAATTGTATTAGTAGGAACCTATTGTTCCACACCCATTCTTACCTCTCCTTGGTAGCAGCGACCCTATCTTCATGAATCAGGGTACATCTCCACAAACCACAAGATCATCTCCTTTATTTCCCATTTGTTCAGTAATATGGAGAGTTCAAAATGAAAAGGTGACAGTTCCAACACCAGATTTAGTGGCTGCATTTTATATCTCCTACTAAAACATTTCTCCTTTGGTATTAAAATGTTTATACCAAAAAAAAAAAACCAAAGTTTAGAAGATTCAATGTGGGTTATTCAATTTAAAGGTAAGAAGTACCAACTCCATTTATGCTCCTTAGTTTTCAAATCCACTTATCAAATCTAAAAATGAAACAGCCTCCATAGGAAAGATTTCAAAGCATTCACAGCTGTCTCTCAAACACTGAGCACCTTCAGGCCATTCCATAAAGCCAGATACTCCTGGGAATTGGGATGCATAATATCAGGGAGGGATTCTATGAAGCTGGACTATTGCTTCCTCTTGCTATACCAGGAGCTCCTTGGTCAGAAGGAGTGTTATGTTTGACATCAGAACAGTGCATAAAAACATCCAATGAGAGCATAAAAGTGCTGGAAGTATAAAGGATGAGGAAGGCAAATGTATGCCCCAAAAGACTATATGGTGAAGACAAATCACTGCACTTATTTTGGAAGATATTTAATATAATCAGATTGCCAAAGATAGACTAATCTCTCCAGAAAATAACAGCAGAAGCTCAAATTATATTGTTGATTTTAACAGATGGTGCTCCCATTTGTAGTAGTAATCAGATCAGTTGTAGTTAGGAAAATTTCATGTTAAGTCCAGCATGACCTTGATATCCGTTATTGTACACTCTTTATTCATAAATCCATTAAACAGGACCTGGATTGGGTAAGAAAAGATGTTATTCATATCCATAGGGGTAATCTTCTCCAAATGATTTTGGTTAGACTTCTACAGAGAGATTCTTCTGATGAATTTTCACCCAAGACATAAATATTCTTTTTGGACTCATTCCAAGAGACTTAACCCATTTCTCTTCCCCAGACCAATTTGTTACCAATACTCCTGTCCTATTGTTTTCAAATCCCTAACTATCCAACCTAGCAATCTGTGCTCTCCATGAATTGGTATAAATTGGTAGCTCTTCTTATAAAGAGACTTTTCCTCTCCCTTCAATGCTATATAGCCCTTAGAGGAGATTAGAGTAAAAAGTCTTTTTCCATCTGTTAGAAGTATATCATCTTTAAAACAGATTCAAATTCTCCCCCATCCCAAGTCACCCATTTACAGAAACACCTTCTCAAGGCTATAGGGGCAGATGCATTGAGTCAGCTGCCCAATCATGCTCCTTTCTTGTGCTTTCAGAGCCTGATAAATCAGAAATTTCATACTTGCCATTTCAGTTTCTTCACGAAGAACTGCTCAGGACACCTGACTCTGTGCTTGGAAGATAACATCTGATTTGCCCAAGACTAGTTATAAACTAAGAACAGCTTAAGATGACATGAGTGTGCAAGAAAATCCTAGTGGCCTCTACTAAAGCTCTCTTATTTGGGATTCAACGTGCTCTACACAACATACTGATCTGTCAGAGATATCACAAGACCCTTTGGCTCTGTTGACTCATAGGAGCCACAGGGAAGAACTGTTTATACTACAGCTGGAGTGTTTTCCTTGCTCTGGTCCCATTATTTGTAAACATTTTTGTAAGCAGTTAGCTTTATAAACACGGTGGAGACACATATCCCCATGCACTATGTATTCATCCAAGTAATCCTGCAAACTATCATGTCTCCTCCTTATTAGCAGAGGATAAAGAGAACCATTAGTAAGCTTTCAGTTTGGAAGAGACATCTCAACAAACTCAAGAGCACTGTGCCCCCAGAAATTTTAGGAAGATAATAAATATATGAATTTATGTTATATATCTTCCATCCTCTCTCACATGTAGGTATTTGAAAAATACTTATTTTATTCTTACTGCTATGTTACGTTTATATGCTGCTGGTAGCATGTTTGATATAATATGTAAGCATTACAACATAAAGGAGGGTAAGATGATAAAATAGACCAGTGTGATGTCATGAGGGATAATGAGATGACAGAAATCCCTGAGGACTATATTATGGCATAAAGCTAAGTGGCTAAAGATAAAATGAAGTTTTCCATTATCCACACTAAGGAAAGCAAATTCCCTCATGTGATCTTTACCTTTTTGATCTCTCCCTATTAGAATAGACTACCACCACACCTCTCCCCTAAAATTCTACATTGATAGCTACATAGCAAACCAACTTCCAGTACAGCCAATCCTATAAAATGGGAGCTGAAGTCATGCTGTGCTTTTAATTACTATAATTTATTGTCACTCCAGAACACCTACCCATCTGCCTTTTGCACAAACCTAACAAGCAATCTTCTTTTTTTTTTAATTTATTTAATTTTGATTCATTGAACACAAATGGAGTACAGCTATTGTTTCTCTGGGTGTACACAAAGTAGAGTCACACCATCTGTGCATTCATACATGTACACAGGGCAATGATGTCTGTCACACATTCTGTTATTATTACCTCCCCATCCCGACCCCACTCCTCCCTTCCCTCTATGCTATCTATCCTTCCTCCATTCTTGCCTCCCTTCCACCCCACATTATACATCATCATTCACTTATCAGAGAGACCATTCGGCCTTTGGATTTTGGGGATTGGCTAATCTCACTTAACATAACAGTCTCCAACATCATCCATTTACCTGCAAATGCCATAATTTTATTCTTCTTTATGGCTGAGTATTCCATTGTGTATATATACCACAGTTTCTTTATCCATTCATCTATTGAAGGACATCTAGGTTGGTTCCACAATCTAGCTATTGTGAATTGGGCAGCTATGAACATTGATGTGGCTGCATCACTGTAGTAATCTGATTTTAAGTCCTTTGGGTATAGGCCAAGGAGTGGGATAGCTGGGTCAAATGGTGGATCCATTCCAAGTTTTCTAAGGAATCTCCACACTGCTTTCCAGAGTGGCTACACCAACTTGCAATCCCACCAGCAATGTATGAGTGTACCCTTTTCCCCACATCCTTGCCAACACCTGTTGTTGCCTCTAAAAGGCAATCTTAATGAAGTTTTTCTAGAGATCACTGTTTTTGCATCTGTTAGGCTCCTGATGGTGGCTGTAATTTCTGCAAGTTTCCCACAGTGTGTCACTGCTTTTGATGTATCATTTTGTTAGGGGAATGCTCCACTTTCCCACTATGGCAGTCTCAACAGTATTTATCAGGGAAAGACTGGGAAATCTTCCATTTTCTGAATATATCCAATCAAATTATCAACACAAGAACTAAGGACCCCTGTAATCATGCAGTTTGGGAGGCTGAGGCAGAAGGATTGCAAGTTCAAACCCAGCCTCAGCAACTGAGCAAGACCCAGTCTCAAAATAAATATTCTTAAAAGACGGATGCTGATATGTAGCTCAGTGGGTTTTGGAGTTTTTCTTTTTGTTGTTGTCGTTTGTTTTTTTGGTATTGGGGTTCAATCCCAATGAATTTCTTTCATCCTCTGATATCCCCCTAACCTCTGGTTTCCAGAGTTTTGTTTTGGGTTCAATCTTTGTCCAATAATCCTCAAAAGGTCTGAATACTTCAATTTTCTTCAGGCACAAGAGCCACACATTAATTTATGGAAATCCAGAAGGAAGATTTAAATAAGCATGTGTGATACTGATGCAAGATATTTTTTCAAGGGTTTCTATCCCCTTTTTCATTCAAGGAGCTCTACGCTGTGAGATGACTCAAGGATGAACAGCATAGTTCTAGTCAGCAAATCTAGCATCTTTTTTAACCTTCTGATAGAGATTAGTGGGATTTCAGGGGTGTGGCCATCTGTTTTGATCGCAGAAATGCCATTTTTACTGATCTGTCATCAAAGACCACTATGGACCCAACTAGATCATAGAGTGCCTACAGCATCTTGCCTCTGACATAGAAATAGAGCAGCTTGGCTTCTACCCCACAAAATCTGAACATCCCTTCTGAAATCATCACAGCTGGCTCCAGTGACAGTGTCAGCTATGGCCCAGGCCACAGAGCTCTTCAGAGCCTTTTGTGCTTCCCTCAGCATTTTGTATCAAATAACTGAAGGAAGGTAGTGTCTTCTCAGACATGGCAACAGTTTACATATACTAAATTATTCTGACATTCTTATCTCTTATAACTTAGATTCTTTCTTCTAGATTACACCAAGGAATTTCTAACATTTCATCTTTATTTAGCATAGATAGCACTAAATGCATTTCCTAAAGGGAAATTATTTCCAGTGGAAAATTCTCTATTCACTATCAGCTAGTGTGAAGAAGAAACACAAAACTCAACAGACACAGGTATCAGCAAAGTTACATCGTCTCATGTTCATAAAATTACAGGAAAACATGGTCTACCAAGAAAAAAAAAATACAAAAAGACACACGATGCATAAAAGAGACTCAACAAGGAAAATGATAAAGAAAATACTGAGCCTGATGGCAAAGGTAGAGATGAGAAGCAAATAATTGGCCAGCTATAGGGAGAAACTTTCCCAGATTGAAGCAGACTAGAAAGCTCTAAGAGATTTCTTTGAGAATATGAAGTCAAGAGCCAGGCCTTGTGGTGCATACCTATAATCCCAGTAACTTGGAAGGCTGAGGCAGGAGGATAGCCAGTTCAAGGCCAGCCTCAGCAAGACACTGTCTCAAAGTGTGAATGAGGCCCTGGGTTCAATCTCCAACACTACAAAACAAAACAAAAAGACTACAAAGTTAATATATCACCTGGACATTTGATCGAGATTTGGGGCTTCAATTACTAGTAAGTATACCCAAAACTAAATCAAGAAGAGAAAACAAGATATTTAGTAACTCCAGAGAAAATATCAATTCATTGTTGGAAAGAAAAATAATTATAATAGATTCTTAAGTCTGATCACCTGTGGCTAGTGTTTGCACAATCCTAACAATATAATCCTGAATACTCATCTAACTGAAATTATTATATAACTACAACAAGAGATTAGCAGCAAGGGAAAAGAGTATTTGGGAGGGGGGTGTGCATGCATATTTGTTGAAGATAATGCCACATTACAAAGTTAAGCTTTAGTCTCATCTCTATATAATCAGATAATACCATAAAACTACAGGATCAAAGAATTGTAGGATAAGATTTTTAAGTAGATACAAAAAGAAATAGCTCAAGGTTGAAATTGGTTACCTGCAGCAAGAATGTAGATGACCAATGTGTGTCACAAGCAAGCCTTGCATAATAATGAGGTTATTTCCATTATGAACTTGAATAAACTTGATATGAATAAATTCCCTTTCACATAAGAGGAAAATTATCATAAATAAGAATAACATAGGTATCTAAAAGTTGAGTGCCAGGCAAATTTCATTTCATCTAATCTTTATAAAAACTCTGTGAGATAGGCATTACTTCTATGTTAAACATGAAAAAACTGCCACTTGGAAAGATAAAGTAATTTGACCGATCCCCCTCAGTTAGTCAGTAGTGGATCCAGAAATCAAACCTAGAACCATCTACCTACAAAATCCTTGTTGTTTGTGTTGCGAATGTTCTACTCTCAGTAAAATGTCTTAACAGAATAACTAAAAGAAGCCATGGATTGTGCCTATAATCAATGGCCTTTAAATGTATTGCAAGGAAAAGAAATGTATCCCTAGCACCAGGTACAAAGGAAAGTGGGCCAAGGAAAGCAAAGGAGAACCGAACTGGTCATCATGAAACAGACTGATAGTGGCCGGCTTGGATGTAGAGAGAGCTGAGGGATTTTCTCATAAATATTAGGGTGCAGAGAGGAATAAAGAACACTTTGCCCATTCTGCTACTTCCTTTATAAAATTAGATTTTTTTTGACAGAGCAACAAACACACATTCATCCGGGAAACTCAGATGCCATAAGAACAGATGTTTAAATGACCCACAATAAGAACAGTAAATGCAGAATAATATTTCTTGCTAAAGCAAATTATTACAGCAGGAGCATCAATTTCTAATGTCATACGCAGGAGGCAATTTGTTTAACTGAGATATGGGCATGAACTTGGGCCTCCTGTGCCAAAAGCTGGCTCCCATTCATGCCTTAGATTCATCTTTGCATGGAGCACAAATGCAAAACAAAAACACCAATGAAAGCAAATAATTTTATCTTCTTTCGAAATTCCAATCTAACAGTTACCTAAAATTATTCAGAGAAGCAATTGAGGTTTTCTCAAAACATTCTTGTCAGGTTTACTTGAGGTTTAAGGAATAATAAAACGGTTTGAGTTCTTTCCAATAAATTCTTATAGTCTAAGAACTGTTTTAAATGTGATATCTTAAGTCTCTTTGACCTTATCTGGACTCTATGACATCATCTTTATGACAAAGAGTGCTACATAACTGTCAGCTTAGTCTCTATTATTTGAGACAATATTCTCTGTGGATATATGTTATGAAAACAGTACTTAAATGTGTTCATATAATTGTAACATAAATTATAACACAAAAAACATTGCTGTTAACAGAGCAGTGTCAAAGCAAATTGCAAGGATGGGAAAGAACTGCAGATGTCCCATCAATTATCCTAAGTACTATTATAATAAAAATCTAATGACTTGGATAGTTAGGTTAATAACACACTAAAAGAAAACATTTGTTTTTTAAAAGGAGTTAGTTTGAAGTTACATTATACTTTCGTGCAATACCGTGATAATCTAACAAAGACTGTGTTTTATATTCTCAGATTCTGACTTGGCACACTGAATGAGAATGTATTATTCAAAGCTTTTGCCTATGGCCAAGTTTTAAAGAAGGTAATTATGATTCCAGGTATTTGAGAAGAAGAGAGATCCATCTGTTTACATGTTAGACACAATAGGCGAGCTGTTACCTCACTTTGAACTAGAAATCTCAAAGAGAAAAGAAGATGATGTATGTTAGCTAAAAAAAAAAAAAAAGAAAAAGTCATAATTCTGTTTCTAGTAAGGCATATGAAGAATTATAACTCAGTCAAAATAAATGCATGGTAGAGGTGTATTTGTAAATTATCAGTTTTTAATAAAAGTTGTTTGGGTATGAAATTCTGTCATGCTGGTGGTTCCACACCTGCTCACATGTGCTGTGGAGTATAGAAATGCTGAATGCCAGGGTCACTCGGAGCTTCAGCAAAAGTGAAAAATGAATGTGCCCTAAAAGGTCTCTTTCACCCCATAGCAGAACTGGGTCAAGAACATGGAGCTTCCCTTTCACTCTTCCAGATATCGATGCACACAACTGGATGATGATGGGCGGATCTTAGTTATGTCTCCAGGCTGACAAAACAGTCTCTGACTCATAAGGTTCAGGGATACGTTTTTAACTTTCCACACCCTTATATACGTAACTCATTGGCTGCTCTTAAGATTATACCATCCAGGCTTTTTGAGATGACAAGAAACAGAGATAGGACAAGTTTGCCCTAAGTGACAGAAGATTCTGTAGGAAAACACCCAGAAGAAGGTGAATAAAGAAAACCACCCCTGTAGCAGTACCACAGATTTCTGCTTTTTTGTATCTCTTCAAGTTTCTAAGCAATCTACAGTCTAGTTAATACGTTTCAAAATTCTTTGAAAGAAAATGTCCAATTAGGTCAATTAAACAGAATTCACTGGAAAACATTCTCACAGGTAGGAGTGTAGATTCAGACCAATTTTAAATCAGCAAAGTCCCCCGCACCCAGATTGTAGTTAGCTGCCACCGGCAATCAATAGGAAAAGAACTAACTATGGCTGGAACAGGATTGTGATCCTCAAATACTTAGAGTGATAGCTGAGCCCAAGGATGTTTTCAGATGGTCTGAATTAAATCCTGTATTTACTACACCCAAGCTTACACAGATAGTCAAAGTTATTTGGTCTTCCTAAGCCTCTGTATAAGTAGAACAGAATTATGTATCTTATATCTGGCTGTACAAATTAAATTATAGAATGTGAAGCCAGAAGTGGTGGTGCACGCCTATAATCCCAGTGACTAAGGAGGCTGAGGCAGGAGGATCACAAGTTCAAAGCCAGTATCAGCAATTTAGCAAGGCCCTAAACAACATAGCAAGACCCTGTCCCAAAATTAAAAAAAAAAAAAAAAACCTTTAAAAAGTTAAGGATGTAGCTCAGTAGTAAAGTACCCCTTGGTTAAATTCATGGTTCCAAAAATAAATAAATAAATTATAGAATCCATGTAAAACACCTGGAAGAGGGATCAGATTGTATCATTGCTTAGAAAAAGTGATGAAATAATGCACAACTCTCGATCATCTAAATATTCACTTGCATACCACCAAAAATCTCAGGAGCATGCAAAACTAGACATATATTTACCATATGATATAGAAATTGTACATCTTGATGTTTATCCAAGGAAGCTGCAATTGTATCTGCACAAAATCCTGCACATGGATTTATTGATCACTACCAGAACTTGGAAGCAGCTGAGACACCCTTCAGTAGGTAAATGGATAAATTAAGTGTGGTAAATTCAGATGGTAGAATATTACTAAGCACTCAAAGAAATGAGCTATCAAGCCATAAAAAAAAAAAACACTGAAAGAACGTAAATGATTACTAAGTGAAAGAAGTCAATCTGGAAAAGCTACATTCTGTGTAATTTCAACTAAATACATTCTGGAAGAGAAAAACTAGTGAAGAGAGTAAAAAGATAAGTAGTTACCAAGGGTTGAAGGGAAAGAGAGATAAATAAGGAGAGGAAAGAGGATTTTTAAAGCAAAGACTAGTAAGATGCTATAATGAGAGATACAAGCCATTACACATTTGCCAAACTCAAAGAATGAACTCCCCCAAGAGTGACTCTAATGCAGTCTACCGACTCTGCATGATAATGATGTTTCATGTGGGTTCATCAATTGTACCAAATATGCCACTCTGGTGAAAGATGTTGATAATGGGGGAAGCTAAGAATGAGTGAGGCCCAGGGGCATACAGGTACTCTTTGTACCTCTCATTCATGCTATGAACCTAAACTGCTCTAAGAAATAGAGTGCATTTGTTAAAAAGCTCAGGGGCCACCAATAGCCCTTACCAACACAATATTTGGGTAAACACTGCAACTGAGAACCTTGAAAACTTACATAAAGACTTTTGCTAAATGAACATATTTCTGTGTTTGAGGGTGATCTTAGGGAGTTCTAGGTGAAATCCCTGTATATTAAGTTTCTTGAAAATAAGGGTAGATTATAGTAAGTCTAAGTAGTTCACGGATTTATAAACAAAAGTACTTTAAAAAAAAAAAAACATGAAACAAGGATAGTTAAGGTGTACTCATACCTGTTGATATACAAAGTCTCATCTTCCAATGTAAGACTCTTTCCTTTGAGGCAACAGAAATAAATAAGAGGTCAGGATTCCAGGAGTCCATGGCAAAGGCTGCTCTGTCTCTGCTTCTATAAGATTCTATATAATGGGGGTTGAGGGGAGGTAAGAGAAGAATGGAGGAACTTCAGATTACGAAGAGGGAAATGAGAGGGGGGCGGTATGAAAAATGGTGGAATGAGACAGACATCAAAACCCTATATACATGTACAATTACACGAATGGTATGAATTTACATCATACACAACCATAGAAATGAAAGATGAACCCCATTTGTATACAATGAATCAAAATGCAGTCTGTAAAAATAAAAAAAAAATTTAAAAAAGATTCAAAGGTCTCAGTGACAAAATGGACAGATATGAACCTTGGTGTCATATTTGACTGACCCACGAGTTAGTTCCTACCTCTCACCTGTGACATGAATGGAATTACTCAATTTCTAAGAGTCTCAATTTCTGAAGACCAATTCAATCAGATCTTCTAGAATGGGGCCCAGGTATCATATTTTTAATTCCCAGATGATCCTCATGTGAAGGGAAGTTTGAAAGCCCACACACTAAAGCTGGTGTTCCCAACCTGTAGCATGTGCCTGGGTTACCTGGAAGGCATGTTGGACTCCAGACTGCTGGGGCCCATCTCAGAGTTTCTGATTCTGTAGCTCTAGAATTAGGCAAATGTTTTGCATTTTTAATTGGTTCTACATGATGCACCAGAGACTGGGCCTTGAGAACCATGGATACAAGTTCATAGATTACTTCTTGTCCCTCTGTATGGCATCTATGAATTCCTAGCCACCTCCTGCCTCAAGTCATTCAATTCTCCTCCCCTCTTAATCTTTCTTTTTCACTCCTAATCTCCATTAGCCCCTGACAGTGTTGATGTTCCTCTATGACAATTGGATAATATAATAATAAGAGTAATAATAATAATAATTTCTTCACAGAACCACAACCATGATGTTATATAGTATTTATTTATAACTCTGATTCTTCCCAGTCTCTAAATTCTCTAAAGGCAAAAATTATGCTGTATCAATAATGATACAAAAATCACTTTTGGATCTCTGGCTTGGAGCAAAATGCCTGGCTCATAATGAGGACATAATAACTTTTGCTGAATGCAAACCATCTATTAGCTAAAAAAAATATGCACCTAGTCTCAGACTCATTGCTCTGAAAAAGAGCAACTTGAATTTGTGATGATGTGTACCTCATCACCATATATCAGACCTTTTTTATTTCTTAAAGAGATACATTCAGCGTTTGGCTTTGTAAGAAGTGTCATGTATTTTTATAGCATTATTCTGGTAAGCACCTTCCCATATTTCTGTGCTTGGTGTGACCACACTCATCCTCCCTTTTTCATTTCTTAAAGAGATACATTCAGTGTTTGGATTTGTAAGAAGTGTCATGTATTTTTATAGCATTATTCTGGTGAGCACCTTCCCATACTTCTGTGCTTGGTCTGACCACACTCATCCTCCCTCAGCCTACACACACTGAACTTGATAACCACAAACCCCTAACCCTTTAGCACTGCAACTAAAAATACTTAATTTTCCATAGGAGGTTTTCTCACTTTTACACAACATGAAAATTAAAAAAAAAAAAAAAAAAAAACCAGCAAGGTGGGCCCTGTGAAGAGCTGCAATCTGGGGAAGTAAAGATGATGGAGAGCACAATGAGAAGTTTGAATTCACCAAGATGAGTGCCACTGATGTCACTGGCTCGTCTGTGGAAGTCCCCTCTCAAATGGAGGCCAACGCTGCGCTGGAAATCCTTGAACCCCAGGGCTGACTGGTAATATCGCATTCATTATCCTAGGAGTGATTTGCTAGGAGGCCCAAATGCTGGCTCTCTTTGCCATGATGTGGTGTCATCAGTTCTGTTGCTGCTTGTTCCACCTCCCTTCAAAACATTATTACTAGTGGGCTAAAGCAACAAAATCATGCAAAGAAGAGAAAGCAAAGGAGACTGTGACAGTCAGTGTGTCAAAAGGCCAGTGAAGGCACTGGAAAGGTCACTACGTTCCAGGGAGACGGAGGGAAAGGCTGTTTTGTTGTTTTATTTGTTTTTGAGTATTTATGACAGTAGTAGCTGCAGGGGTGGGGAGATGAGAAGCAAGAATGCGTAGTGGAAACATCTGGGTGGAAGAAATTTCAGAGTGCAAGAAATTCAGAAAAATGTCAGAAAGGGGCAAGTGTCTGAAATGAAGTGCCAGGACAACAAGCAAGCCTATTAGCATAGTGACCCAGTCTTAAGAAAAAGAATTTAAACACTTACACTTCCATTTAGATTTAGGAAGAGAATGTGAACTTACCTGCTTAAAATGCAACTGCTTTAAATCCTGCCTATTAAAGTTTCCCCTAAAGAGCTATACATTTGTAATTTCATATGACTACTATTTTTCCATCATCTTTACAAATCCTATCTCTGAATCTTGGGACATGTTTCCCTAGTCCTAATAATGCCCCCACCTATAGCTTCAGTCACTTGCCCAATATTTTCTGCATGCCTGCTATACTTGAAACTGTAGTGCTGGGGTGTAGCTCAGTGGCACATTGTTTGTTTAACATGCATGAGGTCCTGGGTTCAATCCCCAGCACCACAAAAAAAAAAGAGAACATGAATTTTGCTAGGTGTTGGTGGTGCAGGCCTGTAATCCCAGGCCTGAAACTGGAGGATCTCAAGTTTGAAGCCAGCCTTGATCACTTAATGAGTATTTGTCTCAAAATAAAAATTAAAAAGGGCTGGATTATAGCTCAGTGGTAAAGTTAAAATGCCTCTAGATTCAATCTTTCAATCTCCAGTACCACACACACACACACACACACACACACACACACACACACAAAAGCAATTCAATAGTGATTAAAGCAGCATGCTTCAAATATGTGTGTGCACATGCACATACACACACCTACACACAAATGATTCTGCTTCTCTCCTCAAACAGTTGTTAGGCTCCAAAAGATCAAATAATAAAATTTTGCTTTAAAGGCTAGACCATCTGAATGAGGCATTTAGAATGAAGATAAAGGTTGAAAACACTAAGCAAGTTTCTATGACCTTTGGATACTGAGAGAATAGTAGAGATGCAGAAGATAGTCCCTGGGTGCTGAATACACACTGCTTCACAAAGAAACATCTAGGATTCATATAATCTCCTTTGAAAAGAAGTTTCTAATGCCAGTGGAGAAAGAACAAAACTTTAAAGTACTACTTTAGAGTCATGTAAGGAGATAAATTTACAGAGATTATTTCTATGTATGCTCTTTATTTTCATAATGTGAATCAGGATAAGAAATTAGAGAATGAATCTCTTAAGAATTCTCCAAGAATGCTATTTAGACTCATTGCTTTGTAGGAAACAGAAGTAATCTTTTTTCTGCTCTTATTGAAGACAATCATCCTCCTTCTTCTAAGTTTGATTCTTACAAATTACTGTATCATAACCAATTCAAATCTGTATCACAAAAAATGTTGCTATAAAAGCAATTTTCTGCTCATGGCGGCTCTTTGTAGAGTTGTATTCTTCTCTTAACCCATTTAGATCACCTTCCATTCACTCTGAATATGGCTTTTGGAAATTTCTGTTTCACTTTTAGAAAATGTCTGTCTAATCCTAATTATCATTGTGCTGTATACCTTGAGTACAGCAATTTTTTTAATGTAACAAAACTTTGTATATTGTACTCCAGCACAATGTATATCGAACTGTATCATATGACCACAGCAAGTGGTCAAGGATGGTTTTATCAAAACAGAGCAAAAAAATTCTGATATTTTGGGATATTTGTAAACATGCCTCTGAGCACAAGGCTTGATTAATGCATGATTTCCTCTTTAAAATTAGAAACAGGAATTGAGGGTGAAGTTTAATATTTTTCATTTGCTCTCCTTTTGCAAGTGCTCTAATTAAAGCCTCGTTCTGAGACCTAAGTGACTCCTACATCTGACTGTAGTTGGCAGTTAACACTGCAAGACAGGAACTCAAACTTAGTTTGCATGAATGGAAACAATGGATGAAGGAGGAACATACTGTGAGAGAGGGGGTTACTTGGTTTGGTTTTGCTTTTGTATTTAGAATTTACCATGTTCATTGCAGAATGCATCAACAGGAATTAACAACAAATGTCAGAAATGTCAGGCTAAGTCAAAACATGTTAAATGATGATCTGTAGAACATGCTGTCAGTAAAATATTCCAGTTTCTACTGCTTTTTTGTCTTTGAATTCCTCAGTTAAGTGATACAAAAGCAATATGTACTTCATTTTTTATTTTATATTAAAATATGCAAAGTGTCAGTGTTTTACCTATCCAGTGTTCTTAATCATAATTAATTTATTATACTCATAAAATTAATTTAAGTACATGTTACTTATTTATTTTTCCAGTGCAGGGGATTGAACCCAGGTCCTCACACATACTAGGTCAGTGCTCTACCACTGAGCTACATAGCCAGTCCTGAAGAATATGTTTTGATGACTTTATTGGGGAAAAAAGAAATTGAAAAAACAGTAACTGTGTCAGTCATGAAAAATTCCAAAACTATTTCTTAATTTAACGATAACATGCCTAAATTATTTCAAGATACCAACTTTTTAAACATTAAAAAGCTATGCTATATTATAGATACAGCATGTAGATAATACAGATATAGATAATACTCATCAAATTTTTCTGGCTAATATTTAGAAAATAGATATCTAAGTATTCCTTTATAACACAAAAGTGAAAATCAAATCTTCTGTCATGAAAATCATATGAGTAAAACCTATTTCTTGGGTGCTATAGAGATCTCCAACCACTCCCCCCCACCCCCATGCCAATATTTTAAATGAAGGTTTTATCTATTAAGGCAGTGCCAGAACCTAGGACTCTCATATATTTGACTGAATGTGGTGGGAACCTGAGATATGGAGAACCTGGTTTCATCATCTCTTCATACTACTCAATTCTCTGCATTTTACTTGTCATTTAAATGAACTAATTGAGAATGCTTTCCTTCTGAAATGACCTTATCCATTACTATTTATTTTTTAAAAAGTGTCCCAAATCCTAGGGACACTTTCAGTCACCATTAGATCCTGTTGAAATGCCAAGTCTACCTCAGTAGGTGTGGAGTAGAGCCTACTCTGACATTGTTGCTAATGGTACAAGAACTACACTTTGAGAAACAAAGCTTTAGATACCTTTTCTTTTTGTCAGGAAAATATGAGTCTGGCCCTTACATGAAGAATCATCCCATATTTGACTGAATCAGGTTAAGGACAAGACAAACTTTTAAGTTCATTTCAAGAGTAGTGGATGGTGAATTGGTAACATTGTACAAATGTATCAAAGAATTGTCTATGTCAAAGAGAATGAATAAATCCAAAAAGGATAACTGAAACTTCTGAAACCATTTTCAAAAGTGTTTAGATGCTATATAAGGCTCAAACACTAGCCCAAATAACAGCCAGACTTTGAATACTGTACTTCTGTTCCACCAGGGCTGTGCAACAAGTGTTTATTTTCTTTCCTCAGTCGCTGCTCTCCTGTCTGCAGTGATCCATGAGCTGGATTCTCTCCATCTGTTCCACTACCTGGAGCCCAGCACTCTGGAGTCAATAGTAATCTTGTCTTGTCTTTAATCTCTGCACCATTTGGAAGGCTGAAATAATGCACTAAAAAGTCCTTGTGGTCCTGGTGTATAGGGATTATAGATTTTTATTTAAAGTACTTTGGTGTTTTAAGAAGATGATGATTTCTACTTTGCTTTCCATTTGAAGTGTTGATGGAAGTCAATAATTCAACAGACCAATCTTTAAAGTGGGCACAATAACAGCTCTTAATTACACTGAGTAGAAAAAAATGAAACCAACCTAATTTGCATACTATTTCAAATACATTATTAAATATATAGCATTATTTTTTGAGTTCATATTCTTGAGAAAAGCTTGAATTTTCTGAACCCTGAGACCAAACAAGGCTTTTTATCTTGTGGAAGACAGATTTACTACTTCTGTATGTCTACATAAATATAATTCAGGTTTTATATAATGGAAAAACATTATTGATAAAATAAGCATTGCCAAATACTTTCAGTACTACTTTTCCATGTGTTTCATTGCATTATTTAATAAACCATAAGCTTGTCTATTATTTAATAAACCATTAAGTTTGTCTATTGCACCACATCCACATGGAACAGGCTTAATCCACTGGGTTTGGAGGTTTTTCCTGTTTTGATGAGGGCCTTTTGGAGGTATTTTTCTGTTTGTTTACTGATTGCTGGGATTTATTTTTTTTCTCCATCTGTTCACTGCCAGTTGGGGGTGCAACATTTGTTTCTGCAGCTATTCCTCATGGTTTTGTTCTATCAGGTAAGAAGTACCCAATTTCATGAGGGCATCTGGAAGAATAGAATTGACAAAAATTTAAACCTTATAACAAAGGAACAATACTTTGTCTGATTGTTTCTGTTCACACTGTATCTGAATTCAAGAGACTTTTCCTCTCTTAGTTACTCCAAATCCCTACATGGAAAACACCACAATATGTTGGTGTGCCAAAAAATCTCAAAAGGTTGAAGTCCTACCCAATGTTGCATGGCATTCAGGAATTTTATCCTGAGGACAACTTGAAGAATGTACTCGTCAACTTTTATGAGCCTTCCTGATGAAAGTCATAAACTCAGAGTGAATGAGATTCCCAAAATTGCTGTGTCTGTGATGACTTCAAAATGTAAAGGTCCTTTTCTTTCTAAGGAGGGTAACCTAACATGAAGTATGGGAGTAAAATCAGATTCCCTAAATACACAGGAGATGCAATGGAGAAGAGCAGGATCTTAGACCAAGATGGCGACACCACCATTGAGCTGCCTTTAAGAATTCAATCCCCAATTAGGAAGAAGCAGTCTAAACTAATGACAGTTGTATGTTTGTTTTGTTTTAATTTAGAGAAAGGTACCATGGTTGTCACTAAAACATTTCTCTAAAATATGAGTCAAATTATTTCTATCACACCTTCCCTGAAGTTGTTAAATTTTTAAAAAATCATCTTCTAATGACATCTTGTCCTCCTAGCAGCTCCACAAATTTAAACCATTCTCTATCAAGTCCTGTCCTTCCATTGTAAGGAGGATGCATTCTCTCCAGGAGAGAGTAAATCTTCATAGCATTGGTCAGTGAAAGGAAAGAGTTGAGTTAGTGGAATTTTCCAGCACAGACATGACAGTGTCACTTGTCATGGGCAGAGTCCACCATCAATGAGCCCCAGCAACAGCATCACCTACCCAGACACTGAGTCCTCTCTTGGCCTCTCTTCATGTGTTGCATTCCACTGTCCAGCCACCCTCTCAGGGACCATGTTCCTGCCTCTGGAATTCTCCTCCCTTGCTATGGGAAGGATTTTCAAATCCTTTGGTGGTATTTTTTTTTTTTTTAATTTTGTTTTGATTTTTGATGTTGCTCTTCTGCCTTCTGGAATTGTCCTCTCTTGCTATGGGAAGGACTTCCAAATCTTTTGGTGGTATTCTTTTTTTTTTTTTTTTTAATTTTGTTGATTTTGTTGTTGCTGTTTTGTTTTGTTATTGCCTCAAACAAGACAGTGGCCCTAACCCTAATCCCAGCAGCTCGGGAGGCTGAGGCAGGAGGATCGCAAGTTCAAAGTCAGCCTCAGCAACTTTGCAAGGCCCTAAGCAACTCAGTGAGATCCTGTCTCTAAATAAAATACAAAAGAGGACTAGGGATGTGGCTCAGTGGTCAAGTACCCCTGAGTTCAATCCCCAGTACCAAAAAAAAAAAGACAGTGAACCTGGTTCTAATGTTTCATAAAAGATCCTCTCCATTATTATACAAATTTATTCCTGAGTCTCAGTTAAGGGAAAAAGCACAGTATAATCCTCAGAGTATGAGCCACCTATCTCTGCCACTTAGTAACCAGATGACCTTAAACTCTCTATGCTTCAGTTTTCTCAGATTAAAGAAAAAAGGCGAAAACAATAATACCTCCAGCATGTGGTTATAAATTAATTAATATATGTAGAATTCAAACAGAACTTGACATCTAAGAAGTGCTATAGAAGTGGGTGATGCTATTGTTGCTTCTAGCACTTTTTCTTTTGATTATGCCCTGTCCTTTACATCTTCCCTTTTCTCCTTTTTACTCATTTTATTCATGTGCACACACTCACACATACCCCTCAAAAGAAGTTAAATCCTTACTTTGTCACCCAATGGTAATTTTACTACTAAATGATTTTATGCCAACTTGACAATTTGTGTGCTTGTGTGTGTGTGTGTGTGTGTGTGTGTTTTATCACAAAATTAAAAATTCACACATTTAAGAATGTTTTCTTATCACAAATTGCAGTCCAGGGTTTAGAGGTAAACCCATCAATCACAGTTATTCCAAATTTTGTCGGTTTAATATAAAGTTAAAGTTAGCTCTATTTTTTTAAAGTAAAATGGAGGATGGGAAGGGAAGGAGGAAGACAGGAAGGAATGAAGGAGGGAGGGAGAGAGAGAGATTGAGGGAGGAAAAGAAAAAAAGAAATAGAGAAAGGAAGAAAGACAGGAGGACAGATGATGCTCAGAAAAAACATGAAATAACATCAACATTCCCTGTAAAACAATCCCATTTCATATCCTATTAAACTCGATAGGAAGTGCTACAGTAAGAGAAATGGATGGTGGAAGGAGAAAAGAATATAAGACTCTTTGAAAACTGAGAATGAAAATAGCACTGCTAACTTTTAGCTCCCTCTGACGTGTTCCTGCATCAGGTTACAGCCTCCGAGACAGTCCCTTTCTTTCTCACACACATGCCTTCCAGCCGAAAATAGTTTCACAGAGCTTCTAAAGTCAAAAATGAGTGGTACTCTGGGTGTGTGTCTGTGTGAGGTTGCATGTGAGCTTGTGAGTGGGGCCAGGATGGGAACAGTGAGGGTCATTCAAACCCACGAGACAGGCAACCCTGACTTGCGATGCTTCGCCAGCAGCACAGTGATTCATCTTCCTCTCAGGCACAAGCACATCAAGTCCTCTGTTTTGCTCTTAGTTCACATTTGTCCTCTTTAAACCAATGAGTCACAAGTTGGAAATATGTATGAAATAAGCAAGGAGGATATGTCACTGAGTTATTTCTGGTGGTTCAATATACACATTCTAGGACATCATGTGTTTGAAAGGCAAATTTTTTAATATGTGAGGTTTATACATAGCAGATACAGTTGACTACTGTGAAAGAAAGAAAGAGGAAAGAAAAGAAAGGGAGAGAGAGAAAGAGAGAGAAACAAATAAATCAGGTGCAAGAAAAAAATGGATCCCGGTAAAACGATTAAGTTTAGGTGAAAGGGGATAAAATATTTCTTCCTGGTCTCTAAAGGATAATTTTCTTCAGAGGAAATTGCATAAATTCTTGGTCACTCCAATTAGTAGAGAATTATTCTTGCCAAAGTTTAGTGCTGGGAAACAAATGGCAGTTGGTCTCTTGTAAAGCTGTCCCTCCTCTTCATGGCAAATATGAGCTTCACACCTGAGCGCAAACAAAACGCTTCTATTCATGCCTTCTCAGTCAAATCTTAATTACCTGAGAAATAGAAGATGAAATAATTGAGGAGTTTTATGAGAAAATAGGAACCTCAAAACAGCCACCTATAACTTCTGGCCTGATAATTACCAAGGCAGGACCTTGTCACTCATTCATTTGCTCAGCAATTACCTGTTGGGCACTTACCATGTATCAGGTTGCAAATGTCTGAGACCCTGAGGAGACAGCAGTACACCAAGTCAACATTGCTCATTTCCTTATGAAATAATGGGGCAAGATGGGCATTAATTAATTAATGAAGCAAGAAATGCATTTAGCCAGTAGTAATAATGTCAGGCTGGGGATATAGCTCAGTTGGTAGAGTGCCTGTCTTGCAAGCACAAGGCCCTGGGTTCGATCCCCAGCACCACAAAAAATAAATAAATAAATAATGTCTGTGACAATCAAGTACATGAGGAGCAGCAGGAGTGGGCCTATACTGCCTGGGATCTGGGGCAATGCATGACAGACACTAAAGATTTGAAGTTCAGTGGAGACCAAGGAATTGATGGAAAACAAGGGGGTGGCAAGAACACTCTGAATGTCATTGCAAAGTTCTGCCTGATGCAGGAAAAAGAATAGAGCTTCTGAGGTTATGACAGAGAGAAATAACTAGAGCTCAAAGAGTAAGACAGAGGTCAGGAGCTAAGGCTGGGAAAGCAGAAGAGAAATAGGAAAGGGCTTCTAAGCCATGCTGAGAAGCATGGGCTTTCTCCAAAGAGTTATCACTAGAAGCCACTGGAAGTTGGGGACAGATGTGAGCAGATGGGCATTTTTAGGAATAACTAACTTTTATGGAAAAATAGGGAGAACAGAAGGAAAAAATGTCCAGGAGCTTTTGAGGTTCTCCAACAAAATGGGTGTGGGTAAAGAAAATGTAGAAATCACAGGGATAAACTGAGAAAGACTTATCAGAAAAACAGTGATTACTTTCAAGCACATGTGAGACAAAGTCGAATGAAAGGGGGCAAAGTAATACTATAAAAGGGGAAGAGAGTCTCTATGAACCCTCCTTCGTGAATTATTTGTTTAAAAATCTTCCTCTTAAGCAGCAATGGATAATGTGGTATATACACACAATAGAGTTTTACTCAGCCGTAAAGAAAATGAAATTATATTATTTGCATAAAAAGGGATGGAACTAGAGACCATTATGTTAAGCAAAATAAGCCAAACTCAGAAGGTCAACAGTTGTATGTTTTCTCTCATATGTAGAGGCTAGAAAGGAAAAAGGAAAAGATTGTTGGGGGGTGGGGAGACCTCATGAAAATCAAAGGGGGATCAGTAGAGGAAAGGAACCAGGAGGCAGGAGGCAAGGGGAGGGACTGCTGGGGAGTAATATTGGCCAAATTATGTTGCTATATCATGTGCACAAATAAATATGTAACAACAAATCCCATCATTAGCTATAACTATAATGCACCAATAAAAATATAGAAAAATAAATTAATTTTGAAAAACTTCCTATTGGTATCACATGTACTCTTATATTCTCTAACTAGTTTTCCTCTTATGATTCCCTTTTTCCTACTATTTTAAATAAAATACTTCCCTTCACAGTGGACTCCATATTGAAAGGCTCTGATTAGGTTCATGACAGAATGAGGAAAAAAATTGAAATTGCCCAGAAAATGTGGCCTGGACTAATGCAATGACTGATAAGATTTGGGCTGTCTCCCTGTTGGCAGGCAGTAAGTACATCCTCAGTTTTATATAAAATAATTTATTATGATACATGAAAATCATTTTGGGGGAGAAGTACAAGGGTAAAAGGAAATCTGTGTTGGTTTCAGGCAGCCAAAGGATGGTATGCTATTACAGACAGTCATCTTTCTTTTTTTGGCTGCCCAGTGTCTGACCTTCTTTTATGAATTTAGGATATTTCACAACTTAACAAATCTTGATGGAAGACCTATCCTATTACAGAAGGAAAAGAAGCCAGATACTCACTATCCCTTTGCAAAGAGGGAATGGACACATTTCACATTTTCAAGGTTGGATCAATTGGATGCACCCACCCTATATTAGACATGAAGAATTAACGACAAAAAGAAGAGACAGCTGAAAGTGTGCTCTGATGTTTAAGGTGACAGCTGTATTCACATCTGCCCTTCAGGAATGGCAGAACATGCAACTCCAGCTGCTAAACACAAGGATCACCAGCAGCAGGGCAGGGGGAACACACGACACATTAGAGTTCTCAGCAGTTGTACCAACTGTGTTTTCTCCAGACCAATCATATGACGGATTTGGGGTTGTGGTTCTTGCTTCATCAAATCTGAACCTCTTTGTTCTCCCTTCTTAGTGTTCTGGGACTTATAATAGTCATTCAGTTTATTTCTTTTCTATATTTCTATCTGGCATTTAAACTAAAATCCTTCACCAATAATCACTCTTCAGCAACAAAAGATGAGCAAGTAAGAGAATTTGAAGAGTTGTATGATTAAGCATAGGGTAGGACAGTGACCTGCAAAGGCTTATAAGACAGGATGTCACTGAAGATGTAGACAAAGTCTAAACAGCAATGAAGGGAGAACGCTTCACGCTCCCACAAGCCAAGGTGGAGAAGACCAAACTCACATAATTCCAGGCTCCAGTTCTCAACTATTCCTCATGTGATTCTCCTTTGATATAAAACAAAGATCCCTCAGTGAGCTGGACATGTCATCCACCATGAGTCCAGCCTAGCTGGATAATCCTGCAGGCTTGGCCACAGAGGGCAAGACAACCTCGAATATGGCCTTGCACTGTTAATAAAAATCTTCACACTCCTTCTTATCAGGGCAGCCACTACAAATATTTGGCAAAACTTCATGGCAAGGTTTTGCCTCTTTAAAAGTACCTTTTACTCTCTGTAACCAAATCTATTACATTTTCTCCTGAACTACTGCAGTCCATTGGTTTTAGCTCCAGTGCATACTCAGTGCCAGAAGCATCATGGGCTCCAGGTTGAACTCACAGGATTGTAAACACCACTAACGTGGTTGACATTGCTGGGTCTCAAGAGAGCAACAGGCATAAACTGAGAGGAAAGAATACTGGATTGGGCTGGGGCTGTGGTTCAGTGGTGAAGCACTTGCCCCTCACACATGAGGTACTGGGTTTGATCCTCAGGACTATATAAAAATAAATAAAAGAAAGGTATTCTGTCCATCCATGACTAAAAATATTTTTTTTTAAAATATTGGATTAAGTGAGAGCACCTCTACTCGGAAAAAAAAAAAAAAAAAAAAACGTACAGGGATAAGGGCTCAGACTTACTAACTCATTCATGGACTCCCCACTGATCTCACTTTCTCCTCCTAGGTGATAATCTAGTTTCATGACTTCAAATATCACCTGACCATAGCCAAATGTATATTCCAAGCATGGATTTGTCCCTTAAACTCCAGACTCATATACCCATTTAACTTTCTTGAAGTATATGCTTAGAGATCTAATGATTGGGTGAACCCTAAAATGAGCACAATCAAACTCATGATTAGACTAACATCTGCCCCTAAGTGTTTATCACCCAGTCATCACTATTTCAGTTAATGGCAATATCACTCTATCAATCTAAAATTATGCTCTTACCTCCTCCTTCCACTTCAAATACTTTGCCCTCCTTGCTTTTCCTTGCACATTCCGGGGATTCTTCTACATGGGGTTCTCTGCATCTTACTGTTTCATCCTCCTGAATTGATCATCTTCAAATTATAATCTGTAACCTTCCCTTATTCTTTCAGGAACTTCCCTGATGTCTACATAAAATGCCTTCCCTATTGAGTTATTTTCTACCCTCTCATCATGCTTCATTTCTTTTCCTCCTCCTTACCTATGTATCTTTTATTTATGTGCATGTTTTCATTTAATTCCCACTAGATTGTACTTTGTTTAAACAAATTCTGCTTTTTTTGGCTCACTACTACATCCCAAACTTTTTGTTAATGTCCTCCTATAATAAATCCTTTCTCTGTATTTGTGAAATATATAATTGAATGAAAGAATAAAGAAGAGCTCTAATGAGGGATCCCTGAAGGAACCATAATATTTGGGAATTAAGAATACAGTAATCTCAAAGAAGAGACAACTAGACCAAAAGAACTGGTGTCACTGAAGCCAGTGGAAGCAACTGTTTGAAGCTAGAGGAAGTGGTTAACACTGTAAAAGGCCACAGAGGAGGGGCCAGTGAGTAGAACAGACAGTGGTAAAGAATCGGGGTCAAGTGAGGAAAGGATTTCCACAAGGAGATGGTGATCAACAACACCAAACACTTCTGAAGAGTCAAGTAAGATCAAATGGGCATTGAGTTTGTAAAACAGAAATTAAAAAGAGCAGTTTTGGTGGAGGGTTAGAAACGAGAATCTGATTACAATAGACACATGAAGTTGCAAGGACAAGAGGGAAAGGAAATAATGAGAACATAAAATTCTTTGAAGAAATTTTTCTCTAAATAGGAATTGAAATGAAGCAATTGGAGTAGACGTTCAGATACTTGGGGCATTTTATTTTTTCAGATAGAAGAGATTATACCATCTTGGTATTTGAATGAGAATAACCTTGTAAGTAAGGAACACTGATTATAGAAGGAAAAGATATAACAGTTAAAAAAAAAAAATCTGAGTACTGGATTCCATCCCTCCTTGCATATCAAAGACATGATTCCTATCTTTGTCTCATTTCTGAATACTGTGCTTTTTAAATTCAGTATGAAATGCAAAATAATACTACCCAAACTTGGCATTCTGCTTTTCATCTGCTTTTTCTCCTTTTCCAAATGTGAAGAATTGTAAATCCTGCATACAATTCAATGCAATCAATGTATAAGCTAGCTTGGACACAAAGCATATGCTAAGCATGCTGATATTGACTGTTACATTTCCTTGAAAAGAAATGCTGTTTACGACAACTTCATGGATTTGTGAATTACTAAAAGGTCGTGACAGAAAAACAACAGCAGTTCAGGGTCTGACAATGAGAAGTAGGTGAAGGATCTTTGTAAATGGGAAAGGTCAATACTTTGAGAGCCCAGGGTAGACAAAACACACTTAGTAGAAGTATATTATTACCATTTGGATTTTAAATGTCCCCCAAATGCTCATATGCAAAGCCTAATCACCAGCCTTTGGCACTATCAAAAGGTGCTAGAACCTTAAAAGGTGGGTCCTAGTAGAAAAAAGGAGGTCAGTTGGCCCTTGTCCTTGAAGTAGGTACTCGGACTCTTGTCCCTTCTCTCTTTCTTTTGCCTGACAACATGAGAAGAACAGCCTTCATTACTGTGCACTCCTGTTTTAATGGCACGGTGCTGCCACAATTCAAAGGCAACAGGAGCAAATGACCACAGACTGAAATCTCTGAAACTGAGCTAAAATAAACTTTTCTTCCTTTCAAATTGTTTTTGCCAGGTATTTTGTCACAGCAACAGAAAGCTGACTAACACATATGTTGAAATCACCAACAGTTTGGCTGGATCGATAAACCAAGTGCTGAATCTTTAAAAGAGTTGAGGTTACATGGTCCAAACATCCACAGGAGGTGTGATGAATGGAGGAACCTATTTGTTTGAGTTTCACTGGAGTTGGGCATTCATACCTTGCATAGCACTCCTGGGTAATCTCAATAGCTCCTGCCACCTTAATGATCAATTATATTTTAATGTCTACATTAGTGACACAACATCTTTACTAAGCTAGAAATTAAATATGTCAAAAATTTTTTAAAATTTCTCATTCCTTCTAATTGCTTAAGAAGTCATCAACACCCACTTTAATCTATCTCTGTCATCTGACACATCTATAAAATGAATACATATTGTTTCTATTTTCTATCTCTCTGCCAGATCTCACCATTTCTCCAAACTCATCTGTTATAACTTTACTTCCAAAGGCCATAATTTCTTTCATGGATGTGTATAACAGCTTCCTGATTAGTACCTACTTTCTTTCCTCTCCTGGGTTTCTATGCACAAGATTGATTAGACAGGAAATGGCTAGAAGATACAACCAATTGAACATTTTTATTATCTTTGTAATTATCATTGTTTCTGTTCTTGCCCAATTTTTTTAGGATTTTCAGTTTAAGAGAAATAGTCTGTTGTGTAAAGCTTGAGAAAAGCAAACTCCATTCCCTACTATAATAACTGAAAGGGAACAGATCCCGCCTTCCCCCCATCTTCTAGCACCTAAGGCACCAACATACAATGTAGGCTTGGTCAATTTGATACTTGCACTCAGCATTTTGAATCTGGAGTAAACAATGTGAAAGAACATTCAGCTGTGTTACTTAAGAACACACTCTCCATAGTGGGGAGAGTGTTCTTAAGGGGCCAAAGGTAGGAACTGTACACTTATCAGAAGTGCCACTCTAATAGATTGTTCTAATACATCACCTTGACTGTAGCACAAGCTGACCAGACTCCATTAGTTCTCATATTTTCTGAGTCTGGTTCTCCAACTACCTACTTGTCCTCTAAGTATTCCTAATCCAATGTGAAAAGGTGTATTCTGCTTGAGCTAACCCAAATAATGTTCCATTGCTTACAGTGCAAATTCTGACAGACACAAGTCAGTAAAGAGGTTGTCATAATAATTTAGGAAAAAAGACCAGAAGCCTCATCCAAAACAAGGGCAGCATGATGGAAAGGATTGAAAAATAGGAGTTAAAATTCATAGGAGTTCGTTGGATACTGAGACAAAGAGAAGACGGAGTCACCGATAATAGTTTTTAGCCTGAGTGAATGAAGTGGTTGTCAGTACTTGGAAACAGCAAATGCAGAAATAATAATTATAAAGGAGTTGGGCAGATGGCTGGGGTGAGTGGGATTTGGACTGTGGGAATAATTACTATTTGATAAAAGTTGAGTCTGAGACTTTAAGATAATGTTATGAGAGCCATGAAGTAGACAGATGGATGAATCTGTGGGAAATGTTAGGGATAAAGATAGAGAATTGAAGTCATCAGGAACTGAAATCATGAAAGGAAATGAGATCACTCGGGAAGAGTTCATAGCATGAGAACAGTGGGTCGAGGATGGACATCTGGAGAATGCTATAATTTAAGAGATGAGCTTAGGAAGAAGTCTAGAAAATAAATCAGGGCATTCTGGACCAGTCTCTGTCTTGGTGAAATAGTTTGACTTTAATTATTCTATCTTCTTGTTTCCTTAGACACCTAATGCCACTTGAAAATCATATTCTTCTTCTTCTTTTAATTTTTTGAATTTCCTTCCTCATGAGTTACAATTTTGAATAGTTATTATCTACCTCAAGTTTCTAAGCCAAGATTAGAGCTCTACATTCGTTTCTAGAAACTTCTTCCCTTAAGGTTTGAAGAATAATAAATATCTCTGTATTTTAAGCAATTCTGTCAGAGGGAAAAAAAAATCTCTAAAAGTAACAGAATAAAGGGATTTGCTTGTAACTAACACTCCCACGGAGATCCCTAAATGGAGGATTTCTCCATTTTCCCCCTGGACCATCCTGAGTTTACAGGTTCTAAAAAAATAGTGTCCTAATTCAGTCACCAAGTGAGGATCTGTTTGACCTATAAAAGACTCAACCAGTTATTCCCTAAGCTTTTAGCATTATTCTTTGTCTTTGATGCTTTATATCAAATAAATGTTGCTAGTTAAATAGGGACTTGTATTGATACAAAAAGTTGCCTTACAGTTATTAAGCTACTCAGCCACCCTCCTCTTGTATTCTCAGATTTAACTGTTTCTTGAATGCAAACATCTCTGATAGTGTGCATGTATGAATATGTAACAACAAATCCCATCAGTTTGTGCTGTAATGCTCCAATAAAAAAAAGTGGGGAAAAAAGGAAACATGAACATAAGCTATATATTAGAAAAAAACTGCATGATGGGTATAGTTCATCTTTATTCTTCATAAAAAGGCCAAATTGTCTCTTTAAAAAAATCTCTAATAGATGGAAAAGAGGTAGTGAAAAGGAAATAAATATGTATACGATTCCTCCATCTTTTCTTTGTCTTAGGGTTGCAGGAGGATAGAGAAGGGGCATTATTCTATAGTCCCAAGACAGGAGAAGGAATTCCCATGCAACAAAAAAAAAAAAATTGAGAAAGACAGTGATACAGAGCCTGAATGTAATTTTATACAATATTTTAAATAATTTTGTGCATGAAACAAAACAAGAGAAAGGCAGTGATAAATGGAGGTCCAGATAAAGCCAAAACATGTAAAAATACCAAGTTCAGAGTATCAGAGGTTAAAGTAAAGGTTCAAGTCACAGAGCGAAGTGTTTAGAAACAACAGGAGAAGGAGTCCCAGGTATTGTTCTGAACCTAGGAAGTATTAATAATTTACTAAAGTGTAGTAAGGTTTGACTCGAAAACAGGGAAAAAGGGAAAGCACATCAGTAAAACCCAGGGTAACATCATTTAACTAACAGGCAGAAGAAAAAGAACAGAGATTGATGGACCGAAAGATTTTGAGAGTTATTTCAAAAGTATTGAGACGAGGTCTCCAATAAGGCCGAAAATGAAAAGAAGAAAGAAAAAGAGGAAATTTGTGTCAACTGGAACCAATATTCTTGGGAATTCAATCGGATCTGTGACGGTCGTCTGTCCACTATGGAGCCAGACCCTAGGTAAAGACATGACTGAGCAGTGAAGCCTCTTCAACTGTCCTGAGAATTAAATCCATTCACTCAAGAGCTGCCTGGATTCTTAAAATGAGAAAACAGATGCTGAGGAGAGTTGTAAGAAAATAGTAAGTTTGGGGCGTAATCAAGTAAAGGGAGAAATTGAAGACACAGTAAAGCAGAAATAATTCCAAGAAAGAAGACCCTGTAATTGAAAACATTATAAATCAGCAGTAAAATGTGATAAATTATCTTAGGCAGAAGAAATATATACTATATTGCAATGCATTAATAATGCAGACTATATCTGATATTAACTCTCACCACTACCTGCCTTTCCCAATAGACATCTGCCTGCCTAAAGACCTCTTTTGGACATTATGGTGATAAAAATTTTATGAAAGTAATTGTAGGCTCATATCCAGTTTAAAAAATAACAACACAGATCAAGGCAATTTTGGTAGCATTTTGGAGTGTGCTGGCCTTCAATTGAGGTGATTATTTACAAGTTTTTATTAATTATATTTATTTATGGTCATTTTGCCTTGGTTAAAGTTATTTGACCATGCATTCCAAATTAATTAAAAATCATCATTTTCTTTTAACATTTAATGAAATCCAAAGAACAAGAAACAAAAATTCTACCATGAACGAGGCTTAGCAAAGCAATTGATTTTTTTTTTTTAATGTGACAACCAACAAATAGCATCTCTTCATGCAATGTGATATTGGGAAATTACAGAAAATATCATGTTTCTTCATCAAAGGATCCAAATGCACCTATTGAACTATCAATTCTAA
The DNA here is from genome assembly GCA_020662805.1 of Glaucomys volans. Taxonomy (NCBI): domain Eukaryota; kingdom Metazoa; phylum Chordata; class Mammalia; order Rodentia; family Sciuridae; genus Glaucomys; species Glaucomys volans. Next base: position 123,088 of record JAJEJO010000875.1, read on the forward strand.
GGCTTTAATAAAATTTTTAATAAAATATTAACTTTAAGAGAAAGGGGAAAGGGCAGGGCAGTGATACTGGTCAAATTATATTTTATATTATTTGCATGTATAAATATGTAACAAAAAATTCCATCATTATGCACAAGTACAATACCCAATAAAAGTAAATGAAAAAATAAATTAAAATTTTAAAATAAATTTAAGATATCTTTTAGTGTCAGAAAAAAAAGATGTCATATCTTCTCGTCAAGTTGTACCTTCCCCCAATTTTATCTTTAGAATTCATTTCTAAATTAATGTTATTCACTTAAAAAGTATTTATTGATTCCTATTAGAAGACTGATACTGTTCTAAATCTGAGAACCAACTGGCAAACAAAAGAGACAATGTGCTCACAATGTATTGTACTGTGTATATTTAAAAAAAAAAAATTAAAAGTTTCAGGGGAAAAAAATCTTTCCCCAAAACTTTCTCAAATCTTTTGCAGTTGTTTGTTGTTGTTGTTGTTGTTGTGCTGTTGTTACTGAGACTTGAACCCAGGGGCACTCTACCACTGAGGTACATCCCTTTTTTTTTTTTAATTTTTATATTTTGAGACAGGGTCTCTCACTAAATTGCTGAGGCTGGCCTTTAACTTGTGAAAATCCTCATTGAGTCGCTGGGATTACAGGCATGCACCACCATGTCTGGCTCACACAGCTCTTCCGAGCACATACTGCAGCCTCTAGCCCATTCCACAGCACTTCTGTGATTTCCAGGAAGCCCTGGAACACAGGCTCTGCAAGGTACTTTCAACTGAATTCATGGCGTCCTGCTTTTCCAAAACCTACTTGACATGGTGTTGAGACAAGAATGACGGTCAGACTCTTCCAATTAGTTCTTCCCCCAAAATCACTGAGGAATGTAGAACAGTTAACATAAAATAGAAAAGAAAGGCCAGGTGCAGGGGCACACACCTGTAATCCCAGCAGCTCTGGAGGCTGAGGCAGGAGGATTGCAAGTTCAAAGCCAGACACAGCAACTTGACCCTAATAGCTATGATTTTTTTCCCTCATGAACCATTTTATTCAGTTCAAGACTCCAGCCTACAGCTTCTCTCTGGTCTTTCTTTCTTTCTCCCTTTCTCTCTTTCATCAGTCCCTCCTGTGCAACCCATGTCCTTCATCCTCTTTAGTCCCTTGCCCAAATTTGACTTACCAAACTTCAACCTCATTTCACCCCCCTGAAATATTATGATGGCTCTAAATAGCAAATTTTCTTCTCCATTATTACATCCTAAGGTATTTTCATTGTAGACTTGTAGTAAGTATGAAAATAGTTATTTCAATAAACTTCTGGATGGAACAAATGAAAACACATGTTATATACCTATGGAGGCATTAGGCAGAGACAATGGAGAAAGGAAATTACTCTCTGACTATAAGAGTTAAAAAATAGATGACTGAAAGACATCAGATGAGAGTAGAATTTGCCTTCGTCACAATCCCTGTCACTCCACTGTTTTTTGTGCATTGTGTTCCCTTAGCGGGAAATGGGACTAGAAAAGCATCACTGTGGCTGGCGGCTCCTCAGAACAAGGGGTGAAGATAGAATAACAAAATTTCACAAGAGAACAAGTGACAGTATAGAAGAGCTGAAAGCAAGACTAGTGAGTCAGTTAGGGTTGGTCTTAGTTGCAAATAACAGAAAACCTAACAATGACTAAAGGAAGGGGTGTGTGTCTATCAGATAACAAGAATCCAACAGCTCTGGGATACAGATGCTTCTATTTTCCTATTCTGCATTTTATAGCATGGTGAATTTCATCCTCATGGTCACAAGACAGCCACTATACCTCTTTGCATTGCTGGTAAAAGGTGAAAGGCAACATCCTCTTCCTTAACTAGCTGTATCTTATTTGGCAAGACAAAGAGGGAAGTGTCCTTTCAAGATTTCCTTCAATAGTTCATTGCCCAGAACCATGTTACACTGTCACTTTGACTTATAAGAGGAGATATCCTGAGGCTATATTTTTTTTCCTAGAATTTATAGAATAAATCAAGGAAAAAGGAGTTTGGGTATTGAGAGAGTCAATCTATAGTATCTGCAACAACCAGAGTGGAGATGAATGATAATTCCTAACTCCAGGAAGGATAGATCACAGAGAAATATTAAGATGCTCACCAGAACAGCAAATTCACCTCAAGGATTTACATGTTTAGTTAACAACAATAATTTTAAAATATCAGTGACATCAAATGAGATGAAAAAAAATTGCCCCTTAAGTTATTTGAGAAGCTCCCAACGTTAATATGGTATTCGCTCAATTATTGGTGTGTGTGCATGTATGTGTGTGTGTATATATGTACAGAGAGAGAGAGAAAGAGGAGACAAAGAAGTCTCACACCAAAGTGGAGAAATTTTTTAATTCCGTTTAGTAATAAGAGCACTGAACTATATTTCAAATACTTCCAGAAGTATTAAGAAATAGAAACATGAAACTGGGCTGTATTCCATACAAGTTAATCTGAGGAACATGAAAGAATTAATGGATTATGATTTTACATAAATAATCATGTTAGCTTCAACCTACAACAGACTTGATCACACATTTCCTGGTTAAGCAACATCATTTAGAGAGAAAGAAAGAGAACCAATTCTAAGAACTTTTCAAGAAAATTTTGGATAAATAAAGCATTTATGCAAATGGTGAGCATGGGTTAGTGAGTATATACTAGTAAGCATTTTAATAATGTGATTCCAAGGTAGTTTGAAAATTGTCCTGTTTCAATGTTGAATCTTTATATTTAGACTACATGAATCCAGAGTCAAAACCAAAGCAGAAAAATTGTGTTAAAGATTTTTGATAAGTTTATGCTTTTGAAAGAAAACTGATAATATTCCCATGACTCTAAAAATACTTTTTCAGGAGAAACTGCCCCAGTTTTTCTTTTTAAAAAATGTTTCAGCCGGGCGCAGTGGTGCATGCCTGTAATCCAAGCAACTTGGGAAGCTGAGTCAGGGGGATCGTGAGTTCAAAGCCAGCCTCAGCAACTTAGCGAGGCCCTAACCAACTCAGTGAGACCCTGTTTCTAAATAAAACACAAAATAGGGCTGGGGATGTGGCTCAGTGGCTGAGTGTCCCTGGGTTCAATCCCTGGTTCCAAAAAAAAAAAAAAATGTTTCAACAGCTCTAAATTTGACCGTGAATATGGATACTTTCATAATGTCAACACTAGGTTGGTTTGGTTTGGTTTGCTAATGCAGATTGAACCAGAGGCACTTTACCTCTGAGCCACAACTCCAGTCCTTTCTATTTTTTTATTTTTTAGACAGGGTCTCACTCCATTGCTTAGGCCCTCACTAAATTGCTGAGACTGACCTCAAACTTGTGATCCCTCTGCCTCCTGAATTGCTGGAATTACAGGTGTATGCCACCATGCCCAGAGCCAACACTCTTTTCGATACAGGTGTGGCCACAATAATTGGTCATGGCATATCAACAGTGAAGGGTCACACTCATATTGCGGAGTCTCACCATGCTGTAATGTCATTCTGTCATTGTATGCTAAAGCAGATATAGATAATACCTCAATGAATATACTTGGCTGTATCCCCATATAACAGGAGCAGACTGGATTTGGTCTGTGAGCCAGACCTCTGCATTAAATATTTAAATCAAATCATGCACTCTCAGAATAGTCTATTATCATTATATAATTTTTTATTCTAAATATGATGCTACATCTTTCTCTCATTAGCAATTCAATGAATTATGCCAATTTCTCCATATAAATCTAAATCATTATAAAAGTTCAAATATATATAACGTGGTATTTGAACTAATAGTTTCCAATATAAAACTAATATGAAAAGGATCTACTCCTTACTTACTTCTGCAAGACTGATTTCCAAAATATAACTATCACTCTGCTACACAACAAAAGTAATAGAAACTACCTAAAAATGATGGGTCTTAAAAATATTCCTAACACTTAATCTAATCATTCCACTTCTAGTGTCTTAAAAAAGTATCCCATAGGGGCTGGGGTTGTAGCTCAGTGGTAGAGTGCTTGCCTAGCACATGAGGCAATGGGCTCAATCCTCAGCCCCACATAAAAATAAAGGAATTGTGTCCATCTACAACTGAAAAAAAAATTTTTTTTTTTTTGAACCAGGGATGGAACTCAGGGACACTGGGCCACTGAGCCACATCCTCAGCCCTATTTTGTATTTTATTTAGAGACAGGGTCTCACTGAGTTGCTTAGAGCCTCGCTAAGTTGCTGAGGCTGACTTTGAACTCGCAATCCTCCTGACTCAGCCTCCCAAGTCGCTTGGATTACAGGTGTGAGCCACCACGCCCGGCTACCTCATAAACACTTAGTCAATGGGAACTGCAGCCCACTAGGACCCCTCTACCCTCCCCAAGGGGCATCACACCACATAATGTCAACTTGGGAAAAGATCAAAACTGAAGTGTGATTTCTTTTTTTTGTTGTGCAGCGGTAGGGACTGAACCCAGGGCCTTGTGCTTGCGAGGCAAGCACTCTACCAACTGAGCTATATCCCCAGCCTAAATTGCAATTTCTCTGGTTGTATCACTTGTTGCATCATTGTAGAATCAGAAAATAAGTTGAGCCACCATAATTCAATGATGGTCTCTGGTGTGATTCCAAATAGTAAAAAAGACTAGAGAAGATCATGGAAAAAGAAATTTGTCGATGTGTAGATCTCAAGTAGTAAGATGGTGGATGCTTTGTTTTTATTCCTTTTTTATTATTATTATTCCTTTTTTCCCCTTAATTTCTGAACTTTCCTTCAACAAGTACCTAGAGCTTTCATAATGAGAAAACAATTCCAAAGGCTTTTTTAAATAAGACAAATATTTTTAAAGGGTGAAAACTCGGGGGTAACTTCCAGAGCCAAGTATCAAGAGAAGCCGCTGGGGTGTGGCCCTCACCTTGCCACTCTGGGCTCACTCCTCTGGTATAATGTGCATTGTCTCACTTTTCCTAGTGACCGCCTGTGCTTCTGTTTGAGTATGTAGAGAAATAGCTGAGAGAAAATTTGGAACGAGGTTCTTGGCAAAGACATTATTTAGTGCTAGAGGCAAGCACAGGCTTAGTACAGAGGCTGGATCTGAGGTAAATGCTTCTTCACTGTTTGGAGAATGCAAGATTCCTGGCATAGAACCATTTATTTTTCTAAATCAACTGAATTTGCTGTGGGAGACAGTTTAGAATCTGGCACAGACCAAAGGAGAAGGTTTCAAATGAGATCTTTACCTACTGACTTGGTAGATGCATGTGTGCAATAGATGTAACCTCTTTGCTTCCGTGTTTTTTTTTTTTTTTTGATCTCTGAGATGAGAAGGGTGAGGACAAGGGCAGTTAGAAGAAGGGAAAACACTGAACAATGTTCCATCCCTGTGCAGATATTGCTCAAATCCAGGGCATGTTCACATCACCCCAAGTTCGGGTTGGTAATAGATCTTAACAGCAACACTTCTCAAAGGATAGGAAGTAGGGGGTTGGGGAACAATTGGAGTATTGCTTTGAAAAATAAGTTCTGGAAAGATAAAAAAGAAAAAAATTCTAAGTCTAATAGTGGAGACATATGTTTCTATGATTTTACATCAGCAAAGTGTATAGTCATCCCTCAGAGGATTCTGATCCAGGAACCCCACAGATACCAAACTCTACAGATGCTGAAGTCCCTTATATAAAATAGCATAGTATTTTCATATAATCTATGCACATTTTCCTAGATTCTTTAAATCATACCTAGATTACTTTTCATTTCAAATACAATGCAAATGCTATGTAAATAGTTGTTATACTCTATTGTTCTGGGAATGATGAAAAGGAAGAAAGTCTGTACATGTTTTGTATAGGTGCAATTTTTTCCCAAATATTTCCAACCTACAGTTGGTTGAATCCATGGGTGCGGAACCTGCAAATAAGGAGGGCTGACTGCGCTTTAGGTGGAATGTGGCCATTCAAAAGGAAAGTGCCCAAGAAAAAGCTGAAATGTGGCCTAAGAAAGTCCAGAGACATGACATGATGGCAGTTCCCCAATTCTGCATGTCATTCCAAGGGAACATACACACAGTGTACAATTTAATTCAATCTCACCTCACTTGCATTAATCAATGTAGCATTAGCATCTTTTGATATCCTTACATTTTGCTGACAAGTACAAATTCAGAACCTGCAGTATATGCAGAACCCAAGAAAACAGAGAAGATTCCTATTCTAAAATAGACACTATTATTGTTGACTCACAAAATTAAAAGAAACAAATGAGTTCCCAACATAATATCAGTAAGTCTAATCATCCAACCCACAAGGTGGTAAGTGAACCTTCACAGATCTGATGAATCAGTCTTCCTATGTCCCTGTAGGAAGAAGGGCTTCCTTTTGTATGCAGCAGTGAATGAATTAGCACTCACCAACCAAAAGACATGGGGGGTGAGGAGTACTCTATTCATGACCATCAGCTTAGCCAGAAATACCAGGGACTACTATGAAAATTGAATCACCTCCAATTATAAACTGAGCAGTCACACAGGATTCAGGAAGGGCAGAAAAATTCTTCTCTTTTTTAGTTTTTAAATCATTTTATGCAGCTATTAACAGACTGCCACGGATGAGATAATTAATAATGAACAGAAATTCATAAGAGATCAAAAAAGTAGAGGAAAGAGTTTGAGAGGGAGGGAAGAAAGGAAAGCAGGGCATAGTGCTGGAGAACAAAATCTACCAATTATGCTATATATGAATACACCACAATGAATCCTGCTTGTATTTATCATTATAATATATTAATTGAAAAAATAATAATAATAGACAAGATGTTATTAGAGTAGAGCAAGAAGAAAAAGGGAGGTAAAGGAGAGGTACAGGTAAATTAGATTGAACAATTGTGTCATGTGCATGTGTGAATATGGCATAATGAATCCCACTATTATGCATATTTTTAATGCACAATTAAAAAAGAAAGGAAAACATTTCTTTATTTCCAAAATCTTGGAAGTCCAAGATCCAGGGAGCCAAATCTTGTAAGGGCCTTCCTACTGTGTCATACATGGTGGAAGGCATTACACTGGTAAGAAAGAATGAGAGAGGAGGCTGAATTCATCCTTTATGTGCCCTCCCCCTAGATAACAAATCCATTCCTAAAATAATAGCATTTGTCTACCCATTACCTATTACCTGCCCCACCTTTCGACATTGTTGCATTGGGAATTAAGAATTCCATACATAAATTTTGGTGAATACATTGATGTCACAGTAATATCCAGGTCTAGAGAAAACTGGATAAAATTAACCATTTCAGCTGCAAGAAGACAATAACCTTAAATTCCTTTGCTCCAGGGCTAGGTTCCCACAAAAAGTTCAACAGAACTTTTGAACTTGAAGAGAAAATCCACTTTCAAGCTGCCTCAGTTTATTGGTTGATCATGACTGTAAGACTCATGGCAGCTGGCTTTTCGAACATCAATAATTGTGAGAAAGAAATTCCACTGAGACAGGTGAGAGAGTGTTCTGTAATCACATTCAGGCTGTGAAATAAATGCCATCACATTCACCACTTTCTTCTGCTTAGGAGCAATATTGGGTCTTGTCTACACTCAAGGTAGAGATGATGTTAGTTGTACCTTAAATTCTGTCACCACCATCCTCCCTTTGATCCCCAATTCTTTAAGTCAGTCCCACATGAAAAACAAGGTTTTAAGATCTCATACATTACAGAAAAAGCACAATAACCAAAACTTTATCATCTAAATTCCGTCCAGGTACAGAAGAAGTTCCTGAGAATAATCCCTTCAGTACAGGTTTGGGGGCACAATTGCTTTTCATTTTGGACCTATAAAACTAAGAAACACATTATCTACCTTCAACATACCCAAAATAAAATTCAGAGTTTAACAGCTATGGACATTCATTTTTACAAAACAAGAAATGGAAAGATGAAAGGAGTCACTGATCCATAACAGTTTTGAAATCTAGCCAGGCTGTTATTGGGAACTCCTTTATTCTGTGTATTTCAAGGCCAAGAAATAACTTTAGCAGAAAGTACCACTCCCTCTCTCTTTCTTGTGGCTTCTACTTTGTGTATCACATAATATGACTGCACCTTCCCAGCTCCCAGTTCCACTTCCTGTTTCATGTTTGCACGAGTGTTTCAATAATCTTACTGCTATGGAATTTGGGGATCTGATAGCCTCCTTTCATCTTGCATTCTCTCTGTCCATGAAAGTCCATGACGGCAGTATTCTGGTGAAAAAATTTCCCTAAGAACTTTGTGGATCTCTTGTAGATTTAATGGGGTTCACTCCATTAGAGAAAATCTACACCTGCAGATTTCTAGATGATAAACTCTTCTCTACCTGAATCTCCTGCTAGATAACATCACCCCCAGGCCTCTTAAGAGCCCCATGATTTGAATGAGAGGTTCTGTGTGGCACATTCCTGAAAGTACCCTTTGTGTGTCCCAGCATTCTATAATTTTGACATATCTGGGGCTTCAACAAAAAGTTATAATGTCACACCTCTGCCTTTTCTTTTCTGACCTTGCTCAGAAACCATATTTTATCCTAGTAATTATGCCATAGGGAGATAATTTTAAGATCAAATCCCATTTATTATGTTTAATATTTGCCTTAATATTTCTCTCCTCTCTCCTACTGTTATAAACAGCAGAACAAGTACAAGATACAGAACTCCAAAAATCTACATCTGTTTCAACTAAAGTAATAGACACAACAGTTATTTTCCAAACTATGTTCTTCTGAATACAATGAACACACTCTTTCAACTACAAAATTATCAATGTTCTCACACCTGCAAGTCAAGACACTGAAATGAATCCATCATTAATTGAGTTCTTATTGTCACTAAAATGATTTCATTACAAAATACTTTCCATAAATTTTCAAAAACATTGAAAAGTCAGGTGTGGCATGACCTGTCTGTAATCCCAGCAACTAGAGAGGCTGAGGAGGATCTCAAGTTCAAGGCCAGCATCAGCAATTTAGTGAGACCCTAAGAAACTTAGTGAGACCCTGTCTCAAAACAAAAAAATAAAAAAAATAAAAAGGGCCAGGGATATATAGCTCAGTGGTAGAGTGACCCTTGGTTAAATTCCCACTACATACACACAAAAAAACAATTTTTAAAAAGACACTGAAAAACAGTGAGCTAGGGATATAGCTCATTGACAGCATGTTGAGCCTAAAAAAGATGATGAGGGTCACAATCTGCTCTTGAAGCTTGTTAATGTGTATTTGGTATTGAATTCACTGTACTGAAGTCAAGTATTCATTCTATGTCTTCTCAAGTTGTGTTTTAGAGGAGTCAGTGAGAATTCAATGAGCTTGTGGATGAGATAGTTGCCATGTTTTTTCAGTTAGCCTGGATTAACTCTGGATTGTCTTTAGTAGGAGCAGTAAAGTTTTATTTAATTATCACTTCAAGTATAAGAAACAAAGCTGGCATTCATTAATTTAAATATATACAATTACCATTGCCATACTGGAGCTCCAACCAAAGACCTTGCACATGCTTGGCAAGTGCCTCACCACTGAGCTACATTCCCAAGCCACACATATGATTTTTTTAATCACTGCATCTAACATATAATTAACTATAGGAAGGACCATTATATTACATACAACTAAGAAAAAAGTTTCTAATTAAAGTATAACACAATGCTTTTTTATCAGTTAGAATTTTTAATACTTGTTAGAAGAGATTCTTTAGATTGTATAGATTTTATTGTATACCACCCATTTGCATTAAAAAAAAGTAATATATTAGCCAAACAAATCGATATTTCCAGACTACTTTCATTAACAAGTTGTATTTTAGCCAGCTTTTTCACTGCTGCGACTGAAGGACCCGACCAGAACAACCTTAAAGGAGGAAAGGTTTATTTAGGGGCTCACAGTTTCAGAGGTCTTAGTCCACAGAAGACTGGCTCCATTCTTCAGGGTGCAAGGTGAGGCAGAACACCTCGGCAGAAGAGTGGGGGAGGGAAGAAACTCACAAGATCATCAGGAAGCAGAGACAGCAAGATTCCATTCTCCAGATGAAAGAAAATCCATACCCCGTAGCCCCGCCCACCATGAACCGCCTTCTCCAGCCACATCCCACCTGCCTCCAGTTACTGCTCCATTCATCCCATCAGGGATTAATTCACTGATTAGGTTGAAGCTATGACCCAAACATTTATCCTCCAAACTTCTTGCATTGGCTCACATGTGAGCTTTTGGGGGACACCACAACTAAACCATACATAACAGGCTGCTTTTCTGACTCACATTTTGGTTGAGCCTCACTGATGTCTATGTGCTTTCTGCATAAGACCCTTTTGCAGCTTTAAGGTTGTTGCTATGCACATTCCTCAAAAAAGCACTCCACTATTGTCTCAGAATTTCCTCCACTGACCTTCACACCATAAATTTCCAGGTTGACTTTCTAGATCTTACCATAAAGTTCTAAGAGAGGGTTTTCAGACCATTTTCACTCAGCGTAATTACAACCGTGTCATGACTGAGAACCTGGCAGACAGCAATTTGTAAGATATCGTCCATCATTAGAAGAACCTTGACTTCAGAGAGGTCAAAATACGTGCATCTTAGAATTAACAAAATACAGAAATGCAGAAAATACATTTTCTTATTTGGTACAATCATCACATTTGGGAAGCAAATCAAGATTGGTTCCAAAGTGATTTTTTTATAGCAACCTAATAAGTGCTTAAAAATAAAGGGATATAATAGAAATATTAAATGCTATATTATAAATATAATCCTCTGCCTGAAGGTTTTCCAAGTTTTTCAGCTCATAAAAAGTTTCATGTTTCAATTGAGACATATTTCCAATGTCAAGTAATAACAGCATATTCTCATGACTGCAAGCATTGCAAATAAAAGAAATTTGCTCCCAACATATGTTGCCAGTAACCATTCCGTCCCAGAAGTAAAACAGGTAAGAAGTTCGATAGACCCACATCCTGTGAAAACACAGATTCCAAAGATTTATATTAGATTTGAGTTCCAATGAATGCTATGTTCGTTCTTGAAAATCGTGAGAAACTTTTTAACTTAAGCAGTGTAACTGCAAACACATTTCAATAATGAAAATAGTTCAGTTGTGGCTGATTTTTACCGAAGAATTATCATTTTAAACTTCTATTTACTATATTTAATAGCCAAACTACTTATAGGGCTGTTTCTATAAATTAATTCTTAAATTACCTGAGAACACTTCTAAATGCTAGTGACACATGGAATTTATTTAACATTTCACTATATGTGCCTCTTTGATATGCACGCTATATGTCAGGGTTGACAAACTACCACCCACACCCTGCATGTGTTAAGTGAAGTTTTATTGGAACGTGACCACATCCATTACATATTGTCTATTGTGGCTTTGCCATCTCAAGTGTGGAGCAGAGTAGTTCTGATAGAGACTATATGCCCCACAAAACCAAAATCTTTATTTTTTTGACCATTTACAGAAAAAATTTGTGCAAACCCTGCCCCACACCCTTTAACTCACCTTTAGGCCAACCTGATTTTCACTTTAGTAATGAGAAAAATCAGAGTATTGTTTAACAATAATGTACTATAAGTAATAGTATCCAATGGAGTAAAACTTAGGGGGGAAAAAACCTTCAAAATGATCTTAGAGTAGAAGGAGAGCTTAACCTCAATAGAAGTATAAAATTTTCTTGAGATCATATGTCAAGCCACGGACTATAAACACCACATCCTTTGTAATTCAGTTGACCATTCCCTGCCTCCCAATGTCATAACTGAAATCTGCTTGGCATTTTCAGTATTTTCAGAGAAGAATCTCAACGTCTCAACTGATGACAGTGCCAGGTATCAAGTACAATTTTCAGTGGATAAACTGAGGAACAGAGACAGAACATTTTAATGACTTTTATTTTTAGCCTTCCCTTATTCTGGATATGTGAACCATGACTTTCATCTTAGGGTTAGGGTGTGGGTTTGCAGCCTAGGCTGGATCAGTTACTATGTCTTATTTCAATGCACAAAGTGATCCCACTACTTTCCTAGGTAATCTGAAGTTAAGAGGAGTCTAGTCTTTTCCATATTTTTGATTTCACAGCTGAAACGGAGGCTGAAAATTTCATTAGCCATATTTTAACTGTGGTTCCCAGTGGTCAAGAAGAAAAAAAAAAGAAAAAAGTCAAGCCAAATAAGAATCAGACATTAGAGTGGGTAAGGGGGAAGAACATCCTGACAAGGAACAAGGTCCTTCATTTCCGACAACCCTCAAGAGTTTTGCTGTCTTTCCTGTAATCTAGATAAAGCAGCCCCAAATTCCTTCTGCTAGCATCAGCTGTGTTACTTGCAACCAAGATTTCTGACTAACAGGGCCAGATAATTCAGTGAAGGCAGCCAGCAACATCAACTTGATAGATTTGACACCTTAACATTTTAAAGGCATTAATGGGGAGGGGAAAAAAACTGGAAATAGTATTACTGTTTTATTATGGAAGCTTTCTTTTGTTCTAGTGAGTTAAGAAACCAAACAGTTTGGAAAAAATAAGCAATAGTATTAGCACAACAATTCTTAGCCCAATTTAACATTAACATGCAGTGACTTAATCTTCCATGTACTCTTCAAAACAGATTAACAAATCACACAGCCTTCCTCTCCATTTACTTTTCCTATCTTTATATCTCTGCTTCACTTCTCATAAAAAAATTTTTATGTCTGAAAGTTTAAAAAGTAATTTATGTAGGATCTGCTATAAGCATTTAGTTAGAGTATCAAATTCATTCACATGCTGTTAGATATAACAGTAAAAACTTTCTTTGGTTTTAAGTAAGGCAAAACTGTAAAGTGATGCAAAAGGTAATATACATAAGAACTAAACTTTTTTTTTAAACTTGGCTGATCCACCCCTGCTGTGTGCATCTAATGTTTTGCCTCTGAGAATAGAACTTATTAGCAATCCTAAAGTTAAAAGGACAGGATATTTTTCAACAAGGGCCTCTGCTTTGCCAAACATCCCAGAGTTTGTCTCCAAGGACTTGAAAAGAAAGGAAAGAATGAAGAACGGAAACCATAAAGCATGCAGTACGGCTATCATCTAATTACTGAATGAATGGTACAGTTGTTTTGTCTGATTGCACTAAGCTAGTTATCCACTGCTAGCTTCATTGACAAAAAGGGAATCTACACAAATTATAGAGAAATTCAAGCACTAAAGGAATGTTTTGGTTCAGAGGTTTGCAATGACTATTGGCTTTGGTTTTTGGCAAAGCCTGTCTTTGCTATATGAACTCGCTGTGCTGGGTCAGCCTGAAGCATTCCCAAAAGCCTAGAAGGGGACAGACTTCCTTGTCATCTGTATCCCATCAATAAATTAAAGTGATGTTCTCCAGTTCATGTTTGTTTCTTGGCAGGCTAATCTACAATCAGAAAAAGAAAAGCCTTTCATTTGTGGACTCCAGCTAAAGGAAGGAAGCTTTTGTATGTGGATTCACCGGAGACCAAAATATTAAAAAGTGGAAGAGGAAAACCATATGTTGCAGTTCTCGTAACCAAGTCTTGGTTAAAGAAATACTTGAGTTCATTATACAGAAAAGCAAATATTTTCCTATAAGAAAGAGTATACTAATAACAATATCGATACCTCTGTTTCAAACATTGGCATTGTAAATAATGTTTTTGGTTTTCTCTGATATCAAATCAAAAAGTTAGATATCTCTGAGAAATCTGAAATGATTAAGAATTATAGCATAATCCTTTAAGATGTGCACTTTATTTAAGAAATAAATGAGCCAACAAAATAGAATAGAAGATAATTTTTAGAAGCTCAGGGCTCACTCCTTTATAGCCACAGCAAAGTTAGTTGATGCTTTAAAATTGCAGCAATTGAATGCAGATTAATGCAGCAGTGAGACATCACTGTGCTGATTATCTGCACCCTGTTTTATAGCTGCGATGGTTGATGAGGGGTTATCCTTGACCTTGTATCATTTGTGAACAAGCACATCAAGCAGAAGAAACTGGTGAGGTCCTCTTCCAACCCCTGTCATAGAAAACTCATAGGGTTCTTTCCATCCCTTTTAACCTAACCACATTTGTGTTTGGTTTCCTTATTTTCTCTTTGAAGAAGTCAAGCTATAAATCTTATTTTAATAAATATTTTTTTTTTTAAGAATATGGCTTACAACACAAAACTTCAGTACTCTCTGCCTTCATTTACCAGCGATTCAGCTCCTAATAGAGGTAAATTGCTATTATTTTTCTTTTGTGCAAGGGTCACTTACCAAACCAATAGCAGATCAAGTGCAAGAAGTATGATTGGTAAGAACTGTGGAAGTTCTTGAATTAAAATTAAGTCACTGTGTCAACCCCAACAACAACAAAAATTTTTAAAAACCAAGAAGCTATGAAAGAACAGTTTGCATGCATGATTGCCTGATAGTAGCTACCACAAAAGCCACAACCAGAACCACAATCTTGCACAGAGGCCACCACAACCTTACACAGAAAAATACTTCTGTGAGGACATCCACCCAGCAACTGTCTGTTCAATCTCCGACTGGCGCCACCCTTGTTATTAATCCTTGTGGTCAAGGATAATTGTTTCAAAATATCTTATGTAATCCTCCCCATTTTTGTCTTTAAAAACTTCCCTTGGCCTCAACCTCTTTGAACATATTTGTAGTTTACTAAGGCATGTGTATTCCCACAGCAATACTGTATTATTCCCAGATAAATTTAATTAAGTCTTCAAAGAATCTCTCTCAGCTTATTATTTAGGTTGATAGAATTGATAGAGTAGGTACTGATGGAGCTCAGGACACAACAGTTTTGAAATATGACTATAGAAGACTAGAATATACCACCCTGAAATATGTGTCTTTGGCATATTGATTATTTTAAGTTGGTTGTTTTAAGAAACTGCATTCGCAGAAGCTCAGAATAGTTATGTTTTTATAAGGGAATTTTTTACATCTCTTCAGGAAATCCTCATTTGGAAGTGTGTCCTCTGAACAAGGAAGACAAGACGGAATAAACCACTAAAGACTCCTAATCAATAGAGAAGACATCAGCTTAAATCTGTACCACAAACTTGATCTGTCTTTGTTTCTTTCCCCTGCCACCTCATCTTAAGGAGGGTTTTTTCTCCCACCAACTCCCAGAAGCCCAAATCCCTATTTCTCTCCGTGCCAGAGTGCTAGGGTCCTATTTGCTGGCACTGCAAAAAAATAAATAAATAAATGTAAAATAAATACAAGATAGCAAGAAAAAGCTCCTTAAACAAAGGTAAGATTTACTATGCCAATTTAAATCAATGTTTTGATTATTGATTAAGAGCCTCTTAGAGAGACTGGAACTGTAGCTCAGTGATAGAACGCTTGCCTAGCACATTGTGAAGCACAGGATTCAATTCTTGGCACCCCCATAAAAATAAATAAAGGCATTCTGTCCATCTACAACTATTAAAAAAATAAATTTAAATAAAAAAGGAGCCTTGATGGGTGTGGTGGTGCTCACATGTAATCCCAGCAGCTTGGGAGGCTAAGGCAGGAAGATTGTGAGTTCAAAGCCAATCTCAGCAACTCAGTGAGGTGCCAAACAAGTCAGTGAGACCCTGTCTCTAAATAAAATACAAAAAATGGCTGGGGATGTGGCTCAGTGGTAGGAAAAGAGAGAGAGGCTTTCACAAATGGAAGTTCCCTTTGCAGATGTAAAAGTCTCTTCTGATAAGAGTAACTTTTCAATCATATTTTGGGACAGCATATTTTGGTAACCAACAACAACAAAATGTGCTAATACGAGGCTCTGAAGACTGTTTCCACTGAATAGAGATTTGTACCTGACTGAGTGAAAGAATTCATTCAAGGGTCAAAGAAAGCTTCCTCTCTAAATGCCCAAAAGATGAAGTGTAAGCTTCTTCTCTGAGATAAACCAAACAGTAGAGGGGTAAAGGTGATCCTTTCCAAGAGTCACTTGTAATGACTAACATCATACCAAGAGTGAGGAGTTTGGCAATAAATTTAGGGAGGTGTTCTAGTCAGCTCTTTTTGCTACTGTGACCAAAAAGACCTGAAAAAAACAATTTTAGGAGGAAAAGTTTATTTGGAGGTTTGTGGTTTCAGTCCATGGACAACCAATTCCATTGCTGTGTGCCTGAAGTGAGGCAGAATATCATGCCAGAAGAGTATGGCAGAGGAAAACAGCTCAGAACAAGCACCAGGAAGAAGAGAGGGAGTTCTACTCAACAAGGAGAAAATACATACCCCAAAGGCATGCCTCCAGGGACGGTACCTGCTCTAGCCAGATGCTACCTCCTACAGTTGCCATCCAGGCAATCCTTATCAGTGGATTAAAACACTGATTAGGTTAAGACTTTCATAACCCAATTATTTCACCTCTAAGCTTTCTTGCATTTTCTCACACATGAGCTTTTGGGGGCCACCCCACATCTAAACCATAATAGTAGGTCACTTCTGTTTAAAGAAAAAAAATGTTTTCTAAACAAATCACTAGTCTGTTATTACCTTTCATCACTATCCTCTGAAATTGTCATTTGGTCAACAAGGAAGTGTTCATTCTTCATAGGAAATCTCCCATAAATAAGAAATAGACACATTTAATTTTCCTTCTAAAACATACTTTTTTCTTGAAACTTAAGTTTGAAAGATTTCTTTAAACATCTTACAATTCAATTCATTTGGAACTTGAAATCCTTGACAGGGTGAGTGCCTAGAATATGTCCTCCTCTAGGAACAGTAAATCACTCCATTTCTGCACAATTCCGATGATTGTAAAAATTCTCCATAGCATTAATAGTCCAAAAATCGGGAAAAAGCCAAAATGTAGACATGTACTTTACACCTTCTACACAAAAAATGTTTTCTGTTGGATCAATGAGCATATGGCCTTATCTAATTCAATAAAATCATAAAAAACTAGAAAGGAAACTATTCTTTTTCCAGTCTTTGGAAAGACAATGGCTTTTTAAGGTTTAAATACAGTAGAGCTCAGCGTTCGTGAGAACAACAATAGCAAAATATATATATATATATATATATATATATATATATATGAAATAACAAAAAGGAGATTACACATTGAACTGCACAAAAACTTAATTTTTTTTTTTAGGAATAAAACCGAATAATTAAAATGATAAGGCAAACAACTAAATGAACAAAAATATGAATGAGCAATTAACAAAAATAAAATGAATAAGTGAATAAATAAATGAAATATTGAAAGGTTTGGCCTCATTAAAATATGTAATTTTAAAAGCAGTGATATTATTATTCTTTTAATTTTCTAATAATTTTGCATAATAATTACTAGTTATTGTCTTTAAAATTAGGTGATACTCAGCAGCTCCGAAGGGTCAGGCAGGAGGATTGCAAGTTCAAAGTCAGTCACAGCAACTTAGTGAGACCCTATCTCAAAATAAAAAATAAAAAGGGCTGGGGATGTGGCTCAGTGGTTAAATAAACCTGGGTTCAATCTCTGGTACCAATGAATCAATCAATCAATAAATAAAATTAGGTAATGCAATACTGACAAAATACATACATACATTACTACTATTTGCACAATTACACAATTTTTTTTATTTTTACAGACTTCATTTTGATTCATTGTACATAAATGGGGTACAACTTTTCATTTCTATGGTTGTGCATGATGTAAATTTTTTAGGAAGCAATATGGCAGTTCATACAAAAAGAATTAAATTCATCGTTCTACCAGATGTTTCTGTGATAATTTAATTCTATGTAAAAATCCAAAAGAACATAAAGCATATATATTTGCATTGTAAAGGAAAAAATGTAATATCTTTTCCTCACCTATTGTGATCCACTAAGCAAGACAATACTTTCAGGAACCAATTCCTATATCAACACACCTTAAAAGTATCCTTTCTTTTGTTTCAGGTAAAACTTTACAGAGAAACTTACAAAAAAACCAATCATGAAATCAAAGATCACTGAGCTACTCAAAGTTTTAATTTAGGTTCCTAAAGAAAACTGACCTATAATGTTGAGCTGACTCATGAGAAGTGGTTCATGTCTGCTGTCTTTGTGACCATGACTTGGGCATGCCCAGAAGCATTCAGGTTGGCCATCTTTAAGTGTTCATGTCCACCATTTAAAATTTTAATGTGTGCTCTATGACTTTGAGCTGAGTATACCCAGGAACGTTATCTGCTATCTTTTTTTTTTTGAACTATGAACATCTGCTCCCGAAAGCCTGGTCACCCCACAAGGCAGGACTGACCTAAGAAATCCCAATATATTTTTCCAGAATTTTCAATGATAATTCATTCACCTTCATTGGATAAAGTGTGCACAAAGGTAGACAAAGGCTATGCATTAAATTAGCTGACCACACATTATAAGAGAGTGCTCATCTCAGTGAGAGGCCTCTTAAAATGTCTGTGCTGTCGAATTTTCAAAACTCTACTTGTATCGTATGTCTTCACAGTTGCTCTACTGAGCATCTCCTAGTCATCCTTTTCCAACTGCTAAAGCTTATTGCAATTATCTGACCCCAGTACCATCACTGTATATTGGATGGATAAAAGAAGAAAACATCATTTTAGCTCTAAAGTCTCTGGACCAAAAAGCACAATATCAAGACCTGATGTACAGCCTACAGCACATCACCAGCTATCCTGAACTATGAATTTGTTGTCATTACTTTATGGGGCTTTTTGGTTGTTTCTTTTGGGATGGAGTAAGTGTATTTCACACATGAAAATGAGGCTGGACCAAACATCTCGCTTTGCAGAACCACCATGGAAGATATTACACTGTGTTCTGCTTTCTCTCTCCTTCCAGGAAAACAGGATTGTGTTTCTATCTTCCATGTAACTTTCTTCGGCCAGTAAAATGTGGATGGAAGTGCCATATGTTTCTTCCATGTGGTAGCTTTAAG
Organism: Glaucomys volans; assembly: GCA_020662805.1. Classification (NCBI taxonomy): domain Eukaryota; kingdom Metazoa; phylum Chordata; class Mammalia; order Rodentia; family Sciuridae; genus Glaucomys; species Glaucomys volans. The sequence continues at coordinate 142,027 of JAJEJO010000875.1, forward strand.
AGTCGGTATGCAATTCTCCACATTCCTTCTTTTATGCTTGTATTTTCTTGCCTTAGTGATTATGGAAGCAAGTGTTGAGATGGAGCATCTGTCAGCCTGTGTCCCTGAGAGACTGCTATGAGAAGAGACCCTGTAAACCGTAGATAAAATGTAACCAGTGGAAAAAAGTTGTCTTGTGTTAAGTGCCACTGAGATTCAGGGGTTGTTACTGCAGCAAAATCCAGAGCCTCCTGATGTGTACACTGCTTCTTTTTTCAAAGACAGAAATTTACAGTGAGGCAGGGCCAATCTCCTGGTCTCCATTAGGTGCCATTTTTCCCTTTCAAATATACTTAAAGCCTTTTAGTTTTCATTCACCTCAGTTCCAAATTTCCTATTATTTGATGAGTTAAAATCCACAATAGTAAACAGGCATTTTGTTCCTTAAACTTCACTGGATGTTGTCTCTTTTTACAAAATAACTTGGGTATTTTTTAAATTCTTAAGTTTTTATCTTGCCTCTACATTTAACTGAAAAAGAAAAGAAAAAAAAGAAAAAAACACTTTTGAGAGATTTCTGATCTGAAGTAACTGATGATGTTTCTTAAAACCAAGCCCTGAGGAGTCTAGCAAAGAAAAACAGCCATGCAATGTTCAACCTTGAAAATCATTTATTTCTCCAATGTCTTTTTCTCAAGTATGTTTTTTCCCTCTTCTCGGTTCAGAAAGTTTTAGCTCAATTTTTGGCATACTACCTAGCACTAATTACTTATGTCTGAAATTAAGAACATAAGAATATAAAGTTAAACCCAGGTGCAATGGCTCATGCCTATAATCCCAGCAGCTCAAGAGACTGACACAGGAGGATCACGAGTTCAAAGACAGACTCAGCAACTTAGCAAGACCCTAATGCAACTTAGAGAGACCCTATCAACTAAATATAAAGAGGAGCTGGGGATGTGACTCAGTAGTTAAGCACCCTGGGTTCAATTCCCAATTCCAAAAGAAAAAAAAAGAAAGGTTAAAAGAATATAAAGTTAATTTCAGGTTTAAGTTTAGGCAAATCAATTATAACTCTAAATGGGTGATTGTACTAGTCAGTTTTCCATTACTGTAACAAAATACCTGAGGAAAACAACTTAAAAGGAGGAAATGTTTATTTTGGCTCACAGTTTCAGAGGATTCAGCACATGGTTTCTTGGCCCTGTTGCCTTTGGACCTGTGGTAAGGCAGAATATCATGGTATAAATGTATGGACAAAAATACTGCTCACTCCATGGTGGGCAGGAAGCAAAGAGACAGAGAAAGAGGAAAATACCTGGGTCCCAATATACCCTTCAAGAGCATGTCCCCAGTGACCTCCTTCCCCCAACTAGACCCCAGCTCCTAAAAGTTCCACCACCTGCCAAAAATATCACCAGATGGGGATCAAGTCTTCAATCCATGAGCCTTTGGAGGACATTCCTGATCCAAAGTCATAATAGTAGACAAAATTTAAAAGGAGGACTTTAGCCGGGCGCAGTGGTGCACACCTGTAATCCCAGCACTTGGGAGGCTGAGACAGGAGGATCGGGAGTTCAAAGCCAGCCTCAGCAACTTAGCAAGGCCCTAAGCAACTCAGTGAGACCCTGTCTCTAAATAAAATAGGACTGTGGATGTGGCTCAGGGGTCGAGTGCCCCTGGGTTCAAACCACAATACCAAAAAAAAAAAAAAAAAAAAAGGAGGACTTTAAAGAACCTCTTTTATCTATTTTTGCAGTATGAGCCAATGTAGCAGTTAGTTCTGCTGTGTAACAAATTATCCTAAAACTTAGAGGCTTATGACAGGAACTATTTATTATTTCTTATGCATGTACATGTCAGCTGGACTATTTCATCGATTATGAATTGAGTTAGATGCTCGTTTTTTTTTTTTTTTGTTTGTTTTTTTGCGATACTGGGGATTGAACCCAAGATGCTCTTATTTTAATTCCCCCAGGTGTTCATGGTCAACTAAAGAAATAGAGGCTAGGTGACTTAGGCTAACATCGCTAGGATGGTATTTCTGTTTCACATGGCTTCCTTAAACTACACAGGCTTGTTTTCATAACACCCTCAGAGTTCCAACAGAGGAAGCAGAATCCATCAACTACTTTCTGAAACCTCTACTTGTATCCCTTATTATTTCATTGACCAAAGACATTCATTTGAAGAAGCCCAGAATCAGGTATAGAACTAACAAAAGGTATGGGTACAAGGGGGTAATAAGGATATTTGTAGAATTAATATATTAAACTGTAGTTAATATGCTTAGAAAAAGCTAAGTGTTCACAAAAAGCTCCATCAGTCTGTATTCTAAGACCATCCCTGAAATCTACTCACAGATGTGATTCTGGCCACCTTCATGGTTGTCATCTAATGATGACAGTTCACAGCCCACCTGAGAGAATCTTTGCAATTTTGCCAAGGTTCTCTTTGCCTCCTATTAACTCTGGCTCTCACATGCTTTGTCAGTGGTCTTAGATCCCTGCAAATCCTTGAATCTACAGAAACTGCCACTTGTGCATCAAGCTCCTATAAGATACAGTCACAGACCACAGTCAAATACCATGTGCTCAAAGGCAATAGCAATGAAAAGTTAGTGCACTATACACTTCTACAAAGTGAATGCAATCTGCCCACACATTAAAATCAAATGTCCAAAACTATACCCAAAGTTTCTGTGTCTCTTACTTTGGCAAATTCTGCAAATTGCAAACTCTACTTTCTGCTATATCTATCAATGATTCTGACCCATAGACTAAATACTGGGATTTTGGAAAGACCTCAAAAAGTAGATTCCCTGAATCTTGCTGAGACTATTTTAAAATTGAAAAAGAAGCTATTACCAGCAGATAGGCAACCAAAACACCATCTCTATGGTTGATAAGGGCAGAACTGGAGTGAAAGTTAAGCATGCCTGCTAACTGAAGCATACTTATTTATCCAGGTACTATACTTTACAAGATGGGAAGTGGGTGATCTGATTGAGTAAGATTTATTGCATGGAAAGCAGAAGTTATCCTGAGTCTTGATTCTTGCTTCCTGCAGGCTTTTATTTCTCACAAGAAAGAGTGGAAACTAAGCCAAACAGGTTTAATTTATTCACCTCAAATGTAGAGCTCAATGTGTCACTGATTGTTCACTGGAATAAACAGGGTAAAATAGTGAAATTTCACTCATTGAGCTACTTCAACATTGAAAAAAATACCAGAAATTGTAAATGTATATTTCTCCCTAAACCAACAAATGGAATAAAAAAAATATTCAAAGACATAATAGGAAAAATAATTCTCTGAAGATAAGAGAAAATATGAACATTAAAATGGGACACTGTGAATTCCACTTTTACCCACATTGCAGTAATTTCTATGGGAATTATATTTGTATGGTAAAATACTAGAAAACAAGGCAAAATATTTGACACTATCATTTTCAGATACTGAAATTCATGCAGTGCAGAAGCATGATCTCTGAAAGAATCCAAATAAATAAGATATGCCACATGATTGCCCTGGCTCTTGACCTGGACACATATGGTCCCTAGCATAGGGGAGTGGATTCATGGGGAGGGGCAAAGCAGGTAGAGGGGAGGGTAGATATGATCAAAGCATGATATGTTTGTGTATGGAAATGTCACAGTGAAACCCATTAGTTAGCACAATTAATATGCATCAATAATTATAATTTTTAAAAGACCATAGTATAGAGCAGTATAGTGCAAATGGTATCTAATGAATGATCTCACTAAGTTATGAAGATAAAGGTGAAAGTTCTGGGTAACCCATGCAGGGAGAAATTGTGAGACAGAACATCAGAAAGGAGAGGGCTCGGCAAAACATGCTCCAAGAATCTGCATAAGATTTGAGTTTTGGACTAAAATTAATCTGAACATATATAGTGATACTATATATTTTCACTATACTATGGTGATATAGTGATACTTCACAAGACTAAAGAAAGATTAATTGATGTTTAAAGAACAATGAGGTGTTATAAGCACACATGCACACACACACACACACACACACACACACACACCTTCAGAGCTCACTAACAGCTGAAGTTCCCACAAGACAGAGTAGAACAACTTTGTTGAACACACGAGGCATTCTGTAGACACCTCAGAATGGGCATGCCTTTGCAGAGGAACGAACTTAGAGCTCTAGTAAATACTAGTCTGGACTGGATCTCCACAAAACTTTAAATAATTCTCCAAAAGATCAATCTTGTCTGCAAAAAGAACTCAATTTATTACTGCTAAAAAATCCAGCATCTTTGAATCAATGCAACAAAATCCAGAGGCAAGAGAGTGGTTTTCCTGGAGCAGCTGAGCAGAGTCTCACTCACGGTGACTGCACCTCTTTGCCTCAGCCAAGTTCCTTTGTATAGAACACACAAGGAATCTATCGTCACCACCTCAGCAAAAATTGATACCGAAACATGAAAACGGGCTGGGGTTGTGGCTCAGTGGTAGAGCACTTACCTCATATGTGTGAGGCACTGGGTTCGATCCTCAGTACCACATATATATAAATGAATAAATAGTCCATCAACAACTAAAAAAAAATATTTAAAAAAAAAAAACATGAAAACCCCAAACGACCTCACTGACATTTACTTCAAGAAGCAGCAGCATGCCAGGCACAGTGGCACATGTCTGCAATCCCAACAACTCAGGAGACTGAGGGAGGAGAATGGCAAGTTTAAGGCCAACCTCAGCAACGTAGCAAGACCTTGTCTCTACATAAAATATAAAAAGGGCAGGGGATGTGGCTCGATGGGTAAGCACCCCTGGGTTCAATCCCCAAAGAATGTAGAAGAGAGTGTGAATGCATTACATACAAATACTATTTCATTTCATATAAGGGGCAATAGCATCTGTGGATTTTAGCATGGGAGAGAGTCATGGAACCAATCCCCACAGACACAGCGACTGCTCTATTTCTTCCTCTTGGGCTGCCACAACTGGTGATCTTTGATACTGTGAACTTTTTTTAATCTGTCAAAACAGGTAACACAGAGCCTCAGACGGAATGCCCCTCTGCTGGGCACCTTTCAAGTCCACCATGCACACTGCCTTGGCTGAATTATGAAAAGCTACCAGAGTTTCATGGATAGGGCTTTAGAGTCTTTGGGGTTCTTTGTAATTCTGCTCTCATTTTAGTAATTTTTGCCACAAATAGAACAGAGAAAGTGGAGAAGAAAGCTGTAGCACTTTCACAACCATAAAAGGCTATCTAGTTGAAGACCTTCTGACTCTTCGCCTGCTTTCTATTGCTAAATAACACAACAGTTATTAAAACACACCCAAAGCCAAATAGGCTGGTTACTGGCACAAAGTTAATTTAAAGAGCTGAAGTAGGAAGATTACAGATCTGGAGAGATATAAGAACTACTTTCTGAGGAAAACTAAATGACCAGGAAAACACTGGAGTTCTCATGACTGTTTAAAAATTAGTGTGAATTAATGGGGTGCTCAAATATCTCTCACAACAATCTTTGAATTTCCCATATAAAAAGTAGCATTAGCAATGATTTAGTAACATAAAAACTAGTAGCATAAAACTACTACTAGTAGCAAGAATCTATAATCATCAGATTTAAAAATTGCTGTCAATTTGTGTTAACAACCGCATGTTCTATTTCACAGAAGCCATTTTTGAGTTCTTAAAGTTGGTTTCAGTCAAAAGAAATGAACGTTAAAGATTTTTACTTATATGTTCATATTTTCTAAATCATCTCTTAATTGGAGAAAGTTGATCCTTTCATACAAAGCAATCCTAGGCCCCTCTCTGCCTTGCCTTTAATGCAGAGGGGCCCAGTAGAGACACCAAAAAGAATTAGTTGGTGACTTTCCCAGTTCATCTCCAGCAGACTCTCCCTACCTGAGAGTCACTTTCAGGTGAAGGTCTATTCAGATGTTGTTTCATAACCTGTCTCACCAGTAGTTCATCCTACAGAGAAATGCAGAGGCTGTCTACAAGTGCATTTAACATTTGCAAGGAGTTTTACATCTTTAAAAAACTCTTTTTATTGTTTTTACAGTTTAAAAACACAGTAAGAACCTGTGCATGACTTCTTACTCAATTTATATCTTGGTATTAGTCTAATTTCATCTGTAACAAACAAGAAGAAAACTGGACTACCTTGAATTTGACAAAGATTTGATGTTACGTATGTACGTTAGGTATTTTTTTTTCCCCTTTTTCAGAGGTATTGAGAAGTCCCACAAATGTGCTCAAGTCCTCCCAGCCAGTACATGGCAGAAATAGAACTTGGACTTAGGTTTTCTGAGCAAGTCCGCCAAGCTTTTCAAAAGTTAAAAAATTAATAGCAATATCTTATATTTGCATAATATTTGGAAATATTGAAAGCGTTTCACTACATAATCTCATTTGGCCCTAGAAGGGTGCAATGAAGTAAGCAGAACAAGGTTGTGTCTTGTTTTTAGTGCTGGGGATAAACCCCTAAGACCCTGTGCATACCAGGTAAGTGCTCTACCACTGAGCAACACCCCCAGTCCCAGAACAAGGTACTGGGGTTCTATATCACACATAGGGAGCTAAGATGTAGCTCAAAGGTAGAGCACTTGCTTAGTATGCACAAGGCCCTGGGCTTAATCCCCAGGAGAAAGGAAAGAAAGAATAAAAAGGAAAAGAAAACAAAAAAGAAAGAGGGGGAGGGAGTAGAGGGAGAGAGGGAGAGAGAGAGGGAAAGGGAGGGAGGGAGGGAGGGAGGGAGGGTGGGAAGAAAGAAAAATGGATGGATGATGCCCATTTCATACATGTGGAAACCAAGGCTCTGAGCAATGGAGGTGGGAAGGTTAAATGGCTTACATAAAATCAAACCATTTTCAAACAGCAAAATCAAATCCAGAAGCCAGGCATTGGGACCCCTCACCCACATCATATTCCATTCTGCTATAACAACTTACATATCGCTTCTCATTCAAATCCTTTTTATTTCATTAAATTTGTGGTAGTTTTGCTTTCATGCAGGAGGAAAAATGGACTACTGTAAAATTTTTTGAGGATTGTTAAGATATTTTTACAGGAAGAAAAATTCTACTTAAGAGTTTTACTTGATAGTACCTAAAATGAAGAATTCCGATGTTTGTGATATTGATTATGATGGTGATGATGACAATGATGATGATGACAATTATTTTCAATCTCGGATATTAAATCTTGTTTTAGTCATTTTTTTCACTGCTGTGACTTAAAGACCCGTATTGTAGAGGAGGAAAAAGTTTATTTGGGGACTCATGGTTTCAGAAGTCCTAAATCCCTAGGAGGCCAGCTCCATCCCTCAGGGCTCAAGGTGAGGTAGGACATCATGACCAAGTGCATGGCTGAGGGAAGCAGCTCACTGGCAATCCTGAAGGGAGAGACACCACTTGCCAGATACAAATATATACCCCAAAGCCACGCCCCCAATGAACCACTTCCTGTAGCCACACCCCACCTGCCTTCAGTTACCACACAGTTAATTCCATTAGGATCAATTCACTAATTAGATTAAGACTAAAGGCCAATCATTTCTCCTCCAAATCTTCTGCATTGTCTCACAGGGAGCTTTCGGAGACTCCTCATATCCAAACCATAATGAATCTATTTCTCTTTCAAATCATGGATATTTATGCTCAACCTCTTTAAGATACTGTTGGGCCTGGCATGGTGATGAATGCCTGTAATCACAGCTGCTCAGAAGGCTGAGGCAGGAGGATTTCCAGTTCAAAGTCAGCCTCAGAAATTTAGTGAGGACCTAAGCAATTCAATAAGATCCTGTTTCCAAATAAAAAATACGAAAAAGGACTGGGTATGTGGATCAGGGTTCAATCCCTGGTACCAAAAAAAAAAAAAAAAAAAAAAAAAATAATTTAAAAAACAAAAAAGAAAAATAAAATACTATTGGTGTATTATATTTTTTATTTTTCTTCAGTGAATTAATAATTTCTTTGTGAGCAATATGGGTCAACATTTGAGAGGGTTTTTTTTGTTTGTTGATTGAGTGGTTGGTTGGTATCAGGGATTGAACCTACGGGTGCCATGGGGATTTCAGTTGTGGGCCACCACACCCTGTGAGAGGTTTCTTTAAACAATTCATATACTTTATTTTTTTAAAATATCATTAAGAAAGCAATTATAATGAAATACTCTATAAACATTGGAGAATTTGTTCAATATATATATGGATCTATTTTTGACATGAAGAAGGTAAAATAAGAATTTCTAAGACAGATTATTCAAGATTGTGTCACAAGATTCTACTTAATTTCCTACCATATCAAGAAAAGTACTATGTACTTTGACATGGAAATCTAAACATCTGTGAACTCTACCTTACATTGTAGGAAAAATGAAGATGGCTCTCCTTCATTGATTAATAACACAACTGTGACTTAAAGGTTTAAAGTTTCTCTCCAAATGTTAATATCAATGAATATGAGGATGTTTATAAAAATATAGTAAAGTGGTGATAGTCATTTTAGGAAGTGAGCATTGTTACTGTTAAAGGGAGCTCCTAGTGCTACAAGGTGGTATGCATGTGTAGGTATGGGGGGACGAAAATGCTTCATCAACTACTGGATGTTATTTACTCTATATAATTTTTAAAATAATTACCCCGTTAAGAATTAAAACTATTCTCATTCATTAGGCTTCCTTTGGCCATTAGTGAAAAGTCATAGAACTTTGTGGATAATGAAGGTGAAATCTCCAATAAAAAAAAGTTAAGAAAAAAACTAGCTATGCCAACATATGTTGTGCAACAAAGCATTGGCTTTGAAACAGTGCCACGACTCTAGCACCTTATGCCAGGTACTACATTTACTCAGGATTATTTCAAAAGTAGTGAAAAATATTAAAGCAATGTTTACTTAGCAGATATGCAATATCAATTATGTTATGTACATTAGTGATAAGAGTAAGGATTGGGTTGTTTGGGGGAAAAGTGACATTTTTCTCTTAGGTAGTGGAAAATTACCAGTAGACAGTCTGCTTGAATTTTCTACTTAACTATTCATTTTTTTCTTCATGCAGCTCCACTATAAATTACCAAGATAGTGAAAAGGAAAAAAAGATAATGTGTTTCTCAGATTCTCACCACTGTAACAAAACACCTGAGAAAAACAATTTAGAGAAGAAAAGATTTATTTTGGCTCATAGTTCAGAGGTTTTCAGTTCACAGTTGCCTAGCACTGTTGTTCATGGGTCTGTGGGAAGGTAAGGCATCATGGTGGAAAGCCATAACAGAGCAAAGCTGCTCACCTCAGGGTGGCCAGAAAAGAGAGAGAGAGAGAGAGAGAGAGAGTACAAGAACAAAATAAATCCTTCAAAGGTACATAACCTGTGACCTACTTCCTCCAACTAGGTCCACCTGCTAATATTTCTGCCAATTGCCACTAGTGCTATCAGCTGGGAACCAAACCTTTAGCACATGACTTTTGGAAGATATTCAAATTCAAACCATAATAGATACCATCAAAAATGTTTTCTAGAGGACTGGGGATATAGTGCAATGGGTAGAGCGCCTGCCTCGCAAGCACAAGGCCCTGGGTTCAATCCCCAGCACCGCAAAAAAAAAAAAAAATGTTTTCCAGGAGCTAGAAATGTATCTCAGTGGTAGAGCATGTGCTAGGTCCTGTGTCTGACCCCACTACCACCACCACAATAACACCAACAAGAAGTTTCATAGAAGGGATTTGGAAACTAAATAAACACAAAGATAAACTATAAATTATATACACTATCTAGTCTATTATGTCTATGATGAGACAAAAGGACAAAGTGTGTGAGCAATAATTACACTCCAAAGATACTCATTATTTATACTCAAATGGCAGACCACTATCAGTACCTACATTTTCTAGTCTCATTGTAACAAATTCTACAGGTTTACAAGCAAGTGTTGTGACAGCAATATATCATAAACCCTAACTCCACCAACAGGAGTTCAAGTTGTACAGCCAGGCACAGTGGCACATGCCTGTAATTCCAATGACTTGGGAGGCTGAGGCAGGAGGACTACAAGTTTGAGGCCAAAGTCAACAACTTAGGATCTCAGCAACTTAGTGAGACCCTGTCTCAAATTTAAAAAATTAAAAGGTCTGGGGATGTGGCTCAGAGGTAAACCACCCCATGTTCAATCCTCACTACATACATAAATACACACATAAATAATCAAAGGTGTCAGGAATGTAGATCAGTGGTAAGTAAAGTATCTCTGGGTTCAATCTCCAGTACCCCCAAAAAAAGAAAAGAAATATGTAATTCAAGTTGAGAATTGTCTTGAGGTCCCAAATATAATTTCCCTTGAAACCCACTAAGCTTTAACTGTCTCTTACACAACACTGTGTGCTGTGTCCTAGTAACTGGTTTCTCTACACTAGTTTATTCTCTAACCATTTAATTGGGCCCTTAATTTCCCACACAACTCTCACCCCTTATCTCTACTCCCTGATACCTTATTTTCTGTTCCCAAACTGAATAGCATTCTCCAAAATAAAGGAATCTAAACAATTACTAGTTGCCAGTCTAATATTTAGACAAATGCCTAAGTAATCCATGGTACATTTCATCCAAAAGTAGGATTTCAACTACTCCAAATGTCTCCTTTGGTATTTTCTTTCCCTTGGGATTGTATTATTGAATTCTCAAAGAGGAGTCCTGGAAGAACCTCTTTCCTTGATAGTAAAGGAAACCTGACCTGCGTGAAGGAGAGAACTGGAACTGATTGCCCACACCATTACCCTGACCATTTCACACAGTCTATCTCCTCTAATCCTCAAGTAGATATTACACAAACTTATCAACAGGAAAATGGAAGCCTGCAGAGCCCAAAGAGAAAAATGGAGTAAAGAAATCAAATCAGGATTTGCATCATTAGTACACCCTAATTGCAAAGTTCATGCTCCGTCCTGTCTTTCAAAAGAAAAGCCTGGGATCCAGGTCTACTACTGCTTTGGCGTTTTAAGTGAGGAACAAAGGAAAATTACTATTGCTAAAAGATGAATTATGCCCCCAGAAAATCAGGTTGAAGCTCTAGCCTTCAGTACCTCCGAATGTGATTATATTTGGAGATACAGCCCTCGAACGAGTAATTACGTGAAGTTGAAAATATTAGAAAGGTTCTGGGGTTGGGGATATAGCGCAGTTGGCAGAGTGCCTGCCTTACAAGCACAAGGCCCTGGGTTCAGTCCCCCACAAAAAAAAAAAAAAAAAGAGGGTTCTTATCTAATCTGACTGGTCTCAAAATAAGGAGAGGAGATCAGAACACAAAGAGACACTGGGGACACACACAGACAGTGGAGAGGGCATGTGGTGACCCAGTGAGGTGACCACCTGTAAGCCTAGGGAGGGGCCTCAGTGCAATCTTCACTTTAGGCACCCAGGCTCCAGAACTGTAAGGAATATGCTTCTGTTGCTCAAGTTGAAAGCACCCAGTAAAACCACTCCCAACACAGGAACTCACACAAGAGATTTTATTAAGCAGACAGGCAGAATATCTGCCCACAGGGTGAGAGAGAGAGAGACACAGAGGAGAGAGAAAGAGACAGGCAGACAACCAGCGCGTATGCTGTCAGGGCTGGGGGAGAGAGACAATGGCTAGGGAGCTTCTCTTAAGTAGTTTGAATTTCGCAGGCCAGTAGTAACTGGACCAATGACATTCGAGGAGGGTCGGGGGCTAACAATCTGGACCAATGACTGATTAGGAAGTCCTTGGGATGGTGAGCTGGGTTAAGAGGGAGGGGGAGGAATACTGGCTGCAGCTGATGCCAATACAAGTGCCCTGGTCTGTGCTGTTTGGGTACGGTGGCCCTGGAAGCCCTAGCAAACTAATAGTGTCTGAGGGTTTACTCTTCTAGTGAAGAACTCTGGACCTTCCACCCATTTATGTGGGATGAGTTATCCTGTGTCTGCTGTTAAATGAAATTTATTTATTTTAGACTTGAGGCCTGATTTCTTTGGAGCTTTCTGTATTAACCAAATTAGACAAATTTCCATTAAGGCTTTATGAGTTCAGAATCATGTGGAAGAACTAGGCACATTTTTATTATTCTGATACTTCAAATACCCATATAATGGTTAGGAATGCAGACTAAAGCAGGGTGCCATGGTGCACACCTGTAATCACAGCCACTCAAGAGACCAAGGCAGAAGCATCATAAATTCAAGACCAGACTCAGCAACTTAGCAAGGTCCTAAGTAATTTAGTGAGACACTGTCTCAAGATAAATAAAAATGGGCTAGGGAGGTGTCTCAGTGGTTAAACAAGATCCTGGGTTCAATCCCCAGTACTACTACTACTAACAATAATAATAATAATAATAGAAAACCGGAAACACACTACCTAGATATACATCGGAGACATAGTTCTTAAAATGTTTGCTATTGAAAACTTTAAACACACATATGAAAATAGAGAATATAATACCCACCCATTTGATAATTGTCAATCCATGGATATTTCATCAAATCATAGCCACTCTCAGCCCCTCTCTTCCACCACCCACACATACCAGCATAACTCTGAAGCAAACATGGATATCACAGCATTTCATTCATTGATATTTACATATATTAAATACATAGCAAATATAATATAGTGTAAAATACTAAATTATCGATCTCAATATATTCAGCATACCCAAGAACTTTAAATCAGCAAGACAATTTTTATTTTCTCTAGTACACACAAAAGTTGACCTGTAAAACTAGGAATTTCTGTGGTGGCTGGAAGATCCTGATGTAGATATTATTGTGTTTTTAAAAATTATTTTCACGGCCGGGCACGGTGGCTCACGCCTGTAATCCAAGCAACTCGGGAGGTTGAGCTAGGAGGATCACGAGTTCAAAGCCAGCCTCAGCAACTTAGCGAGACCCTGTCTCTAAATAAAAAACAAAATAGGGCTGGGGATGTGGCTCAGTGGCTGAGTGCCCCTGAGTTCAATCCCCTGTTCAAAAAAAAAAAAAAAATTATTTTCAAAGGATGGGGTGAGGCTAATCATTATTGAGAGACAGAAGAAATTATTAGTCCCAATCCCTTCCCACCCAGTTGTTAATGGAAATCAGAGGACTTGTAAGGACACATGCTAGGATCTATAAGTTTCAACGTCGCACACACATATGTGCTGCTCCACACCTGCCTAGGGCTGGGGACATTCACATTAAGTGTGAGCATAGATTGCGGTCTGTGGGTGAGACCAAAAGAACAGGAGGGGATGATCAGAGAAGTCAGAGATGAAAATTAGTTTTCCAGTTCAGCTACCGGCTTTTGTTCTCCCTCGTCAAGGGAGAGTTTGGTAATGCACATTTCCCACTGCCCCTGGACCAACTAAATGGTAAAGCCAGGACAGTCAAGAAATGCCTCAACAGGTGGTCAAGCCTTGAAAGGTACATGGGTCATTGAGGGAAATGCTAGCATTTTCCCAGATAAAGGGAAGAACACCAAGCCTAATATCCACTTGCCTGATATCATAGATATGTGACCATCAGCTTTATTTCACTACATTCAAACCTTGATCACAAAATTATCAGTATCATGTTTTTCTGAACAACACCCTCCTTGATTAAAGAGTAGATCTCACCTGACACGCCCGTTTTTCTCCCATAACACTGTGGAATGAACCAAGTTTGCTTCAGGCCTTCAGGTTAGGAAGTTGTCTCTAGGCGGCTCATTTCTCTCCTTTGGCCTTTGGCTGAGGCTGCTGGCAGAGAAGCTCTGGCCCCCACTTGAGAGTCCAGGCAGCAATATTCCCTTCAGGAGAACCGAGCAATGTAGCCAGTGCTGGAGGAATTTTAAAGGAAGGGAAGAAGAAGTAAGGTTTTCTGCTGTTGTTTTTAAAAATCTCCCCTTTCAAATCCTCTTACAAGAACCAAGTGTCTGGAAAAACAATAGATTATAAAACAAAGAAAATAAAATGAGCTATTATCCAGATCTACTTGAAGAAAAATATTTTCCTTTAAAAATATATCTAGCTTCAATAGGAGATCTTTTATTATATAAACTTGCTCTAAATTAGAATCTAGAGCAAAGATAATAAAATGGAAAATAATTTTAACAAATGTGTAACTCAGGATTTTATAGTAATGCGTTGCCTTTGGTACAGCAAAACATTCACTTCTATCACACATATATTTAACTGGATTTTGAAACCATGATTACTCTATCCATTTCTGAAAAATAATGAATGTTAATGTTTTAATAGCCTAATAGCCTAACATATGAAGCCAATCAATTTAAAAATTGATTCCATTAACTGCAATTACTATAATTTTAGGGAGACAATAATGTGTACGTTTGATGGCAAAGGGATCTCCCTTAAGAGCCTACACAGATTTAAAATAAAATTTTTAAAAAAAACCTTTCACATGTGGATAAAAAAGATATGTTTCCAAATCATGTTATCCAAATTCTTGTAATATAAAACATTGGAGGCCAGGCAGAGTGTCTCATGCTCATAATCCCAGCAATGCCACCAATGACTGTGAGGCAGGAGGATCACAAGTTTGAGGTCAGCCTCTGCAACTTAGGAAGGCTGCCTCAAAATAAAAAATAAAAAGGAATGGGGATGTAACTCAGTGGTAAAGCACCAATGCAAAAAAAAAAAAATTGAAATAAAATTTTAAAGTTAATTTTTACTTTCTAAAATTATTCTTTTGTAGAGTTTCCTTGTTTAAATTTTCTTGTTGTTGTTGTACTGTTTTGAAAATAAAGAATGAAGCTGGGTGTGGTGGCCCATGCCTGTAATTCCAGCAGTTTGGGAGGCTGAGACAGGAGGATCTTAAATTCAAAGCCAACCTCAGCGACTTAGATCCTAAACAACTTACGGAAACCTGGTCTCAAAATTAAACATTCAAAGGGCTGGGGATGTGGCTCAGTAATTAAGCGCCCCTGAGTTCAATCCCTGATATTATAATAATAGCAAGAATAATAATAATTACAATAGAATTTCATTACATATATATGTATGGGCATACATACATGGTGGACTGTGAAACTTCCAGAAATCCTACTCGTAAGACCAAAGAGGTCAGTGAGACCTGTGCACACAGTCTTTAGACTGCCACATTGAAGTCCCAACTCTGCTACTTGCCAGCGTGGTGTTGGCTGAATTGCTCTGAACCATAGAAAGTTATAACAGAACCTAACTCAAATCATTGAAAACATTACGTAAAATAGGCTACATAAAAATCTGTGTAGTGCAAGGCACGGTGGCACATGCCTGTAATCCAGCTGCTCAGGTGACTGACGCAGGAGGATCTCAAGTTCAAAGCCAGCCTCAGCAAAAGCGAGGTGCTAAGCAACTCAGTGAGACTCTGTCTCTAAATAAAATACAAAATAGGGCTAGGGATGTGGCTCAGTGGGCTGGGGATGTGGCTGCCACTGAGTCCTATCCCCAGTACCCCAAAAAGAAAAAAAATCAGTGTGGTTCTCAGCATATACCAAGAACCCAATAAATGTTATTTTATTGTGATCACTATGTTTAATAGGCAAGCACCTTGAATGGTTTCATTTAATTTTCAGTTACTTTACTGTTTTCAGTGAATTGAAGATTTTCTCAATTCACTTCCCTTTGACAGATGCATGGGCCTAATTCTATGAATTCACAGGAATCAAATGCTGTGAATTGAGACTAAATCCCAGAAAAAATAGAAGCAGAAAATTAGGACAGCATCTGCTCTTTCTTTCTGCTACCTATTGGAATTTCCCCATGCACCAAGCATGCATTTACTATCACTGGGGACAAATTTGATAGTCCTATTCCCCAAAGAGTTTTCCTGGACAATCTTGACAGAGCTTAGAAAGATTAATGTAGACAGATTATTCCCAGTTGGTGGCTAGATGAATCTACCTTCCCTGCTCCCCAAGTCTAACATATACTTCCTAACTACATGGATCCCACCCCCACCAATATATCCACTCAGGGCTCCACAAATTGCTCATCAGGCTTCCATTCTCATAATTCCATGTGACCTAAGAACTTCATAAAACCTTAAACTGGAATTCAGCATTAATGCCTAATGTCTGGCCTCATCTGACACACTGGACTGGGGCTTGCCAACATGGGCTGTGCATGAATCTGGTATCTCTAGTCAATTCTGGTAGAACATTTCATCTGAAAACAGGAATGTGTTCCAGCATGACTGATGTATTAGGGAGACATTTGACACATTACTAATTCATCTGGGTTTATAATAAAATCATCTACCAATCCCATTTCTAGGCCAACACAGAAAACTGCACCCAATTGGACTGTTTGAATCATTAAACACATGGAGACAACAAACTACCACAATCTTGTACATCTGCTGTCACGACTTAGCATCAAATTTCAGATACCTCTTCTCTCAGTAAATCATAAGCTGCCAGATGAAGTAATCCCAGCTACTAGGAAGGCTGAGGCAGGAAGATCACAAGTTTGAGGCCAGTCTGACAAGGATTGAAAATGTAGCTCAGTGAAAGAGGACCTGCCTAGAATGTGTGAGGCCTTAGGTCCAACCCTCAATACACCCCCAAAAAAAGTTTAAAGAAAGAAAAAACTGACAAACTGTAGCCTTACAAATTATACATGTAGTCATACACCCTCCTTTTAATTTTCTCCTCTTTCTATTTGGTCAATTTTTTATTTTCTTCTTGATTCTCTGTTCTTTTTCTCTCTTTTTCTCATTCATATCCTGTCTCCCTTTTGTTCTTTTTCTTTCTCACACAAGGCAGCCAGCAGGCATGTGTCTGAGAGCAATTGGAGCAAAGACCTACTCCGGCAAAGCAAGTTATTTTTTCAAGTAAAGTACTGTAATTCTTTTACTACTGATAGATAGCTCTACAATTTTATGTGGATTAAACTATGCTATCTCTATTATCTTTCCCTTTTTTTTTTTTTTTTTTGTGGTGCTGGGGATTGAACCCAGGGCCCTGCAGTTGCAAAGCAAGGACTCCACCAACTCAGCTATATCCCCAGCCCCTCTTTCTTCCTTTTTTATGCATCAATGACAAAATTTTTTGTGGTTTCCCCTCATTGTATCTGTGGTTTCCCACAGGGTGTTGGTTCCAGGACCCTCTAAACTTAACTTTAAGGATGGTTAACCTTAACTTTAAGGTTGGTTCCAGGACCCTCTAACTTTAAGGATGCTCAGGTTCCCCATGTAAAATAGCAGATAGATTTGCATATAAATTATGCACATCTTCCTGCAAAATTTAAATCATTTCTAGTTTAGTAAAATGCCTAATACAATGCCATGTAATAGTTATTATACTCTATTGTTCAGGGAATAATGACAAGAAAAAAATCTGATCATATTCACTATAGGCACAATTTTTTATCTGAATATTGGATCCGTGGTTTCTTAAGTCCTCAGATGTGACCTACAGATATGGAGGGCCCATTGTGTGACGTTCAATGGTGTAGGACTGCAGGATCTCTATCCTTCTGACTGGAAGGGGATAGAGGGCAGGGAAAAGATACCTAATTCACATTTTTTTCTTCCCAGATAATATAAATAAAGTTGAAAGGTAGCTCTGGTTTAAGAATTTCTGATATAAATCCACCAGACCTAAATTGCTTCCAAACCCTATTTAAATTAATACTTTGCTTGGTGTCAGATTTGATGTGATCCATGATTAAGGGAAACATGTGTCCACCAAAACATATAATCAATTCCATGTGGAATTCCTACGGAATGTGGGAGGAGATTTTCCCTTTCTACACTGCTTCTCCTAGGCTAAGAGTCTGAAGAACATATGGGCAATATTTTGAATAATAGTTAATGATAAGAAGCACAGTTTAAAAAGTAGCTATCGTGAACAAAATAAGAAAAATAAATTTAATTTCAAGTTGCTTCATATGAAATCAAAAATTCATTAAGAATGTATTCGTAAATTAATACATGAATCACATTGCTTAGAAATGTAGTCCTTCAATGAATATTCCCCATATTTAATTGATTCTAAGAATAAACTTGATCATCAGCAGCAAAACATCTGAAATTCTTAGGACAATTCTTTCTTCACAGGAAATACTATACAAAAGCCCAAATATATGAATTCAAAGATTCGTTCTCTTCCTCTCCATCAAGCAATTCAATGAATTCACTACAGCTCTATGGAACATCATTGAAAGAAACCTCCCTACCAGCTCTGCCATTTAGAATAATATGGGTAAAAAATTAAGTCAAGCAGTTGGAGAAATGCAAAAGATCTGAAAAACAACCCTGTATTTAAGAAACTTAAAATGTATCATCTGAGGAGAGGACACTAAAATTTTAGAAACATAAGAGAACTAACTATTAGGTGGTACTGATGCAAATGTAAAAGTTGTTTGCAGAAAGGGTATTCTGGTCTCTTAAATCTCCAGCATCAAATGCAGAATGAAGTTATGGGTAGACTAAGTAAACATTGAGACATACGTGAAGGTTTGAAAAGAAAGGGGCCTGACCCTACCCCATCCAATAATATCTTCAATAGTTCCCATTTTGGTGCAGTTGTCTGTGAGGCCTCTAGGTCCTAACTGAACATGCATTCAAGAGTGCAAATCCTTTCCAGACTCAAGATGAAAGTACATAGCCATACACTGAGGTCAGTATCAAATCAGCCTTGACCATGACCGCTCACATCCTGCCCTCCACAGCACAGGTCCCATCAGGACTCCTCTGACCTCAGAGCTTAATCGGAGGGACTGAGTCTCGCCTTTACTTTGATTCAGTGCCTGCAACTCCAAATCCTCCACACTGGAATCCGAGAATGTGTGTCCCCTCAATACACCCTTTCGCCCCCAACACACTCCACGCTCTTCAGCCACTCCAGAGCCTTGACATTCCAAACCTAACCACAGTAGTGAAGGTGGATCTATTTGATACTGTCTTTCCTGGATGTTAACTGTCACTTACTGATACCTCCACTGGGTGTTTACAGGCTGTGAGAATGATTCAATGATGGCATCTTTTTTTTTTTTCTCTTTTTTTTTTTTTTTGGTACTAGGGATTGAACCCAGGGGCACTTAACCACCAAACCATATCCCCAGCCCTTTTTATTTCTTATTTGAGATAGGGTCTTGCTAAGTTGCTTAGGACCTTGCTAAATTGCTGAGGTCGGCCTTGAGCTTGTGATCCTCCTGCCTTAGCCTCCGGAGTCGCTGGGATTATTGATGATGGCATCTTGCTCACTAGGTTGATTTAAAAGATCTGGATTCTACCTTTCTGCTTTCTTTCTGCTTTATCATGCCACAAATGCCTCTTGCAAAATGACTTTTTAAGAAGAGGGCCATTCTGAGTCAAAGAAATATAGTCCTGTTCTTCCTAGTTAAACAGCAACTTGCCTAGCTCACTCTTCATTGCCCATTGCTTGGGGTTCTCTTCATTTTCCACCCCATTCCCATGGGCCTGCCCATTCTCTAGAGGCAACCATCTGCTTTATCTTACACAAGCCCTCTCCCTGAAACCTACCACTAATACTTCTTTGGAAAGCTTATAGAGTGCCCAGACTTCCCTACTGAGTGCACATATCCTTATTTCCTATAGTCTATGGTCTAATATCTTAACTGACATCCATCTAAAGGTCAAAGTCAGTAGAAGGAGCTGAATATGTGCAAAGAGAATCTTCACACTAAGTACAACTAAAGCAGACTATAATACTATAACACATAATATAACAAAGATATTATAATGGAAGCATAATATTTAATGCAAACATTTCTTAAATGAGCAGCTTTTATAGATAGGCATACACTGATCCATGAAAGTCAGGATCCCTAGAGAGCAAACTGGTAATTTAATGAATTCTAAGAATCTTTAATTCCAGTGTTGATATCAAGATAAATTAGGTAAACTAAGCAATTTACAAATATTTATTATATAGGATGATATAGACTAACATAATAATATAATCAAGTGTAGAATAAAAAACATAATTGTCCAATGGTAATGTGATCCCCACCAATTTTGCTTACTAGTATGAATTTGATGCTCAAAAAGCCAGCTTAACTATTAGATCCAGTTACTAAGAGTTAGTTGTATAAGATTAACCCCAATAAAAAATTTCCAGTAAAATAAGAATTCTGTTTTATGTCCTGCTTTATAAGAAAGGGGAAATTCACTTAAAAAGGATTATAATTATCTAGTCTAACTTCAGTATTGCTTTTAAATATTAGGAAAAAAATCATCTTCACAAACCATATTGACACTTGCTGACATTCAAGGATAAAACTTTTACCTAAAAATAGTATGTATTTTTAAAAGTCATAATTTTATTTGTTGTTATTTCATTCTCCAAAATCGTCCAGCTACTGTTGCAGTGAAACCAGTAGAGGGAGCACCAACCATTGTTTTTTTGAATATCTGCTCTTAAAAACAAAAGAAACTCTTTTTTGATGGATTTTTAGATATTTATCAACACAGGCAAAATTCTTGTAAATTACAAATACTGTTTGTCACTTTTAAATTTTCTCTTGAATTGTTTTTATTAAATCAGTATTGAAGCATTTTACTTATTAATGTTTTAATTAAGAAAGTAATGCATGTTTGTTGTACAAAGTGAATAAAAATAGAAAAATGTTTAAAAAGTTAATAATATAGGGTTCTGGGTATAGCTCAGTGGTAGAGAACTTGTCTAACATGCACAAGACCCAGGGTTCAATTCCCAGTATTGCAAAAAAAGAAAATAATAAATAAATTTTAAAAGTTAATAATCTATCTTCCCTTCAGATCTGTATTATAAAAAAGACTGCTAAGTATCTTATCATATCCTTCTTATGAAAACAATATATAGTCTGGAAAGGTGAAAAATGCCTGTAATCCTAGTGGCTCTGGAGGCTGAAGCAGGAGGATCGCAAATTCAAGCCAGCCTCAGAGACTTAGTGAGGCACTGAGCAAGTCAATGAGATCCTATCTGTAAATAAAATATAAAAAAGGGCTGGGGATGTGGCAAACTGTTTAAGCATCCCTGGGTTCAATCCTCAATACCAAACAAACAAAAATTAATATATAGGGATATATATATAGTTATACACACACACACACACACACACACACACACACACCCCCTATAGGAGTCTTGTATTTTATTTCCTTGGTTTTTTTTTGTTGTTGTCTAGTACATTCTAGGCAACCACTCTACTGCTAAGCTATATGCCTAGCCCAGCTTACTTATTTTAAAATAGGAATTATACTAAGAAATCTTATAGGCTAAAAAATAATCTATAGGCTAAAAAATATATCAGGAAATGTCTGAATATACAATGCATTCCAACAGGAAATGTGAAATAAATAGAATGTTAGCCCATGTAATAACTATGTCTGTACAGAGGTTAAAAAAAAAAAAAACAAAAAAAAAAAACAGCATATGACACTGATATATCACTGCCTTCTGAAGGAAAAATCTAAACAGATGGGAATGAATGTGCCCGATGTGGAAAAGCAAATACACAAACCCAAATGTACAATCCCCTTCTTAAAATGTGAAACAAGTACTAGGTGAATTCACTTCTGATTTATGATTTGTTAATGATCTTTTCACGAAACCAAACTGAAACAAAGTAACAGCGATAAAACAACCACTTAAAGCTTTTTAAAATTGAAAAATATTCAAACACATTCTTCAAACTTTATGATATTTTTTAGATTTTAACTAGATGATCAAATCCCTTTCCACTAACAGCTTCTGTGCACTTGTTTGCATAACTGGACTGAAAAACAAAGGGATGTAGCCCTAGAGGTTGGGCCTGTTCACTTTCTAAAGGCCACTGTCCTAGAGTCCATCTACCACAAGCCCTCTCCTTGAAATCTACCATTAAAAATGCTTAGTAAAAGGCTGGGGGTGCGGCTCAGTGGTAGAGCATTCACCTAGCATGTGTGGGGTCCTGGGTTTGATGCTCAGCACCACATAAAAATTTTAAAAAATAAAGGTATTATGTCCACCTACAACTAAAAGTAGTTTTTTTTTTTTAAAGTTTAGTAGAGAGAATCCCTGAATTTCACTATGAGTTCCAAACCCGTCCAACCCCATCTCTTTGCAAAGTAATCCTGCTCTATAAGTAGTCTTAATATGTGCACACCCATCAGAGCCCAGAGACCCATCTAACCATATGGTAGTCCTCTAGGCGGGTTTATCTTTCTGAGCCCAGTGAATTTGCTGAAGCTTCATCCTTTACTGGAACCCCTGCCCCCATCCAGTTCCTGTCATTCAGCTGCCTTTGTTTTCCTGTGTCTCTGCATAGCCTGCTAGAATGTTCTTTACTATGACCAATCTCTGCACCCCTTGATACCATGCATGATGCTGTGGTTTCCCCCATAGAAAGGAAGGAAATATTACAAGAAAAGAGAGAGAAGAAACTCGAGAGGGAAAGGAAGAGAGAGAAAGAGAGAGAGAGAGAGAGAAATGAGAACAAAAAGCAATGATGAGGAGAAAACTTGCAAGGATTTGAGAAGGGAAAGACCCTCCTTACAGGATTAAAAAGATAATGATTTCAAGAAAAGAGGAGTAATTAGTCAGCTATGACTTCCTTCCCCTCTCCCAAGAGCAGAAAAAAATCATTGTTTGATTTTTTTTCCTTTTACTAAAGGTAGTCAACATTTTAAAAATCTTCTAATAATCAGAGCTTGGTGATAAAATAAGAAAACACAGCACCATGATTCTCCTTCCATCATTGAGCAAAACTGAAAAATGGAGGTCAAAAGCCCAGCTCAATGTCACAGGGAAGGCAGTTGCAGAGTTGGGATAAGACGCAGGGTTCTTGACTCCGACCCTTTACTTTATCCACAAAGTCAACACACGAAGTCTAGATTTGTTATCTCGCCCCCTTCTGTCTCAAAAGCTGAGTGACAAAGAGCGCTTAGTGTGATACTGAGTGTAAATGACAGCACAGGAAGTCCGTTCTCAGGGCAAGCTGTGAGACTGGCAGCTGAACGGAGGCCAGAAAGCAAGTCTGTACAGAGCACTTTCCATCTCCACTCCCTATCTTGCCCCTTCTGTGGCCCAGAGTCCACGGGGAGGAGCTGCTGCGGCTGCAGGAGGGCACCCTCAGGGTTGAAGTCCCCTGATCTCAATCCCTGAACATCTCTTAGCAAAAGGAAAAGCTGGCACTTGGTGAGAATGAAATGAATCATCCACAGAACTGGGCGTTGTACTTCTTTAAAATAGAATATTTTGTATGATAATTCACATATGAATTGTAAATTATGTAATTACTTATGAACCATGTATATAATTCCTGTGCCAATGCTCAAGGAACACTCTTTTCTGACATGGTACGAACCTCAGATAATTCAGCTCTTTGAAACATGTTAATACAGTTCTCAAGGAATTCCATTTAGTCACGTATCACATGTTTGAAGCTTAAAATGCTGAAAGTGAACAAATGTTGCATCCAAACAGGTTCAGTATGAATATCGACCATATATGGAAGAAACATTTATATGGAAACCACACCCACTGCTGGATTCACGTTTGTAACAGCCAAGACACTGTATGTGTACAAATCGCGTTAGCCCAACTGTATAGCACAAACATGGATTTATTTGTGCTATTATGGCATTGCCATTTACTGCAGATACAAAAGGAAATGAAGCCTATGATGACCTAATTCTACTGTAAATTGAATTTCATTATTATCTTCCTGTAAACATACCTTTCATTACAAGTGGATAATCTCTTAAAAAAACAAGGGAGAAAAATAAATTTACTTGTTTATATCAGAAATATCCCAAAGTGTAATGTACAATTTTTTTATCAGCTATTAAATTGGAAGCAACGATCTTTTTAATTTATTAGTAATCAAAATATCCTGTGAAAAGATGTTTTGTATGACCTTATAACTAATACTGATTGTCTAATTTTATATATTTATATATATATATTTTTTTTTTTTTTTCTCCTAGTACTACCACTGAGCCACATCCCCAGTCCTTTTTATTTTTTATTTTATTCAGCAACTGGCTAAGTTGCTGAAGCTGACCTCAAATTTGTGATCCTCCTGCCTCAGCATCCCAAGTTGCTGGGATTGCAGGTGTGTGCCACCATACTTGACTGCTTAATTATATTTAAATTGATTGAAATAGACATAGTGTGCTAAAATCAGACAGGTCTTGAAATACATTTCTTAATTTTTAATGCCCAAGTTATAAAAAGCTAATTTCCAAAATACATACTCTGATTCATCATATTTTCATTAAAAATAGATTCCTGTCCTAAATATCAGGCATCTATCAAACAAAGAAAAATTTCCTTCATCACAGGAGGGAATTGTTTGATGCTCTTTATTCATGCAGGTATTCTAATAATTGGAAAGGTCAATCAGAGCTTGGCAGCTTTTTCCAGAATCCAAAGGACAGATACACCTAAAGAGGAGTTAGGCACCAAAGGAAATTACAAAGACAGGCACAAAGAAAAACCCAAAGGGACAGAAAAATTGCAAAATGTCCTTTCTTAAAATCCCAGACTACTTTGGTTACAGCATATGCACTAGCTTGGGGTTCCTAAATCAACAAGACTGAAGAAAATTGCCTTGTCATCAGACCTCTAAAATATATGGATCTCAAGAGAAACAAATATGTGAAGCTCTCGATCTAAATCCAAACTCCCTCTGCAGAAGAAAACAAATTTTACCTGCAAAATTAGTCGAACTGCTTGACCAGTGCATCAGAAACTACACAGCAAATGCACTCTAAAGACAGGATACTAAACTCTATCCTTTCAAAAGGGTGTTAGGGCAGATAAGGTCTCTCATTGCAGCAAACAGAATGCAAAAATGAAAAGCTTGAATAAGAATGATGAAAGCATAACATTAAAAAGAGAAGTGTTTAACTGTTAAATCATCCAAATTGCTTAGCCAAATTTTGACATGCTTGGTTTCCTGTAGTAAAAATCTCTCTCTCTTTCTCTCTCTCTCTTTTTTCATTTTGGGGAAAAAAAAGTGAGGAAAAATAACCAGCTGTTCCTTGTATAGTTCAGGAAACAAGTTTGATTTATTACTTTAAGGTTATTTTTGAATGAGCTGCTTGTGGCAGCCAGAGTGCAGAAGTCACTGAGGCCTGTCCACTTGAAGGGCTCAAACTGTTTCCTGAACAGCCCTTCTTCACTCCTCACCTCCAACGGCTATTATTGACAACGTGTGACTGGGGCCTTCCAGGATTTTAAAACAGCAGGGGTCCCAGCCGAACAATCAGGCTGTCAATTACCTTTTCCCCTGTTGTGAAAGAGGGGCTCAAGACAATGAAACTTCCCAGCAGGGAGCTGTGCAGCTCCAAGTCTGTAACCCACTCTCGCACAGCTCAGTATTCAAAACCAAGTAAATGGTTGGTGCCTTCACTTTTGTCTGTGTGTGTCAGTTCAAACCAGAATTACTGCAAGGTGTAGATATGTCTCCATGGATGGGTTTTTAAGTTCTGGCTAGGGCAAAATTGACTCTGTACATTGTTATCTATGAGCTTTGTGGAAGTTCTTTCTGCGATCCAAACATACACAAAGAGCTCCCTGGCTCCCAGCCCCCTTCTGTACTCGTACCCAGGAACGCCCAAGCCTCTCTACCTATATTGTGGCTTAAAAAACTTCCTGTGTGCATTGATGACTTGCTGTGAGGACTGTCCATCATCCTGCCCCTTTGTCTGGCAGTCACTTCCATTCGAATTTGACTGACTGAGGAAGCCTGAGTTATTTGTAAAGAACAACAAGGCTTTTCATTCATAATTTTAGTAGGGGGACAGGGTGCTAATGACTGAGCTTGAATAACTAGGGAATGTGGTATTCAAGGCAGGAAGAAGCCCAACCGGCTGCCAAATGAAGGTCTGAGAGGATGTAGGTGAAGAGTGCCTGGGTAAAAAGCCAAACCGTGACAGGAGGATCACACATGTATGCAAATACAAATCGAGTGTTTTAAAAGGTGAGACAATCAAAAAGATAGAAGCAGGAAGGAGGGCAGGAAAAGTCTAACAGGATTTCGTTAACTTTGACGTTAAGTTACATGCCAGAGTTTACAGAATCTGAAATCCATAAAGTGTCTACAGGGGAAGTGATCTTTTCTGCCACTGCTGGTCTTCCTACAAAAACAAAAAAGTTAAAAAAAAAGAAAAGAAAAGAAAAGAAAACTGGTTTTCACTCTCTTTTGGTACCTTTCATATATTCAAACAAAGAGGGCTTGTTTTCCAAGGGTGCTCAGCTTGACAACCAAGTCTGAGTCGCAAAGAGCTTACTTTTGGGGTCTTTAGTCAACCTCATGTGCATACGGCATGAACCTAGTATGTAATGATTTAACGTATCTGATGCTTCCAGGGAAAAGAATTGTAAAAATGTAAATTTCTGGTTGAATTTTAATGTATATTCACAAATGATGAGATTTATTTTTCTCACTGAAATAGTAAAGTTATGGTTTGGTGGTTCTTGAATTAACAAATTATAACTGTCATATTAAAGTTTTTAAAAATGCATGATTTTATAGATGGATTCCATAGAACATAATCCAACAGGAAGGTGTTGCATATTTTTAATCTATTGTGAATTAGCAGAATAATCCAAGCTATTTTTATTCCAAAATCAATGTAATCCCCTAAGTGAAGAACGTTTCATTTTTAGAAAATATTTATTGTGTTTATTCTGTTAAGGCGAATAAAAGTAAAAGGAACAATGACATGGTAGTGAACAATAACACAGTAATGACCAGAAAAAATAAATTTTCTGTCTCTGTGTTCAGTCCATTAGGACTAGTGCTCTTAGGGAGCATACTGGGCTACTGAAGCCCGAGGTCAAAGTTCAGACCCTGGGTTGTGCTGTCACCATAAAGGGCTATGAGGAGGTCTCACCAGAGGCAGAGAAGACCTCTCCTCAGACCTTTTCGACTCTTGACACATCACAGAAAAGAATTTAAGGACATGTCAGGCTTTAGCAAAGAAAGGTAGAGTTTTCTTAGCAAATGGTGAAGATTATAGAATGGCATTTATCTGGAGAGTTAGACCTATCTCAGGGCTTAAGGACCAAGTTTTTTTTATTAGGGTATATAATTAGGTAGACTATATATGTAAAATACTCAGGGGCTGTACTTTCCTCAAGATTGGGAAATATTGAGCAAGATTGTGTTTTCTCATTAGGGGTCCTGTTCCAGCATGCAGGTTTTAGCTCACATCAATGTTTCTGGTGGTGCAGGGGTTGATTGGATGATGGGTCCAGAGGGTTATGGTCCAATCAAATGTTAGCCCCCAGCTTCACCAGGTAACCTTCTTTCTATGTCTCATTCCTTCTTTACTACATTCCAGAAAAATGCAAGAGAACTGGAAAGTTATAAGAGATGTATAGGCTCTTCAGTGTACTCATTTATTTTGATAGTTTCTGTTCATTAAGTGTTCTTTTCTTTTTTCTCAGCAGGGGGTGTACTGGGGATCAAACCCAGGAGTGCTCTATCACTGAACTACACCACCAGTCCCTTTTTTTTTTTTTTTTTCAGACAGTCTTCCTGAATTACCAGGCTGGCTGGCCTGAACTTGTGATCTTCCTGCCTCAGCCTTTCAAATCACTGGGATTACAGGTATGCACCACCATGCCCTGGCCCTTAGAGGGAGTTGACCACAAGCCTACCGTACCTCATTCCAAGAGGGACATTTTCTTCTTTGGAAATTCAGTTTTCTCTCGACATTCCTAAACCTCTATCTCAGTGTAAGTACATATCTCTAAGTTCCTCCCCTATACACTGACCTAACAGTCTTTAAAACTGAGAAGACAACAGTTATGGCAAGGCTAATATCCAATATTTCCACATTCAGATAGTCATCCTGCCCTGATCACTGAGGGAACTGAGGCCTGGAGACACTCTCCTACTTTCCGTCCATTTCTACCTAAGTACTCAACATAGATCAGTGAACACATTTCTGGAGCATTCTAAAACAAACCTCAAGTGGGTCTTGAGTAGGATATTTTATTTGTTTGTTAGTTTATTTATTTATTTATTGGTGTGAGTTCTAAGCATGTGCATGAATTGAAGTAAAATTAAATGAGCCATGTTTATCTCGTAGTTTCTTATACCCTTGGACATATCTTCACAAATCCTAGAGGTTTTTAGAACAGGATTAAATAACTTACCCCAAGGCTAAAATTAAAATTGGTTGGAAACTCCATTGCATCTTGGTGATTCTACACTCACGGCACATCATGCTCTTCCATTTATCATCCTTGGAACTTAGGTACAGGCCACTTCCATGAATGACAGAGGCCATGAAAGGCCCTGCCCAGATCAAACCATGAAGTTTATGAATGTCATTTTTTGGTGTCTTTTTAGACTTCCTGGCCAGCTGCCTCTATCTTCTTATATCATAGTAAATGTTAATAACTGGCTCTCTGGCAGGGTGGGGTCGGAGGGACTGATTTCAATATCTGGT
Organism: Glaucomys volans; assembly: GCA_020662805.1. Lineage (NCBI taxonomy): Eukaryota > Metazoa > Chordata > Mammalia > Rodentia > Sciuridae > Glaucomys > Glaucomys volans. Next base: position 170,379 of record JAJEJO010000875.1, read on the forward strand.
GATGTCTGTGTTGGGAATACACTCACAAGGCTAATTTTCCAGCCTGGCATCTTCACTAACTTACTAGCTTTACTAATTGTAGAAGCCAAACAAGATGCAGATAATTTTGTTCTAGCACCCATCTCAATTTATCCACACTTTGTCTGATGTCTCCTCTATTTTCTATTCTTGTGCTCAAAGAACTATAGATGAACATTATGGTTTCAAATTATAATAATATAATTTATTGAAGAGTTATTACAAGTCAGACATCCTCTAAAATTCGACATGCACATTATGCACATCACTTTTTGGTGTCTTTTTAGAGATATGCACTTAATCCTCACAAGGATAAACTGATATAGAAAATACTTATATTCCCATTTACTGTTGAGGAAAATAAGACACTGACAGAATGAATAACTTATACAAGGCCCCCTCCGAGATCAACCTAAATCACTCTTGTCATCTGATTTTTTTTGTTAAATCTACTACATAATTCCAATATGTGGTCAGGGTTGAGAACCACTTATCTAGATAACAAAGCAATAACCTTGGCTATCTGAAAAAATATATAACAGCATTCCCAGTGCGAGTGACTAATGATATGTTAAGTATTGAATAAAGCTCAATGCACACTTCTATTTAGTTTGAAGATACATATCCTATATTTAAAAACTTCTTTAGAGCTGGGCAGGATGGAGTGTGCCTATAATTCCAGCTACTCAGGAGGCTGATGCAGGAGGATTCCAAGTACAAGTTTGAGGCTAGCCTGGGCAACTTAATGAGACCCTGTCTCAAAATAAATCTAAAGGGTTAGGGGTCTAGTTCCATGGTAGAACATACCTAGGCTCAATCCCCAGCAAAAAGCAAAACAAACAAAAAATTCCTCTATAGAGATGAATGAAGTAAAAAAGTGGGTTATCTTGTGACACAGTTTGCTTGCTTGTTTGTAAATTTTCAATGTTTTATTTTGTTTATTGGTCTGTTTTTTTGTTTTATTCTGGTTTTTTTTTTTTTTTTTTTTTCCGTTTTGGCAATGCTGGGGATGGAACACAGGGACTTGTGTATGCTAGGCAAGTGCTCTTCCAGTGAGCTACATCCCCACCCCTAAGAAAGTAGTTGAAGTAACCTAAATATCTCAAAAGTAAGGTATCAGATTTTGCAATGACTTTCTGGCTTTCATTTCAAATAGTACTGTACTGTTATCTATCTATCTATCTATCTATCTATCTATCTATCTATCTAAATTTTGTGTGACCAAATAAAAGCAAAATATTTATATGATCTAAAGAGAAACCAGAATATCTGTGTGACCAGACAAAACACAGTATAGGACATAATATACTAAGGAACTCTTTGTTATTTATCTGAAATGCAAACCTAAGTGTCCTGTATTTTTACTTGTTAACTCTGGCAACTCTGGATTATTATTATTTTATTTATTTATTTATTTTGGTACTGGGGATTGAACCCAGGGGCACTCAGCCACTGAGCCACATCCTCAGCCCTATTTTGTATTTTATTTAGAGACAGGGTCTCACTGAGTTGCTTAGGGCCTCGCTAAGTTGCTGAGGCTGGCTTTGAACTCGTGATCCTCCTGCCTCATCCTCCAAAGTCACTGGGATTATAGGCATATGCCTCCACACTCAACTGAAATATTTGAGTTTTAAGAAAGAATTCTGTAAGTATATGTCAGACATCATCATACCCCCAAAATCAGCAGGGCACTGTGGCACATACCTATAATCCCAGGGACTTGGGATGCTGAGGCAGGAGGATCCCAAATTCAAGGCCAGCCTCAGCAACTTACTGAGACCTACCTCAAAATTAAAAATAAAGAGGGATGGGGATGTGGCTTAGTGATAAGAGTGCCCCTAGGTTCAATCCCTGGTAACAATCCAAACAAACTCAAGTATTTCAGCTTCTCTCTACCATTTTCTTACCTAACCTCCATTGTAAAGTTATAGTACAACAAACACTGGGCCATTTATACCCATACTTTTCACATAATTTTAGCTTCCTAATAAACCACTTACAATTTATACTGCAAAAACTAGAGACTGACAGGTCTATAAACTAGATCCAAAGAAATCAAGCAACTTGGCATTGCCCTATTCTGGGACTCTCATTCATGAGCTTCCTTAACTGTGATAGGACAACAGAGCCTCAAGTATCACTGGCTCATGAGATTCTCTTGAGTAGTTTCTTGGCATTTTTGTGACTATTTTTCTTATTTCCCTACTTAGATCAGACTTCTTAAGATTTGAAACTGTTTCTCATCTTTTTATTTTATTTTGTTTTTTTGTGGTACTGGATTGAACCAAGGCCCTGTGCATGCAAGGCAAGCACTCTACCAACTGAAATATCCCCAGCCTGTTTCTCATCTTAAACTCAGTGAATAAAGTAATGGAGTCAGCATCTTCCAGATGAGGACCATGAAAACTGGAATTCTAGTCATGGGTAGTGGCACACAACTGTAATCCCAGTAGCTCTGGAGGCTGAGGCAGGAGGATCACAAGTTAGAGACGAGTCTCAGCAAATTATCAAGGCTCTAAGCAACTTAGTGAGACTTTGTTTCAATATAGAAAAATTAAAAAGGACTTGGAATGTAGCTCAGTGGTAAAGCACCCCCGAATTTAAAAAAATATTGCTATTAAAAAACAACAAACAAACAACAACAATAATAGCAACAAAAAAAGAAGGAATCCTGCCCCTAGAAGGCCATGTCATGTTCATCTGAAAGAAGAGGGACTAAGTGACAAGCTTTCTCCAGAATGCTAAACCCAAGAATTGTGTTTCTTTTATTATTGTAAGTCATGTGCAAATTCACCTTTGTAGGATCATAATAATCTGAAGCATTTAGAATGTCAAAAGCTCACAGCATTCAAGTATACAACAAAGACTTCCACATAACTCAGTGTAAATGAATGTACATCTCTCTCTTAATAGGGAATGGAGTCTCAATACCATTTCCCAAAATCACACAGTTAAATTCAGTATTGGGTAATATCCCAAATGTTGCAACCACTCTCATTTAAAAGTAGAAATTCATATTTCTCTCTTCCAGATTTTTTTTCTTTTTTTTCTTTCTGTTTTATTTTTTTTATTTTTATTTATTTGTTTATTTATTTATTTATTTATTTATTTGCAGTGCTGGAGACGGAACCCAGGACCTTGTGCTTACAAGGCAAGCACCCTACCAACTGAGCTAGACCCCAGCCCATCTTCCAGATTTCTTTAACAAGTAATTCATGAATAGACATTCCAATCAGAAACAAACGTATCAGCTAAAGAGGTCCCTTCTTCCCCCAAATGTTTTGCCTACTTTGAAAAGGTCACAGGCAGAAACAAAAATCAATGTTTGGTTGAGAATTCTCTAGAAATGAGAGTTGAATACAGCTAATAGTCATTATGACTTGTTTTATTTATTTTTTTATTTGGGATATTAACTGGGGATTGAACTCAGGGATGCTTAATCACTGAGCCACATCCCCAGCCCTTTTTATTTTGCTTTATTTTGAGACAGGGTCTCTCCAAGTTGCTGAAGTTCTCCTTGAACTTGCTGCTGTCCCAAGTTGGTTGGAAAACAAGTATACACCACTACTCCCAGCTTAAAACTTGTTGTAAATCTTAAAATTGTTTTTCCCATGTAAACACAAACAAGTACAGTTAAAAAAAATCAAATTGTTTTTACTACATTTAAAACTTCTTGAAAGTATAAAGGACAAATAGCAAATTTTGCCAAATAAACTACCAAGTTCAGCTTAAAGGAAATCATACTGCACAGTAAGAACCTCCTACATGCTAGACTTTCTATATACTTCTGTCACCCAATCCTCTCAGCAACCCCATGCTCCCCCTTTTATAGAGAGGAACTAAGGTTAATTATTTTGGTCATTTGCTCATTCATCTGATTGAAAAGTAATACCCTAGTTCCTTATATGTACCAGGCCCTTCAGTGCTGCAGATAAAATGGCAGGCAAATCCAGACTTGGAGTCCAGCCCTATGGAACTTAAATGCAGAGAAGGAAATAGTTATTAATGAAAGGATCACTCAATTACATGTACAGCTGCATCACAGAAGGTCATAATAGGAAAGAGAGGCATTTAACCTAGGCAGACAGGTCAGAAAATATTTTCCTAAGAACACCACAACAGAGATTAAAAAGAGTTAATAAGGCAAAGGATTGTTCAGAGAAACGCATCAGGGAAGGCCCTGTTGCAAGAGACGTATACTTTTTTTTGGGGGGGGGGGGACTGAGGATTGACCTCAGGTACACTGGGGATTGACCTCAGGTACACTCGGCCACTGAGTCACATCCCCAGCCCTATTTTATATTTTTTTATTTAGAGACAGGGTCTCACTGAGTTGCTTAGGGCACCGCTAAGTTGCTGAGGCTGGCTTTGAACTCGCAATCCTCCTGCCTCAGCCTCCCAAATCACTGGGATTTCAGGCGTGCACCACCAAGCCCAGCGAGATGTATACTTTTGAGCAACTAAAAAGTAGTCTTCATAGCTACAGGCAGAAAGCAGGGGAGGGTAGAGGAGGGCCCGAGGGGGTTGTTATCAACAGACAGTAGGACCTTGAAGTTATGTTGATGACTTGGATCTTTATCCCAAGAGTAACCAGAAGCTGAGGAGAACTTAAACCACAAGAGATTGTGATCAGATTTACCCAAAGTGGTCCACACTGAATATGAATCCAAATCCAAATCGCTTGAATTCCCAAACCTCTGGAATCTATCATGATACTTAATTTCAAGAGAGAACATTATTTTGAGGGGAGGGGGGGAAATTACAAGTTTAAAAAAAAGAAATTAGAGACCCAAGATTAGATAAATGGTAGAGCGGCATGCCCTAGGTTTAATCCTCAGTGCCACCAAAAAAAAAAAAAAAAAAAAAGTTGTAACAGTAATAGTGATTTTGAAGATAAAATTTCCAATTTTGTCCATGCATAATTTGAACATATCTTGGAGTATAATTCAAGTATGTTTAGCATGTTTCTGCAATTTCAAAAGAAGGGTGTAAAGATCATTTCTCAAAATTACAAGAACATGAATGGCAAACATTGTTAAATATTTGGTGAATTCCTGTTATTTTTATTTGAATTATTTACTTATTTTGGTTTTTCATGGTCCCTGGCACCAATGATGCAATTACTGATAGAGCATTCCTTTATTCCTTTCCTTCCCTCCCTTCTTCCACAACCCCCACATCACCACCCCCGGACTCCACTCCCTCCTCTGCAGCCCCACTGCTAGGAATGGAACCCAGGGCCTCTCATGCTCTGCCACTGAACGATATCACCAATTCCCCTTTTCAAATTTTGAGACAGGGTCTCACTAAATTGCCCAAGCTGGCCTCCTACTTGGAGTTCTCCTACCTCAGCTTCCCAAATCACTGGCATTACAAGCCTGAACCACCATGTCCAGCTAGTAGTTTTTAACTTAATAAGTATTTGCTATTTCGCCAATTAAAAATCATGGTCTTACCAAACCTGTTTGAATCACTTCCTGATAATTATGCAAAATATGATGGTAATTTCTGGAGTAGCAGAATGACTCTTAAATTCTGTCATTAAAAAGATTCAGGCTGGGGATATAGCTCAGTTGGTAGGGTGCTTGCCTCACAAGCACAAGGCCCAGGGTTCAATCCCCAGCACTGCCAAGAAAAAAAAAAAAAAAATTCAAAGACTGTTACCTTGCTTTTACAAAATTCAGATTTGAAAAATATTCACTTACTTACATTCCTGGATATCATTCATTCATTGAAATGCTATTATTGTCTAATGTCACAGAGACCCCAGGGAGTATTTTCTTTTTAAGAATGTGATGGTAGCCAGGTATGGTGGCACATTCCTATAATCCCAAATACTTAGGAGGCTGAGGTAGGAGGATCCCAAGTTCCAGGTTAGCCTGGGCAACTTAGTAAGGACTTGTCTCAAATTTTTTTTTAAATCCCAGGGACTTGGGAGGCTAAGACAGGAGGATCACAAGTGCTAAACCAGTCTCAGCAACCCTAGGGAACTTGGCGAGACTCTGAAAATAAAACATTAAAAAGGCTGGGGATGTAGCTTGGTGGTTAAGAGTCCCTGGGTTCAATTCCTGGTACGAAAAAAAAAAAAAAAAAAACAATTAAATAGGGTTGGGTATGTAGCTTAGCGGTAGAGTTTGTCTGGTATGTGTGAGGCCCTGTTCACTCCCCAGTAGGGAAGAACAAACAAACAAACAAAAAATGTGATGATAAAGACATTAAAAATAAATTAAACACAAAAAGAACATAAAACTAGAACACATGCTTATGGTATAGGAGTATCAGGCTCCAAAAATCTTATGATTTCAATTCCAAACTCTGAAGAAGTCCAAGGCAGCCCTGATACAGACTTCCCTTATCTATGCAGGACTCTATCTTTTAGAGTTACACCCAACATATAGTAAGTATTAAAAAGCTGTAATGATTCTGTAACTTCAAAACATTTCCTGTCCAAAGGAACAAACTAAATCCGCATGCAATCATAATCCATTTATCAAACTGAACCCATTTAGACTTGATCTGTTCACTGAGATTAACTCAGAGTTGGCTGGTAGCCTCAATATCATGACATCTGGACCAGAAGAATGGCCTTAGTGGAATCTGTTTGACTTCATCTTCCTTAGAGAACAGTTTGAACTTCCTGTGCCCTTTTGATCAAGTCTCCACATAATGAGAAATACAAAACTAAAACATCCTATTTACTCAAAGGCTAATATCTTCCTACTGCTACTAAACATGGCCAGTAATAGCCATGATTTTCATTTATATGGGGCTTTAGTGTCTAAGAAAATTCTGAAACAAAGGGTTCACATGTTAAAACAAAACAAAACAAACAAACAAACAAACAAAAAACCCACCCTAGGGCTACTCACAGAAAGGAAAACAAGAATGCAGTGTCTTCACAGATTAGATTTTCTCTGAACCCATCAGTCCCATAAAGGAAGAAGACTGATCTGTAGGTCAAGGGACCAGTATATTTAAAAAATGAGAAAAATCATTTCCCTGGGCCAGGGACAGTGAAATTCTGTTCCTGCCTTGTTACAGAATTTCAGTCCACAACTGACTTTACAGAATTGTAGTAATAATGTACAAGTATCTAGCAGGAATATTCATTAAGTAGTCAGTAGAAACCACAGGTAGATTTCTGCTGAGTACAAGATCTCTGAAAAGATCAGATCCACACATGAGCTCAAGGTCACTCATCAAGACCATTCCTCTTTCCCTGGAATAACCTCAGATCTTTCTCTCAGTTTAGTAAGGAGTAAAGGACATCTGCAAAGAAGGTCAGATCCAGAGATAAACTATTTCCAGTCCTCCAAGCCATCAAGATAAGAACTCAAGTGGTCTATTTTGAATTCCTTTGCATCTTTATTGCAGCCACACCCAATTCCCTCCTAGAGGCAATATCAACAGAATGAGGGGGAATCAAAGCAATTCAAAAAGTGAAATGACAACAGTCATGGCTGCCAAGTCCAAAAGTCCCACTATTGCAAAGTCCTTTGCCACAGGAAAGCCCCTGAAGAGTCCTTGCACAAATTGATTCTACCATCTCAATCAAGCTGTAAGGAAATAGTTGGAAGCCCCAATTTGTTACCCCTGGCAGCAGTATGCCCTGTTGTATGTATGTCATCCTTAAATGTGCATACATAAATAAACTGCTTTGCTAATAGAACTAACAAACTATCCAAATTGCTATTCTTCTTCTTCTTCTTCTTCTTTTTTTTTTTTTTTTTGTTCCAAGAATGCATGGGGCTAGGGTGTAGGTCAGTGGTAGAGTGCTTAGCATATGTGATGTCCTGGGTTCTAACTCTCAGGACTGACAAAAGAAAAAAAAAAAAAACAAAAAACAACCAACCAAACAAACATGGTATCTTTTCAATATTTCTCTGAACCTAGTAAGGTTAAGCACTTTGCTCAATCTTAGAAAGAAACTGGTTAGAGCCTTGTTTAAAGCTGCATTCTCCCATTGCAGCACAATCCCAAACTTAGACCCGGCGAGTACAATCTTAAAAATATGGCTTCAAACTCACCCAGCACAACTACCAGTAGAGAAGAATGTCTCCATTGCTGCTATTACCAAAGATTAGAAGAGGTGAAATGTGTATATTCGTATACTGTCTCATTAAAAAAAATACTGAAGAAGGTCAAACTTATCAAATGAAGCAAATGCAAATAAAAGAATACAGAAAATAAAGAGAGATGAGAGATCTCAATATATGGCGGTGTCCTGTTCAATGGTTAGGACTGGGGAAATATGTTATTTGGTGAATCCTGGGAATTTGAAGGTGGGTATTGATGCACAGTGAAATTCCATTGAGTTGCCTAATATTTGGCAGTATTAGACAAATGCAAGAACTATTTCTAGGCATCAGGATTCCCATTCAAGAACTTTCCACAACAAATGTGAAAATTAGCTTTGTTATGAAGTTTCACCTAACTCTAGAGTATCTTTCAAAATAAATTCCTGTTATAATTTTGGAATGCACCAAGACAGTTAATTTGGGAATACAGTAGTCACATTAAATGTCTCTGTGCATGTCACACATACACAAACAGTATTTCTCTTTTGAATTATAACTCAGGTCAGGTGTGGTGGCACAGGTTTGTAATTCAAGTTAGAGGGAAGCTGAGGCAGGAGAATTGAGTTTGAGGTCAGTCTGGGCAACCTAATGAGAACCTGTCTCAAAATAAAAAATCAAAAGGGATAGGGATGAAACTCAGTGGCAAATCACTTACAAACAAAAAACCTTAGTAAACTCTAAAGGCACAATGTGGTAGCTTTATGCTCTTCACTCTGAAAAGTAATAATAGTGCACTAAATATAATAAAGACCAAGATGTAAATTAGAGAAAATCCAACAGATTCTTGTGTTTTCCTTGTTCTTAAGTTACAAGTTAAAATGTTTTTCCAACCAGCAAACTGGAGTTTGGGAGGGAGAAAGGGCGATCTAGATTATAGAATATTCCTTCTAGTTTATGGAAGACAAATATTAATTTCCAGATTCTCCCCTATTGACTCAATAAAAATGTGAAGCACTCTAACCAGCCGGAAGTTCCTGATTTAAATTCCAACTTTGTTGGGATCCTAACGATGTCTTCGCAAAGTTCCTGAAGCGCTGAATAATTAGCATGGGCGCCAAAGACTCCTAAGAAGCCGCCAACAGGGTGCAGGGGGTTTGAGCAGACGAGAAGGCATTTCTTTCACCTGTTCAGCTCCAGTGACTTGGTTGGCCGAACATGAGCAGCTCATTCCCGACCAGCCTTGCACAACCTGGCTTTAACCCCCAACTCCTTCCCCTGGGTAAAAGCTGGGTTCTTCTGAATCGAGGTACATCTCGTGTTCAAAACAAAACGCGTCCGAGAAGTCAGGGAAATCTGTCTTCTGAGGCTCTTATACTATAAATATCTTTTTATTAATTTTAAACCAGCCATCCTAATGCACGTTTTGGAAGATAACCCCACCAACCCACGCCGCATTGGGGGGGGGGGGCAGCTCCAGCCCCGCGCCGGCCTTGCGCCCCCTAGTGGCTGGATGGGTCTTCAAGCGCAGCGGCTCCTGCGTTCGTTGGAAGCTCAAGGAATTACGGCGTCCGGCGAGCGGCTGCAGCCAGAGAGGCCCAGCTGTCCGGTGGCGGCAGCCCCCGGGTCCTGGCAGAGCCGGTCGACATAGCCTCGTTCACCTTAACCCGAGGGGTGGGAGGACAGTCCAGCACCCGGAAACAACGAATGCCACTTCCCCTACCATCTGTAGTTCCAAACCTCGGGCGAAGGGAGGGAGAAACATGGAGAGGACAGGGCGAGGGTGGGAGGCAGGGAACGCGCCGGGGACATTCTAGAGCAAAAACGTCGGAAAAGGCAAGTGCCAGGGTAGCTGAGAACGCATGTGGGCTCGAGCTGCAGGAATCAAGCACCATGTTTTCCTAGCAGTTTTTCAAGAACTTTAACCCCGCGTGGAGCAAGATCCCGCAGGTGCTACTCGGGAATGTTGAATTTACAAGCAGGTACTTCCCTATAGAGTAAAAGCATCTGTAGATCGCTAGACAGAATGCAATATTAAAGGGTGTGTGTTTGTGTGTGTGCGCGCGCGCGTTTTAGTTTCCCACTGGTGCTCCCACGCGCAGGCACGTGGAGAAGCAGCTGGAGCAGTGCATATGTATTTTCTATCTTTATAAATATGTATAAAGATATATATTAAAGTGGGAAGATTAAGTCCACCTTCAACGTGGACAATGGAAGCTTCTTGGGGAAATGTTCTAGGTTACAAAGAGTGGGAAATTAAGGCTGACTTTCCTGGTTAAGCAGTGGAACAGTAAGCGTCTCCACCCTGCGCCCAATTTCGGAAGTCCATGATGTCGCCCTGAGTAATTATTACTGAATTCATTTTAAAGGCTTCAGCTCCTGTGTCGAGCAAAACAAACAAAAAATGGATCTTCAAAAAGCTTCCACAGATAACTCCCCTTAAAACATAAAATTCAAATAAGCCAAGCCGAGAAACTACAAGTCGACACAATCAAAAGCAAATCCCAGCAAGAGCAGAAAGGACTTGAAACTCGAATCTGCATTCCGTTCCTCCCGTACAAGGCTCGGAGGTGGGGGAGGCGGTTTGTGCTGGTGCCTGGTGTATAATCGGGTTAATCCAGTAGACAAAGAATAAACCAATAGCCCTCCCACCTCACTTCCCGCTCCCCTTTTCCTCCCCCTTCGCCCCCCCCCCTTCGCCCCCTCGGTGAGAGGGTACAGACTAGGGGAGAGGTAGGCTTGAAATGGATTCCGGATAAAGTCTTAAAACCTGCAACTTGTTTTTAATGCTAACGCTGCATGGCCCGGATTAGTTTTAAATGTTCATTCCCCTTTCCTGGTAACAAGGAGAAAGTTCCATAAATCAACCCAAACCTATGGCTCGTCCACATGGCCCCTGGGGAAACCTTAAGGTCAGTGTTTCCTTGAAACTAGATAAACTGACCCAGCCGTGCCCAGCCCGGCCCCGCCGGCGCCCCGCGTGACGGAGTCCGGGCGGCAGGACCGGCCTGGGGACGCGCGGGGCGGCGCGGTTGCCCTTTTGAATGCCTCCTGCGGCTCCGAGCGCTGGCGGGCGCTGGAGTGTGAGTGAATGTAGCCCCGCGGAGCCAATGAGCTGGGACCGGATGCGATATATCCTCTGGGACAACAACTGCTCTGTTCCGCCTCGGATCCACATGACGCCATTTACTGCTGCCGCGGCCGCCGCAGAGCTCCCTGCCTCCTCCGGAAAGGCGAGGGCGCAGGCCAACGGCGAACCCCCCCGGCCGGGCCCCAAGCCCTCCTCCTCCTCTTCCTCCTCCTCCTCCTCCTCCTCCGCACCCACCGCCCCCGCCTCGGCCTCGCTGCCGCGCCTCCACAACGCCCAGTCTGCACGGTCGAGAGCTGCGCGCCGCAGCGCGAGCGGAGGAGAGGGGCCGGCGGAGCGCGCTGCGCCCAGGCCCCCGCGCCCGCCCGGCCCGGCTCCCGGCTCTGCGCCCCCGCGCCGCCTCCGCTCAGACGCGGACGGGGCCGCAGGACTTGGCGATCTGGCTTTAGATTCTTTGTAAGGCCGTTTCTTTTCTTATTCGCTAATCTGCCAGGAAAAGAGATTTCGCCGTTGGCGCTTCGGCCTCTTGTTCATTGAGAAAAAGAGGAAATACTCCGCGTGCGCTTCTGGAAGGGGGGTCGTCTCCAGCCCCGATCTTCAGAGTGTTCATCGGCGGGGGACTTGGCTCCGAATTTTTCTCTCGATTTTTCTCCGCCGATTGCTCGGAAGTTGAACTGAAGCAGTTTGGAAAGAAGGGGAAAAGTTTGCGTCGGGGCTGGATTTATTTGCACATCGCTGAAAGAAAAATCCAAGGGAGAGGGTTGGTGCAAAGCCGCGATCACGGTGAGGCGCGTTTGGCTCTTGGAGCAGTGGCTGGCGGCGCGTTGTGGGCAACATGGAGTAGGTGCAGTCGGGCGGGAGTGGGGTCCGACTCTCCCTTAATCCCGCAGGCTTTCAGCGGGGATCCGGGGGAGCTCCCTTGCCCGGGGTACAGCTCGGCCTGTTTTGGTGGGGCTGCAGTGTGCGCCAGTGCAGCGTCCCACGACCTCGCGCACCCGCGCTCTAGGGGGTTTGGAGCAGGGGACTGCTCGCCTGGATTCTGCTCCCAGCCCTGCACTGGCTACGAATCGACGCTGAGAGCGGGAGACCCGGGGGAAATACTTTGTTTTCCAGGTCACTTTTGCAGGCGCTCTCATTTCTAACCTGTTCATCCTGAATGGAAGGCATAGTTCCTTCGGGGGGCGAGCGTACCCAGCGGCGGGGGTGCCGTGCCGGTGGAGCTGGGGGGCTGGATTGCTAACCTCACTGGAGCAGGAGGCCCCCGCGAGTGAAAAAAGGGCAGGGTGCCGGGCGGGAGGAGCCCCCTCCTCTGCCTGGTGTGGCCAGAGTCTACCCCAGTGCGGGTGGGAACTTCGCCCAGTCTGGCGCCGGGTCTCTGCGGTTCGGAAATGCAGTTTTCTCTTTTTTCCGTGCTTGGTCGGCCTAGGTCATGCTTTTTTAATTTTTATTTTTGGACGCCTGATTTGACCCAGCACAGGAAGGAAGTCATCAAGTGGTCGCGATTGTTTTCCATTACCTGAAAGTAGGTTGCAAAAGAGGCTAGTATTGGGGGGGTCGCCCCTTTTGTGTATTGTTGTTGCTGTTCTTTTTAATTTGGAATCTTGTGCGTTTTTTACAAAGCGGTTTCAGTGTTGGTTTGCCCCACCCTAGTACTGAAGTCCTTTTCTCCTAATCCTCAGTCTGATCACACACTGGTCTTAATGGGGGTTTCAAAGCACTTTCAAAGGGGAGGGACGAAATGGGAGAGCGCAGTGGGATGGGTTGGGGGCTATGAAGAAGGAAGCCGGGGATAGTCAGAAATCATTTTTTTCTCCTCCCAAAGATGCTACTTTTCACTGCAAGGCAAGCCAATCCGTGCTGAAAGTTTCCAACCCAGGGATTTGGATCCTGCACTCCTAGCGTGGTGTGCAGTGTGGCTCTGGAAACAGCACGCCCCCCCCCCCCCCGTACACATACACTTTAAGAAATAATATGTTTTTTTCTTAGTCTTAAAAGAGATAAGTGTGTGCAGATTACAGGCAGTGTTCACTCCGGTCAGAGCACGGTGGAGTCGCTGTGCGCGCGGGGTTGAGCTGTGTCCCAACTGTCTGAGGCTGGGTTTTTTTTCCTCCGGACATCAGGTTTGGTAACCTGTGTCGGACATTGGAGGGCCTTTGCAGAAATGCCGTCTGGTTGGCTGCGTGACCTTTGTGGAGTGGGGGCGTTGGGGTTGGCTCCCTCTTGGGGCTGGAAGATATAGAGTTCCTGAGTTGCGGGCGGAGGGGGGGGATTTTGGCTAGGGAGGGGGAGGCGGGGAAGTGTGCTAGTGCATTTCATAGCACGTCCCCTTAGGAGGCGCCGGCACCCCCCTCACCCCGCCTGCCTTTGCGTCTCGGGATTGTATGCAGGGGGGCCAGCCTGGCCCCTGGACAGCGTCATTTTGCCTGAAGAAAAGTCCCCCGGGGTTTTGGCTGTGTCCCACCTGCTGGGGACCGTGTTGGGGCGCAGATCGAACCGATAAAGGGGGTGAAAGCAGAGCAGCGTTGTCTTGTCTGCCATTCTTGTCGAAGGTGAGGAGATCCGGTTTCCAGCTCTGCCTTGTTCTGAATTAAGGAGGCGTTTGTCACCTGCCTTGTTCGCTGTGGCTGTGCTCTAAAAAGCAGATTGGATGAAGGTCCACTTTTACCTATTTTACTTCTATTTTCCTGTAGTCTTGGGAAACAGATGATAGTTTGAAACCTAAAGATGACTGCAGTTTAAGGGATCACTTGGCAGAATGCTAGGTTTGAAATATGACACCTGAAATTTTCAAACTTTTCCCATTACTACTAGTTGGTTTATGTTCTCAGCTATTAATTTTTCAAAATGAGAAAGTAAGATGGTGACATACTTTAATTTCTAAGATAGTCGGACAGCCCCCTTTGAGCTGCAAAATCTAAGGTGTTCCAGGCTCTGAGGCCGTAGATTATTAGTGTTGGTAAATTGAAAATAAATTCCTGTGTTGTTGCTTGTTGTATAAGTTTACTTTAATGTGTTTCTGGTACCTGATTAGATTTGAAGTGATTTGTTTTTAATTCTATAACTTTGTTATTAGAAATCAGAAAAATGTGTAACTGTCCTTGGGGAGAAATATGCTTTTTTGCATGTCATATTTATGCTACGGATTTTGAAAAGGCTGCAGAATAGTGGATAAGTCGTAATGCAAGTGCTCAGTGTAAAAGTGGAGTAAACTAGTAAGGGATTTTTCTAGGCTGCATTTTTTCATATTTGTTAAAAATGTCCATGACAAATCTAAAACCTATTTCACATTTTGAAAAGACATTTAACTTTTGAAAATGTTGGTATTAGTACTGTGTTCTAACATTACTTTCTTGCAATTTTAACAATGAACCTGAACCTTCCAGATCGTGTGCTTATTGAATAAGGGATTGTTGCTTAAGTGATTCAGACAAAGATCAGCTTTGTGTCACTGCACATCACAGGATTACAGAATTGTCAGTACTGGGCCACAATTTTTACTTTGCTGTGCATGCATACATTGATCATTCAGTGGTTCTAATACATCCCCACTGTCATTCCACTTCAATCCTGTTTCTCTAGGGGATGTGGGATGTAAGGAGTCAACTCAGGTGGGTGGAGAATGGGAAGTATTTTGGAGTGTAAACTGTTGTCTTTCCTCTTGGTCTCCCCAGGAGTTCAGATGTGTTCTAAGCCTGCTGGAGTGACTACACTTCCAAGACCTGATGGAGGCCAGAGCTCAGAGTGGCAACGGGTCTCAGCCTTTGCTGCAGGCACCCCGTGACAGTGGCAGGCAGCGTGGAGAGCCCGACCCTAGAGACGCCCTCTCCCAGCAGGTACATGTTTTGTCTCTGGATCAAATCAGAGCCATCCGAAACACCAACGAGTACACAGAGGGACCAACTGTGGTCCCAAGACCAGGACTCAAGCCTGCTCCTCGCCCCTCCACTCAGCACAAACACGAGAGACTCCACGGTCTGCCGGAGCACCGCCAGCCTCCCAGGCTTCAGCATTCACAAGTTCATTCTTCTACTCGAGCCCCTCTGTCCAGGTCCATCAGCACGGTCAGCTCAGGGTCTCGGAGCAGTACAAGGACAAGTACCAGCAGCAGCTCCTCCGAACAGAGGCTGTTAGGACCCTCCTTCTCTTCTGGTCCAGTTGCTGATGGGATCATCCGGGTGCAGCCCAAATCTGAGCTCAAGCCAGGTGAGCTTAAGCCACTGAGTAAGGAAGATTTGGGCCTGCACGCCTACAGGTGTGAGGACTGTGGCAAGTGCAAATGTAAGGAGTGCACCTACCCAAGGCCCCTGCCATCAGACTGGATCTGCGACAAGCAGTGCCTTTGCTCGGCCCAGAACGTGATTGACTATGGGACTTGCGTGTGCTGTGTGAAAGGTCTCTTTTATCACTGTTCTAATGATGACGAAGACAACTGTGCTGACAACCCGTGCTCTTGCAGCCAGTCTCACTGTTGTACACGATGGTCGGCCATGGGTGTCATGTCCCTCTTTTTGCCTTGTTTATGGTGTTATCTTCCAGCCAAGGGTTGCCTTAAATTGTGCCAGGGGTGTTATGACCGGGTCAACAGGCCTGGATGCCGTTGTAAAAACTCAAACACAGTTTGCTGCAAAGTTCCCACTGTCCCCCCCAGGAACTTTGAAAAACCAACATAGCATTATTAATCAGGAATATCACAGTAATAAGGATTGTTCCTTTTTTTTTTTTAACACACATATGCAACCAACTAAACAGTTGTAACCTTGGCACTGTTCGTAGAGGATTGGGATATTCTTTGCTGTTTGCAGTGAGATGCTTTTTGTCCATGTGCCATTTTAACTGATATGCTTGTTAGAACTCAGCTAATGGAACTCAAAGTTAAGGGACACAGAACTAGGTAACCCACATATTGCATAAGCTAAAGCAACAGACACTCCTAGGTTTTGTTTGTGAATAGTCCTTGCAAAATTTGTAAATTAGCAAATGACTTTTTTTCCATTGTTTTCTTCAGAGATAATGTGCTATATTTTTGTATATACAATAATATTTGCAACTGTGAAAAACAAGTTGTGCCATACTACATGGCAGTCACAAAATATTATACTAATATGTTGTACATTCGGAAGAATGTGAATCAATCAGTATGTTTTTAGATTGTATTTTGCCTTACAGAAAGCATTTATTGAAAGACTGATTTCCCTTTGGACTTCATGTATATTGTACAGTTACAGTAAAATTCAACCTTTATTTTCTAATTTTTTCAACATATTGTTTAGTGTAAAGAATATTTATTTGAAGTTTTATTATTTTATAAAAAAGAATATTTATTTTAAGAGGCATCTTACAAATTTTGCCCCTTTTATGAGGATGTGATAGTTGCTGCAGATAAGGGGTTACAGATGCATATGTTCAATATAAAATAGAAAATATATTAACGTTTGAAATTAAACTGAGCTGTTTTGTCTTATTTTACCTTTTCTTTGTTTCTTTCAAATGTAAGGAACCACATAGGAAATAGTTTTATTTATCTGCAAGATTATTTTTATCGTATGATTTCTGCTTTAATGCAAGGTGAATCTGATGAAATAACTGGGCTGTTTCTCCCTCTGGAGATGACCATATTGTCCCTTGAATGTGCCTCTGCTTTCCTAAATAAATCTCTGTCTATGTCTTTGGAATAAAAAAAGAGAGAGAATAACTGATCATTTGACTCTCTGATCTGGGTGAATCATGAGAACTGGTTTTGGCTATGTCATTGTCCCTGTTCTGCCCTCGTCTTTGCACATTTGCTGACTGGCCTTTGTTATCAGGGTGGTTGTGTTAGATTTTTGTTGTTGGGTTTTTTTTGGCGGGGGTGGGGAGCTGATTTATTTAGGAAATTTTCTCCAAATGATTAATAATTAGATTTCTTTTTTCTTAACATGCCGTGTTAAGAATGAATGCCATGAAAATAATTTTTGAAACTAGAGGAACAAGTTTAGTTCACAAATATTTATTGAATGCTGTCAGTGTGTCAAGAATGGAGTGTATGTATGCACGGACCACTCTTTCTTATTGAGGCAAAAAATGTTTTCCTGACTGATCATGACTTGTTTTTTCCTAGTTATTTGGTTTTAGACTCACCATCACACCAAATTCCTTATGTTAGAAAAGACATGAAAAACAACTCGTTCTTGATTAAGGTATTTGGTATGACATTTCAATTAATTCAGCACCAAGTAGGCCCACTGATAGCTCTGACTTATTTAATTCAATTATCTAGAAAATTGTTATATTTTACTCTAGGTGTAAGAGGCAGTATGGTAAACAGTCACTGCATTTGGAGCTGTCTTTTGGAAACAAAGACAGCAAGCTGCTACAAGTCCATCTTGACAAATATTAGGTTTTCTTAAGTCACTTGATTAGTCACTTTGTGGCTGATGATTTTTTTTTTTTTCCTTTTTTCCAAATGCAGTCTTTTGCTGCCAAGAATCACCGGAAGTCTAGGAAATGATTTACCTGTCATTATTGTTTAATCTCTTGTTTCCTGTTCTCCTGGCTTAAGAGGTCTTAGTACAGGTTGTCTTCTGTTGTGTTTTTTAAAAGTGGCTTTCAAGGAACCATACAGTCTCCTAAACTCACACAGACCTTCAGTTTCTCTGAATATCCCCCAAGCAGCACAAGATTAATGTGGAGATTATTTACTCTTAAACTTCAACTCTAGGATTCTGAATGTTCACTGAATGTTGATTCTAACCCACTGATCTCAGGAAGAATTAGAATTTTGAAAAATAAAGCTGTAGTTTTTAAAATTGTAGTTTTCAAGATTTGTAAAACCCCAAATTTTGACCGATTAACTTTGTTTTTCAAAACTGCTCAATGCACTCATAGTTTTTTGGTGTAGAAATTGTGTGAGTGGAAATTTTCTTGCACTGTGTAAGCAGTTTTCAAAGTATTCTATAGACGAATCGCAGCAGATGCCATTGGTGTTTATTGAAAAGGTAGATTAAGAATCTTCCACTGTAGTTATGGAATCAGAATCTCTAATTTTAGATTTGCATTTTTAATCTTTCCATAAGTTTTTGTGTAGTCTGAGACTGCTAACCTAGGAATTACTTTCAAATTTAGCCTTTAAAATTAATGATAAATCACTGAGTTGAATAAAAAGTATAATAATCTACTAAAGTTACAAGAGGATTTGGTATAAGTGTAAAGTCCTGGTAAAAGTAATTTCTTTAAAGATAAATAGGAAAGTTGGATTCCTTAAGAAGCTACCAAATAACCTAATTTAATGTTGAATTCATGAGCCAGGATAGAATTCGTGTTCAGAATATGGAAAATTAAGTGTTTATCTCCAAGTAGATTGGAAACAGCTGGCACACACTTGGTACAGTAGTGCATTAAAGAACTTGAATGTTGCAGGTTATCTCACTTGGGAACAAATATAGAGGAATAATCTCAAGTCCTTAATCTCAAAGGTTGAAAATTCGTACCACTAATGAGTTTATTATTCAATGGCAATTATTTTGATATAATAGATTCAACGTGTAATAATGCAGCAAACATGACTGCTGAGCATTTAGGGTAATTTTTAGAATTTTTTTTGTTTCTTTGCTTTTATGTTTTTAAAACCTGTGCTCTGTATTTGAGATTCATTTAAGAATGACAACTTGATTGTAATTACTTAAAACATTCATTTATGTGTTTTGAGGAGATTTTAAGGCCCTGCCAAATTTCTGCCATGTTGGAACATGCTCTGGGGATTGTGAAAGAAGAAAGCCAAAACCCAGGGAAGTAATCCCAACCAAACTTGCATAACTTATGTCTCAAAGAGTGCTTGACTCCAGCATATGGAAGTTAAGGTACTGATGTCAGGTCAATGAATTTACTCTGCACACTGTTGTGAGGTTTTCCATTGGCAGTTGATGGGCTTGATATAATTTATTAGCTTTTGAGCACGTAGATCAAAATGTTCAAAAGTTTGATGGATTTAAGAGTTTCACTTGGGGCTGGGGTTGTGGCTCAGTGGTAGAGCGCTTGCCTAGCATTTGTGAGGCACTGGGTTCGATTCTCAGCACCACATATAAATAAATAAATGTCCATTGACAACTAAAAACATTAAAAACAAAAAAGTTTCACCCGAACTTTTATCTACAAGTGGCCATTTGCCTTCCTCTCCTAAATGCAAAAGGACCAGAGTGTAGGTATAAATGTCTCGACTTAGAGGATTGGTTGAACTCCAGACAAAATATAAGCTTGTTACCATGCGGATAATATTTCAATGTAGAAAAATATGAAAATAGATTATTGACGGGTTATTTCAATACTGAATCTATTTGGTCTTGGGTGTGCAGTATCTACCTTAAATTGAACTAAGGCCTCAATTCCCTATGATAGATCAAGGGTGGGGCTCCATTGAGAGAAATCCAGACCATAGTTTTAACTAACAAATGATTTTATCTGCTTTGGTGGAAAACTGATCATCAGAGTGAAGCTCCATCTGCACTGTTTTGTCATTGTTTTGGTCATTTATAGGTAATTAAAGCAAACTATGCTACAGACCTTTGGATGACACACCACCACCTTCATTACACCATGAGACAACCATGTGAATAATGAGAATTACAACCAGTGATACTGCACCTCTAGTCAAAATACTTATTTAACTTTAAATAAAAAAGGGAAGGTAAACCGGGTGCAGTGGCACACGCCTGTGATCTCAGCACTTGGGAGGCTGAGGCAGGAGGATCACGAGTTCAAAGCCAGCCTCAGCAACTTAGCGAGGCCCGAAGCAACTCAGTGAGAGCCTGTCTCTAAATAAAAACACAAAATGGGGCTGGGAATGTGGCTCAGTGGTGAAGTGCCCCTGGGTTCAATCCCCAGTACCAAAAAAAAACCCAAAAACATAGGCACTTAAACTTATTCATGCCTAGGAAATATTTTATTTTTATTCAATACTGCATTTTGATAAAGAATTTTTAAAAGCCAGTCTTATTTGGCAACTCACACTTTGAATAAACTATTAAAGGAGATTAGAATGAGTCTTGGCCTCTGGCTTGGCTAGATGGGGCATGTAAGACTTCAGCATACCTTACCAAGGTTTATTTCTCAAAATAGTTGCTAATACATACAAGAATAAATAATTTAATACAATGACCCAATTAGAATGGAATACAGGCACTAAAATAATTTAGCACTTTAAACGTGCATATTTTCTTAGAAAGCCATCTATCTACCAATGACGGGACTATGGATCTAATGCAAAGGGAAAAGGTTAACAAGTCAAATGCAAAACAGAACTTAGATGTAAGGCACAAACAAGGAGAATACAGAAATTGGAGGAAGCAATGATGCATTCAGCAGACAGTTTTGTCTCCCATGTTTTTCCAATGGTTGCAGATATATCAGTAGGCAAAGAGCTTTTGCTAAGGAAGTTGCAGCAGAATTAGCATCACTCATTAAATAAAACTATATCCACAATGTTCATATCCTGGATCCTAAATGAAATGTAGAGATGTCTGATGAATACTTGCATAATTATATTCACAGTGTTTATTCTTAACTTTGAAATACACGATTCACTAAAACTTTCCCTTTAAAAATACAGACTTTTAAAAATACATTTTTAAGATATGTAACTAAGAATGGAGTTGGAAAGATTCATCTATTCTTGCTTTTCCAGTTCTTGCTGGAATTTATTTCTTGTCATTAACCCATAATTTTAGTTTGCTTTGGCACTCAAAGAAGGCTAAATACTTGTGAAGAATGAATTGGGGATAATCAAGTTGCAGGGGGAGGGTGGAAGGGGTGTAGGTGACAATGTGAAAAGTGGTTGAGGGTTAGAGAAGTTCAGCCCTTGCCATAATATACCACTTGAGACCTGGCCAGGTTTGCAGAGCTGAAGCTCATGTGTCCATCCCTCTTCAGTACCTAAGTGATATTACATCCATTTTTTAAATGGTTTGTTCTCCAAATAACATCTGGTTTATTGACTTGTGTCAATAGCTCTTGCTATCAAACAAGGTTCTGATAAATACATATTTCTCTCAACTCTCATCTCTCCAGGTTCTTTTTTTTTTTTTTTTTTTTTTTTTGGAACCAGGGATTGAACTCAGGGGCACTCGCCACTGAGCCACATCCCCAGCCCTATTTTGTATTTTATTTAGAGACAGGGTCTCACTGAGTTGCTTAGGGCCTTGCTAAGTTGCTGAGGCTGGTTTTGAACTCTTGATCCTCCTGACTCAGCCTCCCAAGTTGCTTTGATTACAGGCGTGCGCCACCACACCCGGCTTCTCCAGGTTCTTAATAGGCTCATGCATCTATCCTGTCCCTAAGCCTAGTTTTCCTGCTCTCGTGTACCACAAAGTAACTCTAATATCTGTGGCAGCTCACACTAGAAAATTTTCTGAGATTTCTATTAGAAAGTCATCTTTACAGGTTCAGAACAGCATTCAGGGATGTGTATCTAATAGCTACAAATGTAAAACCTAGTGACCAAGAGGCCTTGCATGCACCAAGCAATGCCTCGCACCGAGCCCTGGAAGAAACCTAGTACCTGCTCTGTTGGCAAGGCTAATGGGTAAGATGTCTCAAGAGATGTTGGTCTCTACGCATGACTCAGTTGGTAAGGAACTGACTCTGGGAACACAGGCAACCACAAAATCAGCAACTGCTTTGAGGTCTACATGTCTCTTGGACTCTGATTTACATGAGTAGGACAGAGACTAAGTGATTTGGTTTTGGTATTGTAACTGTACACTTAAACTTTGGAAATATTGAAAATATGAATTCTTTTACAAGCCATTGATTTGATTGTAATCGTCTGTGGAAAGTCACATGGTGTGAACCCAATAATAGGTCTTCTGAGTCTCTGCCCTGCTGCTATATAAACAATCAGAACTGTAGGGCTGGGGATGTGGGTCAGTGGTAGAACACTTGTCCAGCTTGTATGAGGCCCTGGGCTCTATCCCTAGTCCTGAATGAATGAATGAATGAATGAATGAATGAATGAATAAATAAATAAATAAATAAATAAATAAATAAAGTTGCAGACCCAGGATAGACTCGCTTGCCATTGATTCAATATTTCTTGTGCGTTGTCTGTATCATGTATCCATGCAAATGATGTTCCAGTAGGTGGGGAAAAGAATGATTGTTCATAGTTTTTTGGAAGCTGATAATCTAGGACTTAGGTGCTAAGTTGTAAAAAATGACTGGTGGCATTAGTTACTTCCTGTCTGGAGTTACTTGACATGCACACTCCTGCCCCCGGGGACATTTGGCAAGACCTGGAGACATTTTTGGTTTTCACTACTGGCAAAGGAGGGAGAAGCTACTGGCATGTGGTGGGTAGAGGCCAAGAATGATGCTGCACATCCTACAATGCCCAGGACCTCTCCCCATAACAAAGAATTATCCAGCCCAATAATGCCAAGACACCCTGCTATAGAGGAAATGGGGAAGGATAGGGGAGATGCTTACATATCTTTAGGACACATGGCCAGGAAGCCTGTTAGCTAAAAGAGAGAGGGCGAGGTCACAGGACATGTGTAGATTGCTATCATCAGAAATACGGAATTTTAATTCTGAGTGCTAAACCTCTGAAATTCTTACGTGAAAAATGCTTTATCTTTTAAAAATATCTAACTCTTCCTCAGAAAACTTGGACTAGAACCACCATTTGACCCAGTTATCCCACTCCTTGGTACATACTTAAAGAATCTAAAATCAGCATATGGCAGTGATGTGCCACACCAATGTTCATAGCAGCTCAATTCACAATAGCAAAGCTATGGAACCAACGTAGGTGCCCTTCAACAGATGAATAGGTGAAGAAAATGTGGCATATATACACAATGGAATATTATTCAGTGATAAAAAAAAAAAGAATGACTATGACTTTTGCCAGTAAATGGATGGATCTGGAGACACATGCTAAGTAAAATAAGCCAGTCCCAAAAAACCAAAGACTGAATGTTCTCTCTAATATGTGGATGCTAACACACAATAAGGGTGTGTGTGTGGTGGGGAGAATAGAAGTTCAGTGGATTAGACAAAGGGAAATGAAGGGAAGATGTGGGGAGGGGAATAGGAAGGACAGTAGAATTAATTGAACATAACTTGCCTATGTATATATATGAATACAACACCAGTGAAACTCCACAGCAAATATAACCACAAGAATGGGATCCTAATTAGAATAAATTATACTCATGTTTATATATATATATGTATACATACATATATATAATGTCAAAATATACTCTACTGACATGTATATCTAAAAAGAACAAATTAAAAAAAATTAACCCTAAATCGGATTATAATTTCTCTATAGAGAATGTGCGTATGTATACATGTGTGTATTTGTGTGCATATGTAACTTTTTGCAATGTTTCTACTTAAAGAAACAGACTTTTCTCTCTTCACAGTATTGGGGACTGAATCCAGGGTCTCTCACATGCTAGGCAAGTGCTTCACCACTGAGCTATATTGCCAGTCCCAGAAATAGTTATGTTAATGGACTTACAGACTTCAATTTTATCCAAGGTTAATTTACTTTGAGAGAACCAACAAAAAGGACTTTAGGCCTTCATTCATAGTCCCAAGTGCTACATCTTACATAAAAACCTTCCCTTATTCCTAGCAGCTCTGGAGACTGAAACAGGAAGATTGCAAGTTCAAAGCTAGCCTCAGTGATTCAGTAGTAAAGCACCCCTGGGTTCAATCCCAATATAAAAAAAAAAAAAATTCCAATTGGATTTGCTATGATGCCACCAATTTAAGGCCTTATTTGGAGATGAGGGATCTAATGGCAATTCTTCATTTGAACAGAGCCAAGAACTTGGCACATAGACATTCATTGATCATCTATGAATGAATGTATTCAAAAGAAAGTAAAAGTATTTTGAAGGTGTCCAAGAAAGAGTATGAATAATATGGCAAAATGCAAATATCAGTTGAGTGTTAAAGATACAGCTATTTGATTCTAAGATGAAGATTTGTATTCTTATTTATGCAGTTTGGAAGTTAGGATGCATTTTACGATCATTTACATTGCCATTGTCAAGATAACAATCATAACATACTTTTCACTGCTGTGTTATTTTCCAACTTTAATTGGATTAATATTATACACATTCTACATTTGTTGTCTTCATGAAACAGCATATGAATGAAAAGATATGCACCCTAAAGTCAAGAAAATTAAAAATTATAGGGTTTAAATTTAATAGTAATGAAATAATCTGTTACTGGAGAAGTGGTTGTAATCCAATTTTTCTTGCAAAAAATAACTAAATACTTTATAGACTTAAGAAAGGAAAGACCTCCAATTGATGGATAAGAGAAATTTCAAAGACATGATAAGCAGGTATGATCAATTTATATATCTCAAATGACTAACATTATTGGTGATGGGTCCTGCAGGTATAGTTTAGTGGATGAACATGTGGTTAACATGCATGAGGACATGGGTTCAATCCCTGTACCAGAAGGAAAGAAAAATTTGGGGAGACATAAATTCATTAGCAATACTTTTAGCTTTCTTAATGATTCAAAACCAATAGTGTCTCTTACCATCCATTGCATTTTAGATTTCTAGAAATATGGTAGCCGTTTTGGATATTCAGAGAAAGAGGCAATGGTGAACCATTCTGTCTTCACTGAAGATAGATGAAATTTTGCCTGGTATTTAAAATAGATAGTGGGGAGGTATTTGGAAAAGCCAAAAGTCAGAGTTGAGCAGAGCACTTTTCAGGACACTGAGTGACCAGTCTGCCTGAAATTCATGTTCATGTAACCAGGAAATGAAAATGAAAATTGGAAAGATAGATGTGGCCTCAATTTTGAGAGACCTAAATGTCCAGATTATAGAACTTGAACTTGATCCCAAATCCAGTTTTGGCTCTTCCCTACCACTGTCCAATTGACCAGAAGAGAGATGCTTTAAAATTGTACTTTAGGGGTTGGGGATATAGCTCAGTTGGTAGAGTGCCTGCCTTGCAAGCACAAGGCCTTGGGTTCAATCCCCGGCACCACAAAAAAATAAAATAAAAAAATAAAATAAATAAAATAAACGTGTACTCTAAGTGTGCTCCTTTTAAAAACTTGTTTGATGACTTCTGTTTGCTCTTTGAACAAAGTTCTATTTCTTTCTAGATCCTGAAAGATCTGGTTCTTCTCCACTCCAGTGACAAGTCTGCCTTTTGTCCCTTTTTCTGACATCAGTGGTCTCCCTCCCCATCTCTACAAATCCTTCAAACACAATTGCTCTACATGGAGTCTCCCCTTTCTTCACCCTGGCCCCATATCTATTCATCTGAAAAACTTTAACTTGTGCTTTATAATTGTCAGCTTGCCACAGAAGCTCCTTCCTTCCTTTTTCTTTTCTTTTTTAACTTTTTAATTTTGGTACTGGAATTGAACCCAGGGGTACTCTTCCACTGAGCTACATTCTCTCCCTTTTTTATTTTCATTATTTTTTAAAATTTTGAGACAGGGCCTCACCAAGTTGCTGAGTAGCCTCAAACATGCGATCCTCCTGCCTCAGCCTCCCAAGTGTTGGGATTACAGGCATGTGCCACCACAACCAGCTTTAATTATTGGTTTAATGTCTCTCTCACCATTAGACTTGTTTTATTTGGTTTACACCTGGATTCCTAGGGTCAAGTCCATAATCTGGTACATAGGAGGTACTCAGCATTTGATGAATAAATGGATGAATGAAATCAATAGAAAGTAAAGACAGCCAGGCATGGTGGAGCATGCCTGTAATCCCAGCACTTGGGAGGCTGAGGCAGGAGGATTGCAAGTTCAAAGCCAGCCTCAGCAATTTAGTGAGGCGATAAGCAACTCAGTGAGACCCTGTCTCTAAATTAAAAAATACAAAATAGGGCTGGGGATGTGGTTCAGTGATTGAGTGCCCCTGGGTTCAATCCCCAGTACCAAAAAAAAAAACAAAAAAGAAAAAAGAAAAAATAAAGTAAGGTACCATATAATGTGGTATATGAAGTAGGTATGTGAAGAAGTTGACATTTTGGAAAATAGCAGATTGTTTTATGTGATATGAATTCGATCAGTAAAAACTTAAAGAAAACTTTACCTCTTTTTTTTTTTTTTCACATGACTACCGGAGGCAAGTACTTCATGGCCATTCTCGTAGGCAGCAATATCCTATTATTGTTGTTACTTACACATTTCTTTCTCTACTGAATTGATTGCAAGGTTTTTAAAGATAAGGATGAAGACGGGGGCTCCAGTGCTACCCACAATGTCTGACACAACATAGATGTTCCCAAGTGTCATTGGAATGAATAGATTATTATCCACCACAATTCAGCCATTTTAGAGACTTGTCTATTAAAATTTTATGAGTTTTCATGTCTTAGATATTCATAACGCTCTAAAATGATCCCCTTGCCTTAGGTGAAAAAGTCTCTGTATACTTAATCAACTCAATCAGAAATGTGCTTTCCTAGTGACAATGAACTTCTTGATGGAATTGAAACGTTTTTGAAGTAGCAGGTAAAACTAAGTAGCAACAATTTCCCTTGGTATACCTCCTTCCCTGCTGGTGAGCATGCTACTACCTAAGGATATTCTAGAGCTCTGAAGACTGACACAAAGTCTAAAATAGATATACTTTCAAACATAAAAGGAAGAGGGAAAAGAGAAAAAGTATCTTGAACTTTTAGTCACTCTGGATAGGATAGGAGAGAGACAAATTTATTTTCAAGAATTAGATCAGATGGTTATGGAAGTTAGCAGATCCAAAATCTTCAGAGCAAACTGGTCAGCTAAAGACCCAAGAAGAACTGATAGAGCAGTTCATGTCTAAACCTTTTCTTTTTTTTTTTTTTTTTTTTTGCAGTGCTGGGGTTTGAACCCAGGGCCTTAGAGCTTGCGAGGGAAGCACTTTACCAGCTGAGCTATATCCCAGCCCTAAAGCCTTTTGTTAGAAGAATTCCTACTTGCTCAGAAGAGGTCAATCTTTGTTCTTTTAAGGACTTCACTCTATGTTAGGGTGGGCAATCTGCTTTTATTTAAAGTTCACCAAGTTAAATAGTAATCTCATCTGCAAAACATACTCTCACAGAGATGTACAAAATGTTTGATATGTGACCAAGTATCTGGGTACTATGGTCCAGCTGATTTGCAACATAAAATGAGTCCTTGGGAGCAGCAAAGATCTAGAGAAAGATTGGGTTCTTGGTGAGATGTCTGATTTGCTCTGTCTTTAGGGATTTGAGGATCTGCCAATGCATAATTGTATTAGGGTTATTTTTGTTGTTGTTATTGCTCTTTGTTTTCTTTTTCTTTTGTCTTTTTCATGGTGGCCAAAACACCCAAAAAGAATAAGTTAGAGGAGGGAAAGTTTATTTTGATTCCAAGTTTTAGTCCATAGTTGCCTGAGTCCATTGCTTTGAGCCCAAGGTGAGGCAGAACATCATGGTGGAAGGGTGTGGAGAATTTTATTCTGCTCATGGTGGCCAGGGAAAGGAAGGGGATACAAGGAGGAAGAGGCCTTTCAGGGCACAGCTCCAGTAGTCCACCTCCCCAAGTCACACCTACTGGCCTATAATTACCACCTGGTCACTCCATTTAAACTAGGATGGTCTAATCAAGTTCAGGTTCTCATAATCCAGGCACTTTAACCTCTGAATATTCCTGCATTAACACAGGAGCATTTAAAGACATCTCATATCCAAACCACAACAACTTTAAGTAAACCGCTAGGTGACGACTATGTGGAACTTTAACAAATGGAACACTGAGTCTCCTGTATTAAACAGAATACCATATTAAACCATATAAAATACATATTTCTATTATGAAAGCTGACATATTTAAGATATCAGTATGTATGCATATATCATTTTATAAAAGAATAATTTAAGCCGGGCGCGGTGGTGCATGCCTGTAATCAAAGCAACTTGGGAGGCTGAGGCAGGAGGATCGCAAGTTCAAAGCCAGCCTCAGCAACTTAGCGAGGCCCTAAGCAACTCAGTGAGACCCTGTCTCTAAATAAAATACAAAATAGGGCTGGGGATGTGGCTGAGTGGTGGAGTGCCCCTGGGTTCAATCCCCAGTACCCCCCCGCAAAAAAAAGAATTTAATTTTCCTAAACAACCTGTGGGAATGTTAATGGGTCTCTAGGAAAGTACCCCAAAGGCAATACAAATCTATTAGCCCAAATCACTGACTTTGGAACTTAAAAATTAGCCTCTTGGAATGAAAAACTGAAGAAGGAAATACTGTGCACACTACTGATTAAAATTTAAAAATTGTGCAGAAAAAAAAAAAAAAACCCAAAACCCACCTCTCACACTGATACCCCTGACTGAATGGCATTTAAGGTGATTACTTAACATGTCTGAGCATCTATTTTAATTCTTCTCACATAAAGGAGGAATTAAAAATACATTTGCTGGGCGTAGTGGCGCACGCCTGTAATCCAAGCGACTTGGGAGGCTGAGTCAGGAGGATCGTGAGTTCAAAGCCAGCCTCAGCAACTTAGCAAGGCCCTAAGCAACTCAGTGAGACCCTGTCTCTAAATAAAATACAAAATAGGGCTGGGGATCTGGCTCAGTGGCCAAGTGTCCCTGAGTTCAATCCCTGCTTCAAAAAAATAAAATAAAATAAAATAAAAATAAAAATAAAAATACATTTGTGCGTTGTTGTTTCATAATTAAAACTTGCTATATTGCCAATATCTTCTTTACACTGGCTTGTGTAATCCTCTACAAAAGATTTCTTGTCCTCAGTAGCCAGCATATGTGCTTCGAATTTGCGACATTTGTGGTGTGAGAACATGTCAGTAAGCAAAGGACTTGAGAAATGACAGCTGCAGTTTCAGCCACTCTCCCTCCGCTGTGTGCTATAGCAGAATAGAAAAAAAGACCATTTTAGATTAAATATCATTATGAATCAAAGTACTCTGTATCTCTGATTTCCCCCCTGACTCCGAGCTCTAGATCCAGATTTAGCAGGGAAATTGGGGTCACACAGGAGGCGGTAGTGCACACCTGTAACCCCAAGTACTCTGGAGGTGGAGGCAGGATGATTACAAATTTGAGGACAGTCTTGGTGTCTTAGGAGACCCTGGCTCAAAATAAAAGAAATAGAAATAGTTGGGGATGTAGCTCAGTTGTAAAGTTCCCCGGGGTTCCATCACCAGTACCTATGTTAAATAAATAAATAATCAAACAGGGTTGCATCTGTGCACATCCTAGTAATTCCTTGCATTTTGTGGTTTAGCACCTACTGTTTGCTACCTGCTTTCACATACATTACCTCAGTTTGACTTTCGATCCTTACAGCTAGCCTTCAGATGTTTATAAGACAGATATTCACAGTCCTATTTTATACAGATTTTGTAGACGAAAGAATTGTTCATATAGTAAGCAAAGAAAAATATCTTTTTTTTTTTTTTTTGGTACTGGGGATTGAACCCAGGGGCACTCCACCACTGAGCCACATCCCCAGCTCTATTCTGTATTTTATTTAGAGACAGGGTCTCACTGAGTTGCTTAGGGCCTCGCTAAATTGCTGAGGCTGGCTTTGAACTCGCGATCCTCCTGCCTTAGCCTCCCAAGTGCTGGGATTACAGGTGTGCAGCGCCATCGCGCCCGGCAGAAAAATATCTTGACTCAACCATAGACTTTTGATTCTAATGTTCCATCATATCATTGTTTCTTTCTATCAGTGCTTGCAAAGAAATCTCTATTTATTCATTGACTTATTACGGTACCAGGGATTGTGGCTTTAACTCTGAGCCACATTTCCAGACCCTTTTATTTTCTACTGTAAGAGGGTCTCACTAAGTTGCTGAGGCTGGCCTCAAACTTTCAATCCTCCTACCTCAACTTCCTGAGTTGCTGAGATTACAGTCCTGTGCTGCCATACCAAGCAAAAGCTCTCTCTCTCTCTCATTTTGGTACTAAGGATTGAAACCAGAGGCACTTAACCACTGAGCTACATCCCCAGTCCTTTTTATTTCTTATTTTCAGACAGGGTCTCACTAAGTTGCTGAAGCTGGCCTTGAACTTGCAATTCTTCTGCCTCAGTCTCCCCAGTGGTTGGGATCACAGGCATGCACCACCGGGCCCCACAATATGTATCTCTTAAAAGCATTCCACATTGTTAATGTTTCTAGTCTGGCATCTTCATATATGGGCAATAAATTTTTGCCTAAAGTTAGGTTATTCCAAATTATCTCCAGATATCTTGTAGTAATTGTCATTACCATTGATGTCATTCAAATAAAGTAATAGATCTCATCTAATTACTTCCCAGAAATTCTAATTTTATTAAATAATGAAATAATACATAGACCCTTTGTATTTTCATATAAAATTACTTAATTTGGAAACATCTGAAGAGAAAGCCATGAAAATATATTTCCTATCCCTTGCATTTCATTTTAATGAACCAGAATTAAGAAAGTAGCAGAACATTCTAACATAATAACTACTGAATGTAATTGTCTTGTGGTTGTTCTGATTAGATTAATCTAAAAATGGAAAAAGAGCTGTGAATTTTAAGACTAAAATACTAAATTTCATATTCTATTGGAATTTGATTGAATTGCTCTGTGTAAGATTGTCCAAAGAGTGTTCTGGAATTATAATTGTGAACCTTCCAAATTCTGGGTTGGTTACTGTCATGGTTTAGTTATGGTTTACTCCCCAGAGTTTCATATGCTGGAGGCTTGTCCCAAAGGTCAGGGTATCAAGAGGTGGAGAAACCTTGAAGAAGTGGGATCTAGTGGGAGGTGATTAGGTCATGGGGTCCCAAACTGGGAAGTGATTAATGCCCATCTTAAAGGAATAGACTAGTTCTCTCAGGACTGGACTGGTTGTCTCAAGAGTGGGTTGGTTGTTACAAGGCAGGTTTGTTTTCCTCAGCTTGCTTTCTTGCTTCTTTTCTCATGGTATGGCCTCTTTGGCACATGTTGCTGTCTCACACACTCCTGTCATGTAATGCCATCTGCCATGTTAGTATGCAGCATGAGGCCCTCACCAGATGTGGACATTGGAGCTTGGACTTCTCAGCACCCAAAACTGTGAGTCCAAATAGCCCTCTTTCTTTTATAAAGTACCCAGTCTTAGTTATAAGTCTTAGTTTTGTCATAGCAACATGAAACAGCCTAAAACAATTATTCCTATAGCTTTCTTTCCTCCTATAAAGGAAAGGAAAAGATGCTATCTTGTTGAATGTGACAGATCCATTTTCTGTTTTCACATATTATCTGTCTTACATACTATTAAACCCTAAGATACATATCTGTAAATGTACATATCAAAAAAGGAAAGGAAAGAAAAAAAAGAATCTACTTAAATGATTCCAAGCTCAACAGATTTGCAGGTCCATTCAGGTACATATAATTACCAGCTTGTCCCCTCTTTTCTCACTTGTTCCCCCCCCCGCCCCGAAAAAGTTTCCTTTACTAGGACTTTGAATTTATTTATTTGTGTTCTTACAAATGAAGTTCTTGTGCATACATTGAAAAGATGAATCAAGGATTCCACTAAGAAGGCAGAACCTTCTCTTGGTTACCTGCCTAAATCTTTGGAACCAAGCCTCAACTTTAAGCAGCAAGTTAAACAGTAAATAGGTTCTGCTAATGGCTATTAGATTGCTAGCTGGGGAGATTAGTATAGGGAGTAATTCTAATTAAATAGAGAACACTGGAGAGAGCTAAAACGTTTCAAGAATAGATTTTGTCTCCCATGCCTCATTAGGAATATCAAATCAGCTTCTATTGTAAGAAGGACCACTTTTCAAAGACTGCTCTTTTGCCGTAAAGAGGTTGTATAACCTCCATTTTCAAATTTTGGATTTCTTTTTTAGTAGCAAATGGTATTTTTATTGCCTGAATCCAATTAAAGCCATGCTAAATCACCATGTTGTATTTAATGGTAACAATAATTTATCTACAGTTTAGACACATTAAAAGGCTGATCTCAGCCTCTAGTGCAGAATTTCAGTATTGAAATTCTTGCCTCCCAGTGGTTCTGATAGAGTTTAAAGGAGCTGGTGTCAGGCTGATTTTCCTTCTTCCTCACCTAGCATCTTCAGTACATGGGCTCACACATCCTGCAGCCCAGCAGTTATTATTTATACAGAAGTTGAGAAGAAAATTAGGGTAGAGTAACTAAGTAATAGACTTAACCTGCCCAAAGATCAGCCTTACCAATTTGGAGTTTAATCACATAATTCATTGTTATTTTTTATTTTTTATTTTTTTATTTTCATTTTTCAAAAGTCCTTAAATAT
The DNA here is from genome assembly GCA_020662805.1 of Glaucomys volans. Lineage (NCBI taxonomy): Eukaryota > Metazoa > Chordata > Mammalia > Rodentia > Sciuridae > Glaucomys > Glaucomys volans. Next base: position 202,752 of record JAJEJO010000875.1, read on the forward strand.
TTATTTCTGAAAGACAATATATCCTAAGATATACAATAATTATACTAAGCCTAGGTATTTCTTCATAATTCTCAAAGTAAAACAAAGAAAATCAAATGAGTAGTAAAATAAAATATCTTGTGCATTCTATCATTTCATATGGGACAAAAAAGAAAAAAGATCAATTAATGGAGGAGTCAATAAAGACCCCAAAAGACTTGTTTAACAATAATTTGCATTTTCTACTCTGATTATTAGAGGAAAATTTTTTTTTGGAACCAGGGATTGAACTCAGGGACACTCGGCCACTGAGCCACATCCCCAGCCCTATTTTGTATTTTATTTAGAGACAGGGTCTCACTGAGTTGCTTAGGGCCTCGCTAAATTGCTGAGGCTGGCTTTGAACTCGTGATCCTCCTAACTCAGCCCCTCGAGTTGCTTGGATTACAGGCGTACGCCACCACGCCCGGCCGAGGAAAATTATTTTACGGAAAAGCTTCAAACAATGCAGACAACTCACTCAATGTTTGAGGAGCAGCAATACAACCAAGCAGGATTTAAATGTAATTACTCCCCAGTTCCTTACAACAGTTTTACTATTTTTGTATAATTAAAATTGAGCTCATAGTCCCAGAGTTATCAGTATTCCACATTCCAAAGACTTGAATAATTATAAATAATGAAAACACCTCATTGGATGAAGATCAAACATAGGTGGTTGAAGTTCTCCAAGTTCAATTGCAGTCATTCTTACAGCCCAGGTATCAAAAAATTGGTTCTAGCCACCATCTTCTCTATTGCCACAACTTCTGTAGCCCTTCTGGTACATATTCTCTCTCTTGTGATATGGCACTACATATTCTCCCCAGGAAGAACTTACATGTTGAAAAAGAAAAATCATAAATTGTGTGAGTGGGGAAACCTGGCAGTTGAGCTCCAGGTGGCTTTCTCACGTCAGTCCTCTCCACCTCTTCAAACTGCAGGGGTCATCTGGTCCACCACCTTCTGCCTTTTGGCTGACTTCAGGGAGCCGCTGTCCGGTGCTTCCTGGAGGCCGGCGCCACTGTGGTCCCACACGTGCTCACATAATTCATTAAGTTATTTTTTAAAAAAGAAAGGTGACTGAGTTTTGAGGTAAGTGAAACTCCTGAAGTTTGCAGGAGAAAACTTTATGCTTGTATTTGTTTCCTGCTTTTTTTTTTTTTTTTTTTTTTCCTTCTTTTTTGTACCAGGGATTGAACCCAGGTGCACTTAACTACTGAGCCACATCCCAAACCCTTTTTATTTTGAAACAGGGTCTGGCCTTGAGCTCGCAGTGCTCCTGCTTTAGGCTCCTGAGTCACTGGGATTAGGTACTTTTCCTTGTTAGTGTGAGTTAGTGGTGGCTCTCCAGACATTGCCTGGAAGCCTTGATTGTTGCTTGTTCTGCAAATATGAAAAACATAAAGCATTTAATACAGGAGAAAAATATTTATTTGTGTAGTAAGTAGTGTAATCATGAGAATTGAAAGGAAAAGCTTAAGCGCTATAAGAGTTATTTTCAAATGTCTGCAACAGATTTCTCCGTGATGTCTCTCAGAGAGGAACATATGGGAAAATGCCCCTCTAGCAGTCACACTGAAAGCAGGAGCTCATTAGGACCCACCTAGAGGGACCTCAGTCCTTCCTCACCAGGCATGTAGAAGGTCAGAAGCTCAGTTCTTTTCCCTTTCCTTCCCTGGCTTACTCCTCAGTCCTGTCTCTTCACATGGAACAAGAACAAATTATACTGCACTGATGTAGATTGTGCCAACATCGTCGGTGTAGGTTGATCTTCTGCCGGGAATATACGTGCTGGTAGGGAGCACACCTATAACTAAGACTCCTCTGAGTCACTTTATTTATTGGTTTATTTGTTTATTTTACTCAGGGAGTAATTTCCTACAAAAATACATAGTCCAATTTATTTATTTATTCTACTTATTCACTGGTTCAGTGTTCCAGAAAGAACATGAGCTTTGAAGTCAGCAATACCCTAATTTGAGCCCTGCTTTACCAGATGAAATACATGTGACCTTGAACTAGTGTCTTAACCTCTCTGAATTCCTTCATCCTTGTTGAAGGATAAAATAATACTTACCTCTTAAGATTTGTGGCACTTGCCTGTAATCCCAGTGGCTCAAGAGGCTGAGGCAGGAGAATCACAAGTATAAAGCCAGCCTGAGCAAAAGCAAGGCACTAAGCAACTCAGTAAGACCCTGTCTCTAAATAAAATACAAAAACGGGCCAAGGATGTGGCTCAGTGGTTAAGTGCCCTTGGGTTCAAATCCCTGGTATCAAAAAAAAAAAAAAAAAGAAAAAAAGATTTATAAGAATCCATGGTTGGGTATATGTATTTTCAATCTCAGCAGTTAATTCATGGTGCATGGTTGATAAATGTTACTTCTGTCATATCTCTTAATTTTCCTTATGTCTCCCAATTATACCAAACATGGACATGATAGCTTGTGCCTTTCCTGATACCCACTGGTTTGGTGTATCATCTTTACATTTGTAGTTAAGCAAGATAATGTGGCTGAATATTTGGTCCTCTTTTAATTCTTTTCCTGTTACAGTGACCCAATCAACCTCAGCATGAAGAAGGACTACAATAAAATTTTCTTCTTTTTTCAGGACTCATATTGTTTCTCCCTCTCCCACGATGAGCATCATTTCCCTGAGCTGCTCAAGCTTCAAGGAAGCAAGCACTACTAACCTCCAGGTGGACCTCTGAATGCCGAGGACGTCAGCATTGTGGCATAAGCACTGAGATGAAGGGTCTCTGGGCTCAACCCAGTCCCATTATCCCTCACAGTCTCTGCAAAACCCAACTGATGGGAGGCAGGCACACCTGTAATCTCAGCAACTCTTGGAGGTTAAGGAAGGAGGATGGCGAGGTCACGGCCCACTTCAGCAACTTAGCAAGACCCTGTCTTGGTGTGAAATAAAAAGGACTGGGTATTTAGCTCAGCTGTAGAATGCTTCTGGATTAGATCACCAGTACTGGAAAAAAAATACAATTATTTTTAGGATCCCTTCTCTTTCTATGATGTAAATAAACTATTAGGGCCTTAAATAGTGAATTTATCCTTCCTGACAGCATGTTGTTCTAACTGGGGGATAGGACCTTGACCTGGACTCAGAGGAGTGACTGGGTTCTAAAAAACTCAGACATGCACACAAGCAAAGCAGCGGCAGACCAGCACCATGAGGATGCCTACCTCATGCAAAGGCAATGACAGATGCTTCGTGCCAGGCACACTGGGAGTTCTGAGAAGCACTTCAACAGAGACACACCTCATAGATCAAATTCCAGGGTATATGCCACCTTGAGAAAGGGTACCTTATAAGACAACTATTTTTCAAATTTTCTTAATTGCTCAAAGAAATGGTTTGTTCATCTGTTGAACAAAGTAAATTTGGTAAATTATTATTTGAATAATCTGTAGGACAAGTGCTTCAGTTGTGCCTTAGTTGCAGGACTATCGCTTTAAAAAGGACACTGGTGGACCATCTTCCAGAGGGAGAAATGCAGAGAATAATGGACAGCAGCAAGGAGAACTGTACTGCCATCCTTATTCTGTCACTGTGTAGCTGCAGGCAAGCCATTTAGTTTGTTTTTTGTCCTTTCTGTGAAGTAGAAGAATTGGACTTATACTACATGATCACTAAAATCTCTCCCAGCAATAATAGGCTTTGTTTCGGTAAAGGGAAAAATGGATGCAGAAACTAGCTACACTTCTGCATTATTTTCCTATCTAGTCACCAAGAAGCAATTCTATGATTTTTTTAACCACTGCTAGTATTCCAAAAGTGTACTCTCAACCCTCTACGTTATCAGAGAACACAGTAGACTTTATTGCTGTTGTTGTTGTTATTGTTACTAGAGATTGAACCCAGGGGATATTTACCACTGAGCTGCATTCCCAGCTTTTTATTTTTTTATTTTGAGACAAGTCTCACTAAGTTGCTTAGGGGCTCACTAAGTTGCTGAGGCTGGCCTCCAACTTGCAATCCTCCTGCCTCAGACTCCTGAGTCACTGGGATTATAGGCATGAGCCATCAACCCTTCAACATGAACTCAATTTTCAACACAGAATGAACGGATGTCCTAGGGAGTCCATTACACTGACTTTATATATACCTCCCCAAAATGTGAAGGCAGGTAGACTATCATTTAAAGGCCATTTGCTCAAGTGAGTAGTTCTTGCTTAACAAAATAAACTTATCTTGTATAAAATGCTACTTTATTGATGGAAAGTGTTGTTTTCAAGACAACAGAATTGTTTTCTCATCAGTCAGTAGTCGTGTTTATTTTTCTTATTTGTTTTGATTGAAGCCAGAACCTGAATGGTCTAGAGGAATCATTTCTAAAATGGTATGAGGCCATCCAGAAGGTATGTACAATGACCCCTGGCACAAGGAAAGCACATTCTGAGCTAGAGATGGAATTTAGTGGGTGAGCGCTTACCTATCATGTGCAATTCCCAGGGTTCAATCCTCACATGACAAAAATGAATGAATGAATCAATCAATCAAATATAAAAAGAAAAATAAATCAATTTGAAAAATCAATTTTTTTTTCCAGTACTGGGGATTGAACCCAGAGGCACTCTACCATTGAGCCACATCCTCAGCCCTGTTTATTTTTAATTTTGTGACAGAATCTCACTAAGTTACCAAGGTTAGTCTCAAATTTGAGATGCTCCTGCCTCAACCTCCCTAGTGACTGGATTATAGGCATGAGCCAACTATCTTTGCTACATTTTATTACAGACATGATACTTTATTATGATAATGTTTGTATATTTATAAGTTATGACATTATACTCTAAACTTTTATTGGCAGATTCGTAGAAAATATGTTTGCTTATTACTGAGTTAGAGAAAAATTTAGAATATGGGTAGAGGAAGACTACTGGCTGTGGAACTTTGGGAAAGTGCCTCAGATTCATCTGTACAATGGGGAAATAGTAACAACTAATACATAAGATTTTTGTGAAGATAAAGTGTGTGTGTTATGTGTGTCTTTTTCTTTTTGTTGTTGTTGTTTTTAGTACCGGGGATTGAACCCAGGGGCACTCAACCATGAGCCATGTCCCCAGCCTGTTTTATATTTTATTTAAAGAAAGAGTCTTACTGAGTTTCTTAGGGCCTGCTGCTGAAGCTGGCTTTGAACTCATGATCCTCCTGCCTCAGCCTCCAGAGCTGCTGGGAGCATAGGTGTGTGCCACTGCACCTGGCTCCTATGTGTACGGCTCTTATAAAGTGCTTGACAAATAGTATGAATGATATTGATATGTTAAATTTCACTGGTTGATTGATTGCTGTTATTGTCACGCAGCATTTCCCAACCTTTGCTCCAGTACACTTTTCTGGAAAAGTATCTGCACACATTTGAGCAATGTTACATACTTGATCTTTTCTTGAAGAATTGCAAAACAAATTGCTGTCTCAATAGTTATAAGACCTCTTGAAAGAATGGAACTTAAATTTATTTCATTCTTTCTTAAACACATTTGACCCAAAAAGCCATTTTCAATTTATAAATATTAATGAATTAATTAATTAATTAAAATGATCATAATAAAACCATTACTGTCAACTAGGTTTATGTAAACCATTTTATGTAAACTATGTTACCAAACTCCCCCAATTGCAGTTCTCTTTAATGTCAGGCTTAATAGTAGAGAGCTGAATTCTCATATTGGCTACCTCAGAGTTTTGTGAAATCTTGTTTTGGTTGAAGTAGTAGAAAAAAAAATCTGGCTTGACACAGATATGTAGTTGAAACAGCAGGAGTTTATCCATAGTAATTTCTGGAAATTGTGGTTCTTCTATAATACTATACCAAAATTTCGCACGTGATATTTTCTTAAGCGTTAGTTATAATGTAGACACCCAAACCATATCAATGAACTTTTCATATTATGTCACAATAAAATTTATTGATCTGTCCTGCATTATATTTTATCTTACCCTCTTTCTCTCTCTCTCTCTCTCTCTCTCTCTCTTCAGTACAGAATGTTGAACCCAGAAGTGCTTTACCCCTGAGCTACGTCCCCAGCCCTTTCTTTTTTATTTTAAGGCAGGGTCTCCCTACGTTATCCAGGCTGGTCCCCTGCCTCAGCCTCCTGATACAGGTGTGTATCACCCCCCACACCTCAACTTTTAAGGAACATGTATGAACATATGTCAAAGCACAATTTGTGAAAATTGTCTTTCTGGTTACATATGTCCAGTGTTAATTCTATTCTTTTGCCTAAATTTCATGAATATTAAAGTTTAAGTTGGTTGATAAAAACTAGGCTCTAGGTTCATGTCTAAAGGAAACTTGTACTTACTGAGTTTAAACTTGGATCATGGCCTCTCTCCTTTTCATAGTGTTTCACAAAAATAAAGCAGATTCCAAAACAACTTAAACAACAGCACTGTGAATTCATGATGGAGGTGATGGTGGTGGTGGTGGAGTGGATTCTAATCCCATTGGACTCAAATTCTTAGACTGTTAAAAAAAAAAAGTCTTTCACATCCCTTGACCTCTCTTTTATAGAGCATGGATCAGGTATGAACATCGCTGAGCACAAATTTAGCAACAGACTCTCCAGGGAGAGTGTGCAAAGTACTGAATACCACTGTTCACTTTCTCAGAAGAATGAGTTTCCATTTCCGTCTCTGGTGCTCAAGGTTAAAGTCAGCCGCACAGAATACCTGCCCTTTTTCTCTCCTGGGAAAGTCACATTTCCTTCCAATGTTCCACAGAACCTTTTCTAAACAATTGTCGACATTAGCTAGCAAAATTTCTAACCCTTCCTGCCAATGTCAAAGGACACGAAGAAGCTTTCAACATCCTTACTTGAAATGCTATTTGATTTTTTTTTCCTAGTTCTTTTTATGCTTTTATGCTTTTTCAATAATACTGTTCCTATAGTCCCGTGGAAATTCACAACCAAAAGCATTTCAATATTAGTGTTTCGGAAAAAAAAAAGGTGTGAAATATGAAATGAAAAGCAAAATATAATGGAAGAAACTTGTTAAGCAGCTTTAGGAAAACTAACTAACCTTGAAAAAACAGAACTATTTCCAGGAATAACAATTCTTAAGCACTTTTTTTCCTTTTTAAAAAAATAAAATAGAGCATAAAAATGTGGTTCATAAATCACTGAGATGTGTAAATAAAGGAAGCTACAGAAATTCCTGGACCAGAAAAAAAATCATTTTAAAATTTATCTACTTGTAAGGACAAATATGTCATAACTGAAATGTAAATAATTATAAAGTCACAAATAATTTCTTCTTCAGTGGCAAACTTTTGAACAATTTCCAAGTTTTCAGCACTGTAAATAATATATAATTTAATACTGCTCTTTAAGCTAGAGGGATGATGAAAGATATTTTTCTTCTAAAATGCTGTCATAACTAGTTTATAAATTTGTTCAAGTTAAAAGCCAGTTTTTCATAATTAGATGATTAATGAGTCTGTTTTTTTAGCTCATGGGTCAGATACGGGTCTGAGTTAAAGATTTCCTAGGGTCTATGAGAAAGAAAATAGGTCCTTCCAGCTCCTTCTCTTCTGGAGAGACTAAGACATCCTCTCCCTGCTTCCCTAAGAAGGCAGTTTTGGAGGTCTGGCCTGGAAGAAGACAGAGCCTCTTACTTTTCCACAGAGGTCATCTCGAAGCTTCTTCCTGAAACACAGAATTGATCATTGACATTCTTCTGCTCCCAGGGGCTGTGACTTCAGGAAACTGAAGGCTTTGGGAACAGAGCAGGTTTTAGAGCAAGAAGGCAAAAACTTAGAAGAGGCCAAGGAGTTCCGAAGGGCAGAGGGAGAGGTGTCAGAAGATGCACAATAAGAGACAGGGTCAGGGAAAGTGTTGTAATGACTCTGGGTATTAGAGTCTGGGAAATCTTCTTGTGACTGGGATAAGAACAGTAATTAAAAATACAGTAAGATTCTTCCAGAAAGTTCCCCGGGGCAGGTTGCTCTCTTGAGACTGTGACTGTTGGCAAGACCAAGACACTGGAAGGAGATCTTTCCTGGAGTACCCAAGAATTTCCTTTGGGTCTGTCCTTGGTTGCCTCAAGGCATGGCTGTGTCTTCCTCAGAGCACGCCTGCACCCTGTTGAATCCACACACCCTCTTGAACCCTGCCAGGGTCATGTCATTCATACTTAGGATTGTTCTGGAGATATTATCCGATGTACTTAGCTAGGAAAAATGAATAGGAAGGGTGGGGCAATGTCATTTATTTGCAGACGATATGACTGTTATTGAGAAAATCAAGTCATGTGTGGTACTGAACACTGGGAGTCCCAGCTAGTTGAGAGACTGAGGAAAGAGGATCACTTGAGCCCAAAAGTTTGAGTTTTTTCTATTAGGCTTTTAAAAATTTGTTTTATTTGTTCTTTTTAGTTATATATGACTGTGGAATGTATGTCCAACATGTGTGGAGTACAACTTCCCATTCTTTTAGTTGTACATGATGTGGAGTTAACCGGTCCTATATTCAGATATGAACATAGGAAAGTTATGTCTGATTCATTCTATTGTCTTTCCTATTCCCTTCCCTGTTTTATTTTTTATTTTGGTACTGGGGATTGAAAACAGGTGCACTTTACTACTGAACCATATTTCCGGCCTTTTTCATTTTTTATTTTTTTATTTTTTATTTTGAGAGAATCACACCAATTTGTTGAGGTTGGCCTCAAACTTGCGGTTCTCCTGCCTCAGCCTCTTGGGTTGCTGGAATTACAGGTGTACACTACAGTACTCAACTCTTAGTTTTTAATTTAGAATATAGAGACATTTGTGAAAAACTATGGAATACACAATAGAATGGTAAATGTTCTAGATTTCTTCTTTACATGGAAACCACTGATCACAGAGAGGGAGGAGCCATCCACATTGAAGAGGTTGAGAGATAGCAGAGGGGACAGCTGAGTAGCTTCTCAAAATAGGTCTAGTGATTCCTGAGGTAAAGAAGAAAGGGAAATGGCATTCCAAATGAAGAGATGAGTGTGCATCTAGGGTATAGGGTGGATCAAAGCAGGGTTTCCGCAGAAAACCCCTGGTGATAAAGATGAAGAAGAAATTACTTTGTAAAGACAAGTCCACGTGACTTGGTGACTGATTGATCATCCATGATAAGGACAAAGTGAATAATGCAATTGAGTTCTCTAGGAGAGAGGATGCCACCAATCACAAAACCAGGGAATGCAAGACACACAGTGGATTTGGATGAAGAAATCTATGCATGCAGCTTTTGACATGATGTGTTTGAACATCCAAGTTAAGTCTAGCAAAGCTACCTAAATAGGTTTAGGATCCAGGTGTGAGAAAGCATCCTCCTTTGTGCATTAGTAGCCTAGAGAAAGCAGAAAGCCTAGGTATTTGAGATAGAAATGGGTGACAGTAGGGAGTCTTTCACTCAAACCAATCTCCCTTGGCTTCTGCCAGGTGTCACTCTGTGCTACACCTCCTCCAACACACCCAGGTGAGCTTCAAACTACGTCTGAACTTCTCAACTCGAGCCATCCTCCCTGGGAAAAACCCACTACAAAATAAGCAGATCTGCTCAATCCCTGGAAGAACATGGTTTAGTATGGTCTGAGCAGCTACCATAAGTAGGCAAAGGACCTACAAACAGAATTCCATTTAAACCTTACAACCTGTTGTGAGGAGATATTTTTATCCTACATTGCAGATAAGATACCAAAGCTCAAAGATGTCAGGGAATACCAGAGATCCACAACTAATGATAAATGGCAGAACCTCCTTCCATTCAAACTTTATCTCTTTCAGAAGTTCGTATCTTTATCCCATAACTTCCATCCTAGAGCCCCTGTATTCATGATTTTTTAGTGTTTCTTTACAAATGGACAAAAATAAATAAGAATCAACACAAGGAGGTAGGGAGAAGCTTTTCTTCTCCCATCCCAGTGTTAACTTACAGAGAAGGAGGCTTCAGTGAGCTTTCCAGAGAAATCCTTTGACAAATGATGACAGTTTTCGTGAATGTGTTTTCTAAAAACTGTTTATTTGATATTAGTTGTTGTCCCCTCAATTTTGTACGTGGATTTTACCATTGATAGACTTCGGAGCAGAAGTTGGCCTGTGTCACCTGTGTGAAATCAAAGATTGTGGAAGATAAATACCTCTCTGTTATCCATGGTGGCTACAAAAGTCTGATATAGTATTTTTTTTTTTTTTTGCAGTGCTGGGGATTGAACCCAGGGCCTTGTGCTTGACAGGCAAGCACTCTACCCACTGAGCTATAACCCCAGCCCCTGATATAGTATTCTTAACCCTGTAAAGGTTTTTAAATCATGAATATTATAAGTGGCACTATTCAAGAACACTAAGAAAGGAAAGGCCATTTTTGTCACTTAAAAAATTGCCTATCACTGGAGGAATAAGAAAAAAAAAATTCAAGATAATGAATGGTTTGAGTTAAAAGTGTCATTATATAAACAAAACAAAACAGTCCTTCTGTGGCCCTGCTTCCCTTCCTATGCAATGGAAAGATTGTGACTATAATGTCACATAGAGTAAAAACTTACCACATGGATGGCTGTCCACACCCTTTAAAACTTGTCCATCTCCCAGCTCCCTGGCTTCAACACTGTCATATAAATGACCACTTTGGAAGTCTTAAGAATTATTTCCTTCACACCCTTCTCAGGTTCAATGCTATTATGACTTCACTAACTCTGTCTGCATTAGGCTAACAAAAACTTTAAGGATAAGCGATGAACATGTGCTTTTTAGGAGGGCACACAGAAGGTAACTAATAATTAACCATAACACATGATTAGTGATCTCTATCAGCTTTAAGGCCAGGACGGTCTCTCTAAATTAGGAAATGTACACGTACACTTTTTTTTTTTTTTTTTGCAGTGCTGAGGATAGGTAAGTGATCAGAGTTAATTTGCAGCCAAAATCTTGAGTTCTAATAGTTAACTTTGCTCTCACTTTTGTGTCTCTCTGTTATCTTATAATGAAACATTAAGGCATCTTCCTCCTTGAAGTTCTGGTTTTATCCACCGAAATAGCATTAAATCTTCATATTTTAGCTTGAGAAGGTAGAGACACATTGCTTTCTGCTCTGTCTGCAATTTTTACTTTCTGGATATCCAGGATACGTGCGCAAGGCTTCAGCAATCTAATACTTGCTAGCATTTGATTCTATAATTATTACAAAGAACTGTGGCAAGGCTATGCCTTGGATTACTCTTGACATAGATCTAATTAGAAAATAACACTGAAGCTTCCAGCCACACTCACCTTCCAAGTCAACACTCAGGCAAGTAAAACATTGTAAGGCAAAATTTGTATTTAGCTTGATGTAGTGACCAAAAGAACAAGCTGATGTGAACCTTCTTTTTTAAAATAAATTATTCAATGCCACAGGCTGGCTGTATTTTTGTCAAACCTATGTCCTAGTGAAACCAATATCTAATTTTTATCATTATACCTTCTAAAAGGAAACTCAACATTTCTTTCTTCATCCAGGAAGTCTTGATTGCAAAGTTTTATTATTAGGTGAAGGGTAGTATCTAGAAGGCAGAGTTAAAGACGGCATTTTAAATGACAAAAGCTGAACACTTTACCCCACTTTCCTTGTCTCCTCTATTCATCCTTTCATTGTGAACAATGTCAGCTTTCTAAACTCTTCAACTACCTGCTCCTAATCTGTATTCCTAGGAAGAAGCCCCGCTGGATGTTTTGCATTTGTGTGCTAATGTTGATGAGCTTCCTGCTCTGGGAAGTAGGGAGGAGGAAGCTACCGAAGCTGGGGTGGGGGTGGGAGTGAAGGTACAAGGTTCACTGGGAGGCTCTTGCTGGATGTTAACCTTGAATGCCTCTGGCAGAGCATCTCTCAAAGCCTTCCTGACTTTGAGAAATGGGACACCCTGTGAAAACCCTTTGTATGTACACATTCAAACTAAATAGGTTAGCTAAAATTTGAATTTAAGGAACTTCTTTAGTTATTATAATAATCACTTACGAATAATAAGTACAAGACTTTCAAAGTATATGAGTGCCTCAGGAGAATTCCTATAAATCATCAAAGGGGCAGATTTACTGTGTTTGAGTTTGGGGTGGTAGGGGGAAGGAAAGAAGGAAAATGTTAAATATTTTACCAAAATAAAGGGAGAGTGTTTCTTTTCTCCATTATTAATGGTATCTTGGGAAACAGAAATGTTCACAGGAAATTATTTTATTTGAGTGTGGGTGGTGATGGGGATTGAACCTGGGGGCATTTTACTACTGGGCTGTATCCCTAGTCCTTTTTTCTTTTTAATTTTATTCATTTGTTTATCATCATTGAGGATTTTAACCCAGCAGAGCCTTATCACCGATTGACATCTCTGGTTCTTTTCAGCTTTCATTTCAAGACAGGGTCTCCCTAAATTCCTGAGGCTAGCCTTGAACTTCTGATCCTCCCGCCTGCCTTAGGAGTGGCCTCTGGAGTCCCTGGGATTAGAGGCTTGTGCTACCATACTTGGTCAGAAAGTTTTTGTTTTATTTTACTGAATTTTTTTCTAAGTTAAACTACTTTTATTGGTCCTCCTAGAGGGGTAATTTACCCTAAATATGCCGTGTCTGTTTGCAGAATGAGTTTTTTTTTTTTTAATATCTTTTTAGTTGTCAATGGACCTTTATCTTATTTATATGTGGTGTTGAGAATCAAACCCAGGGCCTCACGCATGCTAGGCAAGTGAGCTACCACTGAGCGACAACCCCGGCCCTGCAGAATGAGTTTTTGTACCAAATGTTGTCACTGCTTTGCCCTTTCCCCATGTTGTTGTTCATTCCCCCCTCCCTTTTTTTTGGTATTGAAGATTGAATTCAGGGACACTCCACCACTGAGCCACATCCCCAGCCATATTTTGTATTTTATTAGAGACAGGGTCTCACTGAGTTGTTTAGCACCTCACTGTTGCTGAGGCTGGCTTTGAACTCGTGATCCTTCTGCTTCAGACTCCCAAGCCACTGGGATTACAGGCGTGCACCATTGCATCTGACTTTTTCCACACTTTTTTTGGGTGCATTGTAGTTGTACATAATGGTGGGATTTTGTTGTTGCATATTGGTATATGCACACAATATGACAATATAATTTGGCCTATTTGGCCACCCAGCACTTCCCCGCCTCTCCCATCATCCCGCCACCTGGCTCTTGTCTATTCAACTGATCTTTTGATTTTCATGAGACATCCCTGCCCCCATACACACCTTTCTTTTCCTTCAGTAAAGTATTTTAAATAAAAAAATCTTATTGGAAATGTTTGATAATGATAATACCCTGATTTAGTTTCAACCTACATTTTATTCTGTCTGAGAGTACAACCCAGTGAGTGAGACAAAATGAATGAAATGCTTCTGATCTTCCAATTGTAAGGCAAAATAGCAATGCACTTTCCATATTTATAACCAAGTAAACGTCAGTGCAAAGAAGACAGCCCCATTATGAATAATTAGTATGTGGAGTCTAGCTCTAAATTAACTAGCGGGGAGGCCAAACACTCTCTGGAAGAAGGCGGCTGTGACTCCTCTCTAGTTCTATTGGTTAACCAGGAAACTAGAGGAAAATTTTCATATTTCTCCTAGCTTTACCCAGACTCGAACTCTTAATGACGGTGTAGAACATCAGTAGATTTGCCTGATTGATCATCGTGAGAGGTTCTTGTGTGATCCTTTTTGAAAATGAGAGTAAATGCTATCATTCAGCATAAACTAAAATTAAGATCCGATCCCTTTGTTAGGGTTTAGATGTGGTGTCCCCCAAAAGCTCAGATGTGAGACAATGGAAGGTTTGGAGGAGAAATTACTGGCCTTAAGCTAATCAGTGATTTAGTCCCTGATAGTATTAACTGAGTGGTAACTGGAGGCAGGAGGGGTGAGGCTGGAGGAAATGGTTCATTGGGGGTGTGGCTTTGGAGTATATATTTTGTATCTGGAAAGTGTACGCTTTCTCTCTCTCTCTGCTTTCTGATGATTATGTGAGTTGCTTCTCTCTGCCACACACTCCGCCATGATATTCAGCCTCATCTTGAGGCTCCAAGGAATGGAGCCTGCTGTCTATGGATGGAGACCTCTGAAACCGTGAGCCCCTGAATAAACCTTTTCTCTACAATTGTGCTGCTCGGGTCTTTTATTTGCAATGGCAGAAAAGCTGAGTAAAAACACCCTTTTTGCCTCTACGGGAGAATGCAAAAGAGATATGGGGAAAAAGGGCATTCATTCAGGGTATTGCAAATTTAAGAACCAAGTTCTAAAAGTGAAAGGTTAGAAATCAGAGATCAGATAGGGCATGGTGGTGCACACCTGTAGTCCCAGTTACTCAGGAGGCCGAGGCAGTTAGGATTGCAAGTTCAAGGCCAGACTCAGCCTTTTAGTGAGGCCCTAAGTAACCTTAAAGAGACACTGTGTCAGAATATAAAATAAAATAGAAGGTCTGGAGATGTAGCTCAGTGGTAGTGTCCCTGGGTTCAATTCCTGGTATCAATCAATAAATAAAAAATAGAAGAAATCAGAGATCAGTATTCAAATTGTGTATGCATCTACTTGGGTCAGGGCACTTGAGTAAATTTTGACGTTGTGATTTGGCACGTCCTTGGCTTCTGTTGCTGTTCTTTTATTTGTAAAATTAGGATAATTCTAAGAAGCACGATGACAAAAATACTTTTTGGAGTGGGGAGTACCAGGGATAGAATTCAGGGGCACTGGACCACTGAGCCACATCCCCAGCCCTTTTTCATATTTTATTTAGAGACAGGGTCTCACTTAATTGCTTAGTGCCTCACTTTTGCTGAGGCTGGCTTTGAACTTGTGATACTCCTGCCTCAGCCACTCAAAACCGCTGGGATTACAGGCATGGGCCACTGCACCTAGCTGACAAGAATACTTTAAAAATGGTTTCAGTAGCTTTAAAAATATCAATGGAGGATGGTTGCCTGCTACTAATAGCCTATTATTGGTTGACTTGCTCTCCATTCCTCTGCAATTTTACTCACTTGGTATAGTAACTTGTGCCCTCCCAAGCTAGGCTTATTTTCATCTTAAAATCACACTTGATGGATTAATTTTGAAATACAAGTGAGCTATATGTAACAAATGCACAGATTTATGATAGTTGGGAACAAATAATTCTTCCCTCTGAGGTCTCCTCTTAACCTGACAGTCTTCAAGAATACCTGAAAGAGGAGTGTGCTCCTCATCTGATCACCCAGTCTGTCCTGGATTTGAGCTGACGCAGTTTTGTGGAATTGATTTTTTCCTGTTAAGCTGAGCCAAGGATCTGGCATTTGTTCCTTTATTCCATTGAAAGAGCTGAAAACATTTTATTCATTTGTTATTTATTCCATTATTCATTTAATTGATACTTGTGAACACATTTTGTACCAGGTTCGATGCTGGGAAGATCTGTACCTTCATAGCGCTGTAATCTATTAAATTAGGCATATTGGGAGTTCTATTACAGAGTAATAAACAAAAACTTAAATACGGGTACAAGAAACTATTGAAGCCGGGTGTGGTGGCGCACGCCTGTAATCCCAGCACTTGGGAGGCTAAGGCAGGAGGATCACGAGTTCAAAGACAGCCTCAGCAATTTAGCGAGGCCCTAAGCAACTCAGTGAGACCCTGTCTCTAAATAAAATACAAAATAGGGCTGGGGATGTGGCTCAGTGGTGGAGTGCCCCTGGGTTCAATCCCCAGTACCAAAAAAAAAAAAAAAAAAAAACTATTGAAGTTGAGCTGCGTGCAGTGGTGCACTCCTGTAATCCCAGGAATTTTCACTACTTGTGAGTTTGAGGCAGGAAGATCATGAATTCAAGGTCGGCCTGGGTGACAGGGCAAGAACACACCTGATGGGGAGTGATGCCTAGCCTGAGAGAGGTGCTGGGTTCAAGCCCCAGCGCTGGAAGCAAGAACCTGCCTCAAAGAAGGAGAAGAGGAGGAGGTAACAGTGACAAAACATAAGGAAACAAAAACAACAACAAATCCCCAAACTCTGGAAATAACAGCAGGAATTTGACAAAGAACATTTTGAAACTAACAGCCTAAACATTCCTATATGGAAATCATAAACCTTGGTAATATGCAGCCTCACCCCAAGGAAAAAAAGACATTAAAAAAAAGAAAGAAAAAACTAGCAAGGATAGAAAAATAACTGTTTTCATTTTTTAAAAAAATCATGAAATATCTTTTTTTTTTTTTTTTTGAGACAGGGTCTCTGTTGCCCAGGCTGGTCTCTAATTCCTTGATTCAACTCTATCTTCCCACCTCTGCCTTTGAAGTAGCTGGGATTGTAGGTGTCTGCCACGGTACCAGGCTAGGTTTCATTTCTCCCAAATGGCTTGGCCAGCCTTCCTTTCTTCCTTCCTTCCTTCCTTCCTTCCTTCCTTCCTTCCTTCCTTCCTTCCTTCCTTCTTTCCTTTGGTACTGGGGATTGAATCCAGGAGTGCTCTACCACTGAGCTATATTCCCAGGTCTTTTTATTTTTTATTTTGCAACAAGGTCTCTGTAAATTGGTAGAGCCTCACTAAATTACTGAGGCTGGCTTTGAACTTGCGACCTTTTGGCCTCATCCTTCTGAGCTGCTGGGATTATAGGTGTGTGCCACTGGGCCTGGCTTTAGGCTTCATTTCTAATGACTCTCTTAAAGATAATTGTGCATGATTTTAAGTGCCTTGTTAAAGAAAAAAAAAAGGTGATACTTTATAAAGCACAGAAAGGCAAACTTTATTCAGACCCTCTAGATAAGAAAAGAGACCAAGGCAGTGGGGGAGAGGGATTGGGCTCAACTCCAAATATACCATGGGTTCATGGGAATTAGTAGCCAAGGAACAGAGAGATGGGTCAGTAGATGGAAAATTATTGAGAGGTACCATCAAGGATAAGGGGGATCCTGGCTAACCTAACTTCACAGGAATCCTGCTGAAAAATAAACCATGTGATCAGACCTCACCTCTGGTAATTTTCCTAATTCAGTGGTAATTTGACTGTATGTGTATATGTGTTTGTGTGTGTACAGATATATACATATATACATATATAATTCATTTCTTTATGTATATAAACACATACAAATAAAGTTTTATAAATATTTCTTCATAAACAGAAATAACAGGGCCTTGTGAATATTAGACAAATGCTCTACCACTG
Organism: Glaucomys volans; assembly: GCA_020662805.1. NCBI lineage: Eukaryota > Metazoa > Chordata > Mammalia > Rodentia > Sciuridae > Glaucomys > Glaucomys volans. The sequence continues at coordinate 219,925 of JAJEJO010000875.1, forward strand.
AGCTACAGTCCAAGTCCTCAGAAATAGTAAGCATTGTCTCCATTTTTGTGTGATTATACTATAGTTTGAATGAACCAAAATGCTAATGAGGCTAAAATACATTTCAGTCTTCATGCTGATGCTGGTTAAAAGACTTCCTGTCAGTATATACTGACTATATAAATCATGACTGATATCAGTAGAAAATTTTTGCAATATTAGAATTATTAAATTGTGTATAGACAAAAATAGATTTAGTTGGTTTAGACTTATGTGTTTTGCAGGTAGATTATAGATTTTGATAGATTGGACACCAGAGTTAACCAATCTTTATTTTTTTACTCTTTTTTTTTTCTTTTTTGTTGGTACTAGGGATTTAATCCAGGGGTACTTTACCACCGAGTCACAACATCCCCGGCCCTTTTATTTTTTTATTTTGAGACAGGATCTCACAACGTTGCTAAGTTGCTGAGACTGGCCTCCTGCCTCAGCCTCCAAATGGCGAGGATTACAGGCATGTGCTGCGGTACCCTGCTAGTTATTATTTGTTGTGTATATGCCTGTTAAACGAAAATATGACATCTGCCTTATTTGTACATTCACACTTTTGGGATGATCTCATGTGCTCTAATGTGTGATGTGAGAGGAATAGAGGAAGGCAAAAAGAAATTCTCTCTCTCTCTCTCTCTCTCTCTCTGTATTTTTTGTGGTACTAGAGATTAAGCCCATGGCTTTGAGCATGCTAGGCAAGGGCTCAACTACTGAGCTACATCCTCACCCTTTTAAAATTTTTTATTTTATTTTAAGATAGACTCTCACTAAGTTGTCCAAGCTGGCCTCTGATTTTTGATGCTCCTGCCTCAGCCTCCCAAGTAGGTCGAATTCCAGGTGTGCACCACTGTGCCCAGGGAGACTCTTTTATAACCACAGAAGGCTCCAGTGTTTCAGAGAATGGAAAGGAAGTGGCTTTGAAATCATAATGACTCATCTGCTTCCCTCATAAGAAATATGAGGGTGCTTGTCCTTCATAGCAGCGTGTGTTGGAGGCTAAAGTAGGGTGTGTATGTATTTATATACAAAATGATAATTTGGATCTGAAGCCTCCATTATTTGTTTTGCACATTATGAAGATTGAAAGTAGTTTCATTTCATAGCTCCTACTGTCCACTCATTTAGTCAGCTCTCCAATTATTCACTAAGAGCCTTTATTAAGAGAATGTTTTGTTTCAGACACCAGGAAGGCAGAGATGAATTCAGTGTGGTCCTTGAAACATCTAAATTAGTTGAGATCACAAAGGGGCATAAATGAATTAGCTAATATGACAGTGTTGGTGGGTGACTTAAGCAGTGGTGCTTCTCTAGGTAAGACCAGAGCACATAAGAGAATGTCCTTGTTTGTATTCTTCCATATTTGGTAGTGATGAGGTATTGAATCAAATACTTTTTACAGTTTCAATGTGTCCCTCGGAGTTCATGGGAAACTTAATCCCAGTGCAGCAACAGTATCAAGAGGTAGGACCTTTAAGAGGTGGTTAGTTCAGAGGACTCCACCCTTGTGAATGGATTAAAGTAGTTATTGCAGGAGTGGGTTTATTATTGAGAGAGTGAGCTTGTTATAAAATCGAGTTCTGCTCTTCCTTGCTTACCCACACTTGTCCTTCTGCCTTCCACTACAGGAATAAAGGTCCTTTCAAGATGCCAGACACTTGATCTTGGACTTCCAAAGTCCAGAACTGTTAGAAATAAACCTGTGTTCTTTATAAATTACCCAGTCTGTGGTATTCTGTTACAGCAGCACAAGATACTCTCAAATAGTCCAGGATACAAACAAATAAACAAACCACTGAGCTACCTCCCTGGTCCCAAATCATATTATACATAGCTAAAAAGAAAAAGATCTGGGGACTCTGTTGCCAAGTTGCCTAGGCTACAATCCCAGCTCCAGCTGGGTAAGCTTGGGTAATCCTGTAGCTTCTCTGATCTGCCCTGGCTTCTCTGTGAAAGGGCTATAATAATAATAAATACTTAAAGGGGATGTTTTAAAGTTTAAATAAAAAAGAACTTCATATAGTCTCTGGCTATTAGAAGATTTTATTACTTTTTATTAGAGGTCATTTTTCCTTGCTCATTTTTATAGACTAAAATAAAGGGCTTAATTAGTTCATATGTAAATGACTACAGACTAAAATGGATGTGCAGATGGATTTTTAGGCTGAAAGATGAAGCATTTTAAGTTCTTCAACCATTTAATAAAGACTCTTATCTGTCAACTTCAATTCTGAATGCAAGATAATTCTGGTTCATAATCATCAGAAGAATAATATAATTTAAATATATTATGGTTTGAATATATTTTAATGCCCTCTTTGGTTTGGATATGAGGTGTCCCCCAGAAGCTCCTGTTAATGCAGGAATATTCAGAAGTGAAAAGCTGGATTGTAAGTGCTGACCTAATCAGCCCATCTTAGTTTGAATGGACTGACGGGGTGGAACTGGGGGTAGGTGGGGCATTGCTGGAAGATCACTGGGGATGTGTCCTGGGTGTGCATCTTCCCTGTGACCCATTACCACCTTCTCTCTCTTTCTCTCTGTGCTTCCTGAGCCCATCATGAACTAAGCAGCTTTCCTCCATTGGGTCCATCTCCCATGCTATGTTGCCTGATCTTGGGTTCAGAGCAATGGAATCGGCTGTCTATGGACTGAGACCTCTGAAACTGTGAACCCCAAATAAACTTTCCTTCCTCTAAATTGTTCTCGGTGGGTGTTTTGGTCACAACAACAGAACAGCTGAGTAAAATGTGCCCCTAAAATAACAATGTTAGACACCACCAAGTTCCAGTTGTGGAAGTGCCAAGAATAAATACACATACATTTTTACTTTCAGAAATTTCAAACAGGGGTGTCTCAGTAACAGAAACTATGTCATCACATAAATAACAAAAGATGACAAAATAATGAGGCTGCAGTTATAGCTGAGAATATTCAGCAGAGTGAAGAAAAGGAGATGCATTTGTCGTTCACTGTTGCCATGACAAATTTCACAAATGTATGGGTTTAAAACAATATCCACTTATTATCTCAGTTTTATGCAGCAGAAGTCTGGGTGGGCTCATCTGGGATCTGTGCTCAGGGTTTCACATGGCTGAATCAATATTTAAACGATTCATCTTTCAGTATGAAAAAATCCATTCTCCATGCATTTTATGTATATACACTATATATATATGGTGTGTGTGTGTGTGTATACATATACAATTTTTTTTTCTTTTGGTGCTATGGGAATTGGACCCAGGGCCTTGTGCATGCTAGGCAAGTGCTCTACCATTAAGCTGTGCCTCCAACCTCTAAACTAAAGTACATTTTAGTTTGTAATCAAGACTGTTTGCTTCCTGTGTTCTTGTCTGGGGAGAGAATCCCCTTCCAAGCTTCTGTAGGTTGTTGGTCAAGTCCTCTTCCTTACAGTTGCAGGACTGAGTTCTCTGTTTCCTTATTGGCTGTTGTCTAAGGGTCACTTTTAAGCTCCTTGAAATCACGCACATTTCTTCTCAAACAGCCTCTTTCAACTTCAAAACAGCAACAGTGGGTCAAATCCATTGTGCATTTTAAATCTCTCTCTCTCTCTCTCTCTCTCTCTGGTACCAAACTGAACCCAGGGGCAATTAACCACTGAGTCACATCCCCAACCCATTTTTATTTTTTATTTTGAGACAGGGCCTTGCTAAATTGTTGAGGCTGGCTTTTTTGAAATTTTGATCCTCCTGCCTTGGCCTCCAGAACCTCTGGGATTACAGGTGTGTGCCACTGTACCCCACTTGAATCTCTTGTGCCAAATTTGAACAAAGTGCTTGGTATTTTGTTTTGCATTTTATTTACTGGGAATTGAACCCAGAGTTGCTTTACCACTGAGCTACAACCCCAGCCTATATCTCTATCTCTGTATCTATTTTGTTGTTGTTTTGTTTTGTTTTTGAGACAGGATTTGCTCAATTGTCCAGGCTGGCCTCCAATTTAGGATACTCCTGCTTCACCTAGGAAGTAGCTGGATTTCAGACATGCACCACCAAGCCCAGCTAGTTCTTTGCTTTTTAAGGACTTGTGTGATTAGGTCAGGCCCATGAGGATGATCTACCCTTTTTAAAGTCAATTGTGCCATATGATAAAAGTAAGGAGTGACATATCATTATGTTCACAGGTTCTAAGGACTAGAAAGTAGACATTTTGGGAACCATCCACAGAAGAATACTAGTTGGCACAATTTGTTCTAAGCATGCTTCACATACAGTGAGAAAAACAAATAATGCATTATTCTGTTAGGCAATATTCAGTTCTTGACCACTAGTTTAAAGGTATATTTCTTTGAAAAGTTTGCAACCTCCATGTGTCTATACAAATTAAGAGTTGAGCAGAAAACATTGAAACGAATATGTAGAGAATCATCCTTAATGTCCTCTATCTTGTGTATAAATGCAAGGTAATTTTAGAGAGATTTGAAATTTTACATTTTTTACATGTTTCTACTGACGATGTAAAATTAGATCATTTAAATTACATATTTAATGTTTTTTTTCCCACATCTTTTCTGGTTCCCGCTCTTTGCTGCCAGGTCAAATTATTTTATCTCCTCTATGCTGATCTAAAAGTCAGTGGGGAAGATAAGGACGACTTATTGGAAGAGCCTTTTAAGATACTTCTCGAGTGAGTATTATCACAGTTGTCCTCACCAATTATAACTTTGTGGTCACGATGAAAGAGTTAGATTTTAAGAAAGTTCTTAAACATGACAGAGTGAAACATGATAGATTTGAAAGTGGAAAAAGCTATAGCAACTATATTGGTCAATTGAAAACACACTGAGCAGCATAAATGGTGGCCCTTGCTATAAACAATAACCTGCATGTTTGTGCACTTTCACCCCCACCCCCCCACCCGCCCCCAAGGAGTGCCTGAATCTGGCCCTCCTCCCCCTGGTTCTATAGCTCAGAGGCTTGGCTTAGGTGGGGTTGGAAATGCCCTAGAATGGCTCTTTGTTGATTTTCCCTCATGCTAGAGCCTAGTGCTGCTGTGAAGCAAAGTGCTATTGAATTTGCTCACTCAGGCAGAACACTCAACAGGAAGGAAGGAAGCGGCCATTCTTTCTGGTCCTATTGTCTGACCACCCGGCTTAAGCAATCAAACAGCTCTGTGGCCAGAGCTGGATGCCTACAAGCCTGTCTGTTTTTATTTTATTATTATTTTTTTTATTTGTTCCTTCTGGTGGGCACTGGGGAAGGGGGTAGGGATGGATGGAAGCTGACTCTATAGGATTTTCACTTGTGTTTAATTTAGTTTGTTGGCATCTTTTCAAGGCTCCTTTTTAGATACCCATTTTTAACAGCAAAGGAGAATCAGAATGGGTGAGAATATATTCGTTTGAAAATGGACTAAGGGGAGCTATATATTGGGCTTTCTCTACAGATGTATTGTGAAAACAGGAAGAAGTAAACATTTCATATCACTAATAAAATTCTGGATAAGTCAGCATTTTTGAATGAGTGTGCGCTGCATGTTATTTACCTCTCTGCACTTCAGTTTTTCTTTTTTTTGAACTAAGAATAATAAGGACACTACCTTGTTTTACTAGGTTAGTATACTAATCAAATATGTGCAAAAGTACTTAGAAAAACATTGCATTATTCTAATAAAATACTGACATTCTACTGAGGAGAAAAAAATGCTACCAATTAAAATGACTAGCCAAGGTAAGAAAATGTAATAAAAGCAGTAAAGTTTCTCTTTTTTTGTTTTGTTTTATTTTTGGTACTGAGGATTGAACCCAGGAATGTTCTACATTGAGACCAAACTACACTCCCTGCCCCTTTTTACTTTTTATTTTGAGAAAGGGTCTCACTAAGTTGCTGAGGCTGTCCTTGAACTTGAGACCCTCCTGCCTCAGTCTCCTGAGTCACTAGGATTGCAGGCATGTGCTACCACCACGTCCAGCCTGAATTTTGCCATTGATATATCTTTTTCTTTACTGTTGAAAGATACCTTCAAATTACGAAGTTTCCTCAGAAAACTGTAACTTTGGGTCAGTGCCATCAAAGGCAGTTGGAAGAAATCTTTTGCTGGCAGCAAATACTACTAAGGTGTGACAATCTTTTTTTTTTTTCTTCCTAAAAACCATTCTTAATTTCTGAGTGCAGTTTGAGAACACATTTGTCAAAAGACTGAAACCTCGCATGATTTTTTTTGAAAACTCTTTTAGATTTCTCTTTATTTTTTAAATTTTATTTTCATAGATTGCATTTTGATTCATTGCACACAAATGGGGTATAACTCTTCATTTCTATGGTTGTACACGATGTAGATTCATACCATTTGTGTAATCATACATGTACATAGGTAATGATGTCTGTCTCAGTCCACTATCCTTCCTTTTTCTGCCCCCTCCTTGCATCATTTCCAAAGTTCCTCCATTCTTCTCTTAATGCTCCCTCACTCCAGTTATGTATCATCATCCACTTATCAGAGAAAACATTTGGCCTTTGGTATTTTGGGATTGGCTTATTTCACCTAGCATATTCTTCAACTCCATCCATTTTACCTGCAAAGGCCATAATATTATTCTTTATGGCTGAATAATATTCCATTATGTATATATACCACAGCTTCTTTATCCATTCATCTGTTGAAGGGCATCTAGGTTGGTTCCACAATCTAGCTATTGTAAATTGAGCTGCTATAAATATTGATGACTGTGTTACTGTAGTATGTTGATTTTAAGTCCTTTGGGTATAAACCAAGGAGTGGGATAACTGGGTCAAATGGTGGGTCTATTCCAAGTTTTCTAAGGAATCTCCATACTGCTTTCCAGAGTGAATTTCACTAATTTGCAGTCCCACCAGCAATGTATGAGAGTACCCCACATCCTCGCCAACATTTATTGTTACTTGTATTCTTTATAATTGCCATTCTAACCGGAGTGAGATGGAATCTCAGTGTAGTTTTAATTTGTGTTTCTTTAATTGCTAAAGATGTTGAATATTTTTTCATATTTTTGACCATTTGTATATCTTCTGTGATGTACCTGTTCAATTCCTTTGCCCATTTATTGATTGGATTATTTGGTTTTGTGTGTGTGTGTGTGTGTGTGTGTGTGTGGTTTGAGTTCTTTGTATATCCTAGAGATCAATGATCTGAGGTGCAAGGTGGTAGAGATTTTCTCCCACTCTATAGGCTCTTTGTTCATGTTCTTGATTGCTTTCTTTGGAGTGAAGAAGTTCTTAGTTTGACACCATCCCATTTATTGATTCTTGATTGTAATTCTTGTGCTTTAGGAGTCTTGTTATCTTACAAAATTCAAAAGGCATGAGGAGTTACCTTGGGTTATTTGGGGACTTTTCAATGATCTCTGAAAAATTTATGCCATAATCTTTAAAAAGTAGTAACTGTCAATATTAAGGAATGGGGCACGATAAGAGTTTTCAGAGGAGAGATGATTGATCACCAAGGTTGGCTGAAGTCCTCAAGGGAACACAGTTATGGAAATGTTCTCACTTGGTTTGAATGGATTTGTCCTTTCTAGTGACCTGATATCAGTGAAGCCTGTGGTCAACTTGCTAATTCAGATTCCTAGGGTACAGAACAGGCTCAGGTGGGCATATTTAGATACTATCTGCTGACCTTGGAGCCTTCCCACTTTGATTTGTCACTTTTATTTATTCATTTCTTTATTGCCAGCTTTCTTGGCTTTATTTAAGTACAAATAAAACATGCACATGAGACTTCCGTTCGTTTTCTTCACTGTGAAGACTAGCGTCAGGCTTGGTGACTCTGACGGCCAGCTGGGCTCCTCTTTCCACAAAGGCTTTGCAATTCTTGGAAGAAACATTCTGAGCAATCTCAGCACAGTAACATTGAATTTTTTTTTTTTTTTTCTGCTTTGGGATTGAACTCAGGGTATTAAACAAATGCTCAACCACTAAGATACACCCCAGACCCTCATCACAGTGAAATTTGTTGCTAAGTGAACACTTCTAAGTCCTTGTTGTCATGGACTAAGAACTTTTGGAAGCCCCTGGGCAGCTTCGCTTTCTAGTTGTTTCTATAACCAATGTTGGGCATCAAGATCTGGACCTTGAGTCTTCTTTACACCTGTCAATACCTCTGGTTTCTGCCTTATTCTTGCTTTTGGTGTATCCATCTGCCTGGTGTTGGATGAGCTTCTTGGTTCTCTTTGGCTACACCTGGGTCTGAAGGTAGCTGTGATGCTAAGTGGGAGATGGCTGCCACCTCTGTAGGCTGAGGAAGAGAGCTCTTATTCTGATTTTGGGTAATGATTCTGGACACTTTTTGGCTATGCCCACCAGTCCTCTCGTTAATAAGTTACTGTTCGGTGATTTCTGTAGGTAGAAGTCAAAAGCAGTTCTTCCTTTGGAAAAGACTGAGGACTTTGAGAATAGACTGGAGACTTTCATCCTGTCCCTTTCCAGTTCCCCAAGATTTAAAGCCAGAGCTGTCAGGCAGTGGGTAGAGGATCTCTGAGATACTGAGAGCCTTCCTGGGATTATGAAAGCAGTTATTCCTCCAGTGTAGGCTAGTTTTAGACGTTCCCTTGTGCCACGATTTGCAGAGGAGCTTGGAGAGCATACAACTTTGAAAAATCATTTAGCCAGGTCACCCAGGGTCAAAACGTTGCTGTTATGAAAATCAACTCTTTAGGTTAAATAATTTATTTGGGATAATGTCAATTTAAAAAAATAAATTCATTTTTAGGCTTCCTTCCTGAGGATGAGTCAGTCTGAAAACACTGGAGGCTGCAGGGTAATGCAAATGTTGTGCTGAAAAGGGAGAAGAGTTAAGAGAGAGGAGAAGCACTGAACAAAGGAGATTTCTCTTTCTTTATTTTTTCCCACCTTTTTTAGTACTGGGATTGAACCCAGGGGAGCACTAACCACTAAGCTACACCCCCAGCCTTCCTATTTTTCACTGTGAGACAAGGTCTTGCTTAGTTGCCAAGTTGGTGTCCAGTTTGGTAATCCTCCTGCCTCAGCCTCCTGGGTAACTGGGATTATAGGGATGCCGTACCATACCAATCTCTTTCTTTATATTTTTGGTTGATAGCTTCTCTTCTAAATTTTATTCCCTGAAGTTTGGGGTGACAAAGACAGAAAGGAAAGGTTAGTGTGAGAATATAGAGAGCTCAGATCTGGATCCTGCATTTCAGACAAATAAGTGACTGAAGTCCAGCAATTCAAATTCTCCATGTAATTTCTTTCTCCGTTAAATGAGACCTTTGGAACAAATGCTTTTATCATGTTGCTGAGACATCTAAAACTCTCTGGGCCTTGGGTTGTAGACTTAGGGACCAATGACATATATTGTTCAAAGTCATGGCCCACTTATCCAGTTCCTTTTGTGACAGAGATGAAAAACAAATGGACTCTTTTTAAATGTATATGATTCTTTTATTTTTGGGTACTGGAGATTGAACTCAGGGGCACTCAACCACTGAGCCACATCCCCAGCCCCATTTTGTGTTTTATTTAGAGACAGGGTCTCACTGAGTTGCTTAGGGCCTCGCTAAGTTGCTGAGGCTGGCTTTGAACTTGAGATCCTCCTGCCTCAGCCTCCCAAGTGCTGGGATTACAGGCATGCGCCACCGGGCCCAGCTTGTATGTGATTCTTATAGGAGGAGTTGAAGAATATCATTCCTGAAAATTTGCTCCCAGAGAGGAACAGAGCATCTGTGTATACTAGTACCTTGTTTTGCCATTATAAGGAGACTGGATAGACCCTAAGCTAATATACTATTTTTCATTGGATTAAACTATTCGACACCTGAAATCCTCAGGTTTGAAGAACAACATGTAATCCAAACTGAATGTTCAACTAACCAAATCTCTCCTCTAAAGATTCAGACCAAGGCTTTAAAGAGGCTTTACCTATAAATTTCTAGTTAAGCAAAATTGCTTGTCCATCCAATATAAATGAACTCTCCCTGAAATTTACAAAGCCTGGCACATACCTAAAATTAGACAGCTAGATAATACCAACTGTGGGGGTTAATACCTACAGAATGTACAAGCTAGATATGTTCTAAAAGTCTTCTTTTCAGATACCTTTAATTCTTAAAATTATTCTATAGGGCAATATTAATGATTATTTCCACATAACAGGTAAGAAAATAAAGACTTATGTTCCTTGCTCTAGAGCACCTTCAAGTAATCAGTAGATTCAATGTGAATGAAAGAAGCCCATGCTGCTTCATTAGTTACTCTTAATAAACTACGCTATTCCATTTTTCTAATGGAATAGAGGGTCAAGCTTATCAAAAAAATGTTGCCATTTAATTCCTTCATAATGTGCAGTTTAAATCCTGATGGTGCCTTTCAAATGGAATTGATAATTCTGTGTTCAAATTGCATTATTTCTTTTTCTTTCCTTTCTTCTTTCTTCCTCCCTCTCATCCTTCTTTTCTCCCTCTAGCCCTTCCTTCTTTCCTTTTCTCCTTCCTTCCTTTTCTCAGGGTCTCATACATACTAGGCAGGCGCTGTAGCACGAAGCAACATCTCAAGCCCTTGTATCATAGTTAGCAGAATTAGTAAATGTGACATGTATCTAATAGTGACATGCTTTTGTCTCCCTTTAGCTGACAGATTCATTTAAATGATTATTATTGATAATGGGTTGATAGAATTGCATTATAATTTTTTGGTTATTGTGATCCTTTCCATAGAATTTATGATGGACAGTGTTTGAAAAGACTGGTAAATATGAAAATGAACCTTCTCCATTCACAGTAAGAATAGTTATCACTTAATAGTTATCACCTAATCCCATCAGAGCTCTCAGAGAACATTTAAACAGCACTAATTCAATATTCTACTAGAATATTGCCCTTGCAAACTTTCCTCCATAATTGCAGAGGTGAAAGTGTTTTTTTTTTTTTTAATTCTCTCTTCCTTATCTCATTTGTGAACTACACTAAATCATGAAGCTATGCATAAGGCTTAGAATTATAACAGTTCTACTTGCCAGAGTGAGGTAACCACATTGAATAAATGAGGTAATCAGTAGGGATGGTAGGATTTTAGTTTGTTAGCCATGAAAAAAAAGACTATTTTAAACCTACAGTAATAACACACTGAAAAAAAAGATATAAGTAGCTCAGTGGTAGAACTCAGGCTTAGCACATGCAAGGCCCTAGTTCCTTCTTCAGCACTGCAGAATAACAATTTAAAAAAAAAAAAGAAAGATAAAAAAAAAAAACAACTGAGTATAAGTAACTCAACTGTCTGAACAAAGTACAACATTCTGAAAAGGAAAACAACCTAGTATGCGACATTGTGAAATTCACAAGGTCTAGCATACGACCAAAAAGAATTTAGTAGATATGCAAGGAAGCAGAAAAATGTAACAGATAGATACAAGAAAAACAATCAGTTCATAGGCATAGGCCTCAATTAGCACAGATAGAACTATTCATAATATTGTTGAACAGCTCAAGGATTAAAAAGGAACACATAAATATAATGAACACAACAATTGGAAGGTATCAATAAGGAAATGTGGGGATTAAAATGCAATATCTTAATGAAAACTTTTATTGCAGAGAAAAGATCAATGAATTTGAAGCATAGCATTATAATTGTAGAAAATGAAGTACATTGTCTTGGTCAAAGGGTGCAAAGTTTTGGTTTTGTAGGATGAATATGAATATGAATAATGTATGCACCAAGAATATAGTTAGCAGTACTGTATTGAATACTTGAAATGTTTTGAGAGTAGTTCTTAGGTGTTCTCACCATAAATAAGGGCAATTTTTGAAGAGGTGAATATGTTTAATGAACTTGACTATAGTCGTCAGTTCAATATATTTATATATCTCATATATAAATCTCTCCATATATCTCTACATATATATAATATATACACCATATATGTATATGTATGTTGTATATAAAACAAAACAAAATAAAATAAAATAAAATATATAAAATAAAAATAAACCAGAAAGACAGAAAAAAGAAAATGGAGTATGAGGATAAAAACACCTGAAAATAGAAAGACAATGTACCAAAACAGAAGTCTTCAAATGCAAACTTCTGCAGGAACCAGTGCAGGCGAGGAAATCATGAAGTCTAATTGGTATTCTTGCTTACTAAGTATAGACAAGTCTGAAAGTTACAAATTCTGGACGGGTCTGGTCATGGGGCCCCATTTTCTGTAGGTTTTACCTCCTGGAGCTTCACCAGGTTCTCACAGTGACTATCAAAGAAAAATCTCCCTTGGCTTCCTGCAGGGAAAGGGGGAAAGTAATGATTTGAAATTCACCAAAGCACTCCGTTCTTCCTGTGTTCTTACTGGCAAAGTCTGTGGGCAAAAGAAACTATTTTATGAGAGTTTACCATATGTGGTTCTTGTACAAGCTTATCTACCCAGAGGAAGGTAAATACCCAACTCCAGTCCCCTCTAGCCATCCTGTCCACCTAAAGTGTAAGGAAAAACTGGAAAGCACTTGGTAAATCACATAGCCCAGTGCTATGAGCTCATTAAAAGACTGGATTTTCATCTCAGAAGACTATGGGATGCTTCCTTTATATAAAGTGAGCATGCTTCACTTTAACTATAGCTTTGCTAATGTTCCCATAGTCATATACCCATTGCTGTAAAATATTTTATGTTGGGCATAGATGCTCTGATGCAATAAGTAATCAATTAAAATTAAAGTTGGTCTTGACACATATAAATTATCTTGATAAAATGGGACTTCCTCAGTTCCCAGTTAAGATAGTTAATATGGTCCAAGGCAAGTCAAAGAAGACCTCATGTATTAAAATCTATAATTTAAAATTTAATTAATTTAATGAATTTAAGAGTCACATGCCTATAATCCTAGCTACTTGGGAGGCTGAGGCAGGAGGATAGAAAGTTAGAGGACAGCTTCAACAACTTAGCAAAACCCTAAGCAACTTAGCAAGACCCTAACTCAAAAAAAAAAAAAAAAAAAAAGATGTGGCAGCTCAGTGACAGAGAGCTGCTGGTTTCAATTCCCAGTACCAAAGAGAAAAACATAAATAAAAAGTGCTTATTCTTATTGCTTCTCCATTTAATACTACAATTTTTCCTATTGTTAAATCTGAGAAATTTAAAGAGCACCTTATAAAGGATTAGCACTTTAACCCCTTGGTCACAGTTCCTAAACTCTAATATTAAAATGACTGACTTCTATTCAATCAACAACTGGTCAATATTTTGCTCTTATAGATTTGGCAAAATAGATTTGAAAATAGAAAGACAATGTACCAAAACAGAAGTCTTCAAATGCAAACTTCTGCAGGAACCAGTACAAGAGAGGAAATCATGAAGTCTAATTGGTATTCTTGCTTACTAAGTATAGACTTAGTAAGTCTATTTTAGTAGACTTAGTAAGTCTAATTTCTATTCAGTGTCCATTTCAACAGCCTCTTAGCTATAGTTTGTCTCCCCCTCTGTAGGACAGGATACCCCTCTCTCTAGGCTGCTCATGGGAACTCCACAGCTTTGTCATCACAAGGACTCTTTGCAAACAAGATCGTAACAATGACTTCATTTTCCAGAAGTAGAGATCCAACATTAAAGATCCTCCAAAGAAATTTTAAACAGATATACATATTAAGGACATTTATTTAAGTCCAATATTTCTTAGTATTTTTGGGTTCTGGTTTCAACATTTTCCTCATTTCCAAATTTTACTTCTGAATTAAAATTAACAGGTGCTCCTATGAACGCCCTCAAAAAAAAAAAAAAAAATTCCTCCATTGCTTCACTGTAGAGGCAACATTTTGTAAGGCCTCCAGGACTGTCTGGACCATTTGTGATGGCCAATAGTTACCCCAGGATTTCTAATGCAAGATGTCACCTCTTTTGGACTTGTGTTGAACAACATCAAAACAAAAGATGAGTAGTTACCTACTGGATTTTCTTGGAAATAGAGACTTTCACAGACCCTGGACCTGTAACGTCCTCATATCAAGCTGTCCATTATGCTTGATCAGGAAAACAGCATTCTACAAGCTTGACACAGCTACTGAGGGCTCCTAAAACACAGTGGAGTCAAATGTGGGTTCTTTGTATGTTCCAGGTTCAGGAATGGGTGGCTTCCTTTGTCCTCAGTATTTTACTAATTGCCAGGTACTGGAGGAAGTCAACTCTCTTCCATGTTCCTGGACCACCTGGGAAACACCTTGGAGTTAATATAACTACCACTAATGGGAATTAATAGACTATGAAAATGGCATTTGTTATGGTTTTGATGTAAGGTGTCCTCCAAAACTCATGTGTGAGACAATGCAAGAGGGTTCAGAGAAGAGATGATTGGGCTGTGAGAGCTTTCACCCATTGAATTAATCCCTGATGGGATTAGCTGAGTGGTAACTGGAGGCAGGTGGATGTGGTTGGAGAAGTTGGGCATTGAGGGTGTGGCTTTGGGGTATACATTTGTATTTGGCAATTGGAGTCTCTCTCTGCTTTCTGATCATCATGTGAACTGCTTCCCTCAGCCACACTCTTCTGCCATGATGTTCTGCCTCACCTCAAAGCCTGAGGAATGGAGCCAACTTTCTATGAACTGAGACCTCGGAAACCATGAGCCCTCTAATAAACTTTTCCTCCTCTAAAATTGTTCTGGTCAGATCATTTAGTCAGAGCAGAAAGCTAACCATGACAGCATTGGAAACCATCCTACATCATGGAGCTTACTGGAATGCTGCTGGTTTCCATTCCTAAAAAAGGACAAGTCTCAAGAAACAACACGTGTGGCCAAACTTTGGCAATGGTCTTTGTATTACATGCTCCAAAACAATAATGGTCTTATTTTCACATTTATTAAAAACTATTAGGCTATTTCTTAAAAATTGTCCCCTTCAAGATAAAACAAAATCTAAATAACCAACTCTGCTCACTTTGCTAACTTAGATAAAACAGACCAACTCTTTGAAAGACGTGATCTGTCAAAACTCACCCAAAAACAAAATTGAAAATCCGAATTAGTATGTATCTATTAAAGAAATTGAATCAGTGATTAATAACTTTCAAACTAGAAAACATCAGACCACATTGGTTCACTGGTAAATTCTACCAAGTATTTAAGGAAGAAATAATATTATTTATCTATAGTCTCTTTTATTTTTATTTATTTATTTATTTTTTGCAGTGCTGGGGTTGAACCCAGGGTCTTGTACTTACATGGCAAGCACTCTACCAACTGAGCTATATCCCCAGCCCTGTAGTCTCTTTTAGAAGACAGGAGCAGAGGGAATACTTCTCAATTTATTCTATAAGGCCAGTCTTAGTCCCTAACATGAAAACCACCAATGACTTTATTAAGAAAAACAAAACAAAAGTAAAAAGCAGCACTGCAGAGGGGGTGGTGGCACACACCTGAAAACTTAGCACCCAGGAAGCTGAGGCAAGATTTCAATCTCCAGGCCAGCTTCAGCAATTTAGAGCTGGGGAGTTAGATCAGTGGTAGAGCACACCTGGGTTCAATCCCCAGAACCCTAAACAAACAAAGAAAATAGATATGTAAACAACCATGGTTAATATAAAGCATTTTAACATAGGTGTAACTAGAGTTGAAAGGTAGGAGCAAGGAATGAAAAAACCTTTAGAAAAATGACTGATTTTATTTTTTTTCAAATTTGATGAAGCCCACAGATCCAAGAACTGCACAAAACTCTGTAGAGGATAAATACAAACAAAACCAAATTGAAGCTAATCATAATTGAATTGCTAAAATCCAATGACAGAGGGGAAAAAGTCTCAAATCAACGAGAGGAAAAATAAATTAAATACAGAGGTACAAAGATGAAAATGACATTAGCAAATCAGGAAAGCCAGAAGAAAACAGAAAAGCATCTCTAAGGTGATAGAAACCAAATCTGTTCATGTGGAATACTATATTTAGTGAAATATTTTTTTTCCAAATGAATGTAAAATACAGACTTTCAGATGAAGAGAAAAAGAGAATCTATTGCTTAGAGATCTGAACTCTGAAATTGTTGAGGGAAGTTCTAGTTCTTTCCACACATCTACTGTGTTTACAGTACCCTTCTGGGCATTTGGAACCACAGCAATAAACAAGAGAGCCCCCCACACTTGCTGCTTTTCCGCACTTTGAATAATCTATGGACATAATTTATGAGTCAGACAACTAACAAGAAGGCTGCAGCTTGAAGCTTTGATGTTTACTTGAAGTAAATAGTAAATTGATAATGGCTTTCCTACTGGGTTCAAAGGAGTAGCTCACTTTTAAGAATTCTCTTCTGAGAGATGATCAGAAGTCCAGGCTTAACTGGAAAGGAAGGGAAAGGGAAAAGGGACAAAGAATTCTTCACTTCTATACTCCTCCCTTAGGGGAGTTGATAATCAGCATATTATTTGAAACTGGATGCATGATTTAATAGTATCAAAACTTAAAAAATGCACCCTCGTACCAAATGAACATGCTACTTTTCCCCTTTGTAATTATAACAAGTTTTAAATTTTATTAAAATTAACATGGATAATATACTATCATTTCACTTTTATAAATGACTAAATAGTTTTACTTTAAAATTAAATTTTTTGCCCAGCTGACCGCTAAGTTCTTTCAATCTGTACTGCTGCTTCATATTCATACCTCATCAGACATTATCATGAGTTGAATACCAAACTCTGGAAGACATCTCCAAGAGAAATATTGGCTTCTTCAACAGTCTCTTGGTCATCAGTCTGAAGGGGTTGCTTAAGACTATTTTGGAATCAGATGGCTAGGAAACTATGACCTTTTGGGACTATCAAGATTTAGCTACTTTTCTTCTAGTTTTAACTATAAGAGTTACGTATAAGTAAATACTTATAAAGGAAAAGCATAAGAAACTCCTAGGAGAAGAAGTAGTCAAAATTTAAGGCACAAGCCAGGCGCGGTGGTGCACGCCTGTAATCCCAGCAGCTCGGGAGGCTGAGGCAGGAGGATCGTGAGTTCAAAGCCAGCCTCAGCAACTTAGCGAGGCCCTAAGCAACCCTGTCTCTAAGCAACCCTTAGACCCTGTCTCTAAATAAAATACAAAATAGGGCTGGGGATGTGGCTCAGTGGCTGAGTGCCCCGAGTTCAATCCCCGGTACCAAAAGAAAAAAAAAAAATTTTTAAGGCACATTGTAACATATTTTGATACAGGGGGTACCCTACCATTAGGATCTCAAAATATTTCTCATCATATTTTTAATTATAGTCATCACTTTAATGTATGGAGAAAGCCAAGGCTAAAATGCTTCTGTAAAATGCTCTGTAATGCCCCAGATTAAGCAATCTTGGCAGAAACACCTGAAGGAGTAGCCATCACTTTCCAGAGGCAAAAGAACAATCAGAATTGCTAAATAACAAATTAGGACATTACCTGGGAAAGATCTCATTTATAAATGAGAAAACCTTTTGTATATTAAAGTAATCCTCTCAATGCATAGAAATTACATTTCACTGATCAATAATCCAAATTTTTTAAAAGAACACTGGAAAGACCACAAAAATCAGGTGTTTGGGGCCTTCTGTCTTTAGAGAATATAGATGTGCCAATTTGCTCCACTTTATATACATTTGTGCTTATTTTTGTCAAGCAAGACCTCAGTGTCTTTGATCTAAAGGACTCCAAAAATAATCATCCATAGAACGTACCTTTACAATGGCTGGGCGAGGTGGTGCACGCCTGTAATCCCAGCACTTGGGAGGCTGAGGCAGGAGGATTGCGAGTTCAAAACCAGTGTCAGCAATTTAACGAGGCCCTAAGCAACTCAGTGAGATCCTGTCTCTAAATAAAATACAAAATAGGGCTGGGGATGTGGCTCAGTGGTGGAGTGCCCCTGGGTTCAATCCTCAGTACCAAAAAAAAAAAAAAAAGAAAAAGAATGTACCTTTACAATGGACAATTTCTTAACAAAACAAATCAATATCTTAATAGTCTAACTATGTATTTAATGTGATAACCTTGAAAAAAACTCCTTAGGATTGATTTGCTTATGTAGTTAAGGTACTATAAATGAGAGTAACCTTTATGTAAAAAACTCATTTTAATATGTGTTTACCACTCTGGCTTATTTGAAATAGATGAAATCATATTAGTCTTTTTTTTCTCTTTCCATTTACAGCTCTGGGATCAAACTCAAAGCCTTATACATGCGAGGCAAGTGCTCCACCCCTGAGCTATATCCCCACATGACAAGAACATGTCGGAAGGAAAATATGCAGTTCTTAGCCGAAAACAGCATACCAATTGATAGAAAAGTTTCACTATTTTCATTTATTTCTGTGAATCCATTTTTATCTTAATATCAATCAAATCTTCTTGTCTCCAAGATACGAAATAGACACTATATCTAATAGGGGAAGCTGACACACATATAAATACTGTAATCCCAATCCATGCAAGCGTGTGATTTAGTGAGAGTCTCTCATGCTCCCTAATTGAATACATTACAACAAAGACTTGGATAAAAGTTGACTGCGTAGATACCTGAATGTTAAATAAGTATATTGTTATTATGTACTATTATTATACAAATATATGCTTATGTATTATTATACAATTTCATACTAACATAATGAAATTTACAATTAGTATGGAATTTATCTGGATAAATGAAAAACAATCATAAGGGTATGAGAGGATCATATAAATGAATTTTATTTGTATAATTGTGAGGAAAATATACATATTCCAAAACAAGTGCCTGACATAATAGAGAGATACATTCCATTAAAATAAAAAATAAACATTTTCAGAAGATAAAAAACAACAACAAAAACAATGAAAGATAAAAGACTAATGCAAACTGGAAATTAATATATATGATAAAATTTAATATCCATTCCTTTAAAACAGAAAAAAATCAGTAAATATGTTTGATCTCCTTTTAAAGAGTAATCAAAGGAAATAAACAAGAAAATTATAAAAATTTATAAACAAATATCCCTTACATGTAACAAACAAAAAATTTAAATGCAAATCAAAACAAAGTGTGGCACTTCCAATTAAATAAGATTAGCATTTACAATAGGAATCATATCATAGTTGCCAAGGATGTGTGATGCACTTTGTCATTGACTGCTTATGACTCTAAGTTGGTAAAAGCAATAATAGAACAAAACAAAGCAGAAAAAAAAGCAAAGGAACTTTAAAGTCAAAATCAAAGGCAATATATCAATAGTTTTGTTATGGCAGTTCTACTGAGAAAAAATTAGGGAAACCATTCCTTTCCTGATAACCTCAGAAAATAAAATATCTGGAAATTAATCTAACCAAAGAGCTGAAAGATCTCTACAGTGAAAGCTATACTTCATTGAAGAACAAATTGACGATCTTAGAAGATGGAAAACCTCCCATGTTCTTGGAAAGACAGAATTAATATTGTCAAAATGGCCATATTAGCAACAGCAATATACAGATTCAACACAATTGCCACCAAAATACCAATGACATTCTTCATAGAACTCGATAAAAATTCTTAAATCCATTTAGAAGAATAAGAGACCCTGAACAATCAAAGCAATTTTGA
Organism: Glaucomys volans; assembly: GCA_020662805.1. NCBI lineage: Eukaryota > Metazoa > Chordata > Mammalia > Rodentia > Sciuridae > Glaucomys > Glaucomys volans. Next base: position 239,455 of record JAJEJO010000875.1, read on the forward strand.
GCAAAAAGAGTGAAGCAGGAGGCTTCCCAATACCTGATCACAAATGATTCTACAGAGCTATAAGAACAAAAACAGCATGGTAGTGGCATTGAAATAGACACAAAGATCAATGGAAAACACAGATACAAACCCACATACTTAAACAGCTTTCTGATACTTGGCAAAGGTGCCAAAAATATGTTGTGGAGAAATGATAGCTTTTATAACAAATGGTGCTGGGAAAACAGAAGAATGAAATTTGATTCCTATTTTTCATCCTGCACAAATGCCAAATCAAAATTAAAGACTTAGAAATTAGACCATAACCCTTCCAACTGCTAGAAGAAAACATAGGATTAACACTCCTTCACATAGGTGCAGGTATTGACCTCCTCAACAAGATCCCTAAAGCACAAGAAATAAAACCAAGAATCAATAAGAGGTACAGCATCAAATGAAAAAGTTTCTGCACAGCAAAGGAAATAATTAAGAGCATGAAGAGAGAGCCTACAGAAGGGGAAAAAAATCTTTGCTAGATGTTCCTCTGAAAAAGATTTCTATCCGCAATATATAAAAACTCAAAATGCTCAACACCACAAAAATAACCCAGTTGATAAATAGGCAAAAGAACTAACCAGACATTTCTCAAAAGAAGAAGCACAAATGTCCAACAAATATGTGAAAAAGTGTTCAACATCTCTAGAAATCAGGGAAATGCAAATCAAAACTACATTGAGATTCTGTCTCACTCCGGTCAGTATGGCAATTAGGGTGAATATAAATAATAAATGCTGGCAAGGATATGGGGCAAAAGGCACACTGATATATTGTTGGTGGGACTGCAAATTAGTTCAGCCACTTTGGAAAGCAGTATGCAAATTCCTCAAAAAACTAAGAATGGAGCCACCATATGACCCAGCTATCCAATTCCTTTATATTCAAAAGAATTAATATCAGCCTACTATAGCACTACAGGCACTTTGATGTTTATAGCAGCAATATTCACAATAGTCAAATTATGAAATCATCCCAGATGCCTGTCAATAGTGAATGGACATGGTGTATATACACATTGGAGTTTTGCTCAGCCATAAAGAAGAGTGAAATAATGGCATTTGCCAGCAAATAGATGGAACTGAAGAACATTATGCTAAGTGAAATGAATCAGACTGAGAAAACCAAGGGTTGCATATTTTCTTTCATATGTGGAAGTTAGAGCAAAATGAGGGAAAGAAGGAGGGGGATTGGATATCATAATGACATAGGGAAGACAGTGTTGTAGGAGGAGAATGAGAGGGAGGGAGGAAGGATGGGAAAGGGGAGGAAATATGGAATGAATAAACAAAATCAGGTTATATGCCTATATAAAAGTACCACAAATTTATTGTTGTCTTAGCATGATCCTTGCTGTCTTGTCGAGTCACCTACTATCTGCCACTTTGGTCCTGTGGACTGCTCTGATGCTGAAAACCCTTAACTGTCCACAACCCCCCCCACCCCCCCGCAGCCCGGAGATGCCCATTTTTCTATAGAAATAGAATGTAGAAATGACAGTGGGGAAATATAACAGTGGTCTATTTTATACTTTGGATATAGTCCTTGATGCTCTGCCACTGCAATTTATTTTAAAATGGACATGTTTCTTTCTCTTCCTGCTCCTCCCTAATTTCTCCCCCCCCCTGATCTCGGGGGAAACAGGATTACCTTTCTTTCCCATTTTAGGCAGATTTATCTGCCCTTGAGTACACACCGACCATAGGAATGAAGTAATTCAGACTTTGGAGATGGTACCAGATATCAGGAATGACTATCTCCTAAATTAACAAGTGAGTTACAACTCCAACAGAGAACATGTGGATTGTAGCCTCTGAGTCTTTAAAATCCCCCTGTTCCTTCTGAAGGGGAGAATCACAGCCTCTGGGACAAAAGATCCCTGTGTTTCTCCTTTGCAAGCAAAGCAATAAACCTTCCTTTTCCTTTTTCTCAAAAAAAAAAAAGGACAAAAGGGAATTTCTTTTTTGTGTATATTAAAAGTACCAATCAAATAAATAAATGAGTGAAAGGAAAATCAGTAGAGTCAAGGAAGAGGAATAAGGAAGAGAGGAAGGAAGGGAAAGTGGGGGAAATAGGGATCGAAATCACATTCCTTGTATGATTTTGTCAAAATGCATCCAACTGCTACGCATAACTATATTGCTCTAAAAAAAAATGAAGACAATAGACAAAAATTTCTTTAAATGATCTGCAATTCTGCTTTTGAGAATTGTTCTTAAAGAAGATAACTGTGAAAGTGTTTACGAAGTAAGTGAACAATATGAACCCTAATGCAAGAATTGGGGTTTGAGCAGGGCACAGTGACACATGTTTGTAATCCCAGTGGCTCAGGAGGCTGAGGCAGGAGGATCTCGAGTTCAAAGCCAGCCTCAGCAACTTAGCAAGGCCCTAAGCAACTCAGTGAGACCCTGTCTCTAAGTAAAATACAAAAAAGAGCTGGAGATGTGGCTCAGTGGTTAAGCACCCATGAGTTTAATACCCAGTACCAAATAAATAAATAAATAAATAAATAAATAAATAAATAAATAAATAAATGAATCAGGGTTTAAAGAGGGGGTCCTCTCACTGCCTCAGTTTCTCAGAAGGCTCCAGCTCTTTAATACTAACCACCATGCCATTTATAATAAAGAAGGACTGGAAACAAGCTACAGGTGTATTAGTGGAAAACCTGTAAATAGTTGTGTAATATTTATACAGAGGATTACTTTTTATGGTCCTAGTTCCATATATGGCATGCAGATCTATAATGACATGGAAAAAAGTGATCTATAACCTATCAGAAAATGGAAAAAGTGATTACAGGAAAACATGCTCAAAACGATCCTTTCCATTTAAAGTTGCATGTAGTTGTGCACTACATAGTGAATTGACTGGAAGCACGTTCAACAAAAATTCTGTTTATTTGTGTATGATATGCTTTTTGGAATTTTCTTATTCTTTTTTGCTGTGAGCTTGTATTGCTTCTTTTAAAATCAAAAACATTAGCAGTAGGGCTATTTAAAAATTAGAAGCAGAAATGATGAATAACAATTATTAGCAGGGGGAGATAGACAACACACATGGAGAGAATGATCAAGTTCATTAGAATGCATGTGCAGACTTTCTGTACCACCCTTACAAGCTGAAATTGAGTGGAGGCCTTCAGATCTAAACCTCACTGCAGGAGGACTGCAAACCACTGTTACTAATTAGAGTTGTATGAAACTACTAATTTTCACTTCATGACTATGCATGTACTGAAACTAGAACTGCAAGGGACTCAGCAGTTTTGGTTGAATTGGAGTTTGCCAAAAGGTTTAAGTAGCTTGGATTTAGAAGATTTGAAGTCCTGGAATCTTGTTTCATTTGTTCCCATGGCAAAAGCAATGGGACCAGCAATAAGGTACACTTGGCAAATTTTGAAGTGGTACAAAACAAAATAAAATCATGACATTCAAGGACTCTGGGTTTCATAAAAAAGTAATAAAATTGTCTGTAAACCAAACTGCGGTGTTAACTTTTTCTTTAGGCTATCACTTAAGAAAGCCGTTGAGATCTGAAGAGTGAAATTTTTTTAATTTGGGTACTGGGGATTTGAACCTAGATATGCTGTTTGAGTTAGCATTTGCATTGCTGTGACCAAAATACCCAACAAAAACAATTTATAGGAGCGAAAGTTTATTTGAGGCTCATGGTTTCAGAGATCTAAGTCCATAGATGGCCAATCCACTAATCTCTGCCCAAGGTGAGGCAGCACATCATGACTGACAGGCCCAGAGAAGAAAAGCTGCTCCTTTCAGGGCAGCAAAGAAGCAGAGAGAAAGGAGGAAAGAGCCACAACGAAGATGTCCCCTTCCAGGACACAGCCCCAGTGATCCCCCTCTTCCAGCCAGTCCCACCTCCCTACAGTTACCACCCAGTCAGTCCATGCAAACTAGGATGTACTGATCAGGTTGCAGCTCTCATAATTATTTTATCTCTGAATATTTCTGCATTAGCAGGAATTTGGGGAACCCATCATAATCAAACCATACATAACAGGTACTTTACCACTGAGACACATCCCCAGTTCTTTTTATTTTCAATTTTGAGACAGGGTCTCACTACATTGCTGAGGCTGACCTCAAACCGGCAGTCCTCTTGCCTCAGGACTACTGCACTCAGCTTGTTATTTACTTACTTATTTTTTGTGGTACTGGGAATGGAACTTAGGGGTGCTCTACCACTGATGTGTCCACAACCTTTTTTATTTTTTAATTCGAGTCAGGGTCTTGCTAAATTGTCCAGGATGGCCTCTAAATTTCAATCCCCCTGCCTTAGTTTACTGAGTAGTTGGGATATTACAGGCATGTGCCATTGCACCTAGCTGAGGGTGAAATTTAACTCAACAATTTAGTAAATATCTTTTGAGGACGTATGATATGGAGTTGCTGGGTAGATACAAAGAATTCACAGCGTGTCAGAGAAAAATAACACTTAAAATATTAAACAAGTGTTCTTGCTTAAACAAGTGTGAAATATTCTTAAAAGACAGATAAAAATGACCAATTATAAAAGTTGTAGGAATAGAACATACTCTAAATTATTACTATCTACTGAATTCATTGTTTTCACCTTACATTTATAGCCTACAAAAAATGTTATTGAAAAAACGCATTCTCGGTTCTATAGACACATACACACTCATACACATACCCATATCTGTAATTTTTCAGATATATTAGCAAATCTTGGATGAGAAGAAACAGTTTGCTCTGATCTGAAGTTATAGAACCTACTTATAGACTCTAAGTGGGAAATTGGGATGGGGGAGTGGAAGGCAATTGGGGTATGGAATTAGAGTGTGTAAAAAGCCGAATTATGAGATATTCCAGCATTGGGGTCTATTTTCTTTTTAGGAGACATCTTTCTTTGAATCTTGTGTGGCATCAAATCTTAAATAGGAAGTAATCTTCAAGATGATCCTATTCATATGTTTTATTGTAAAACCTTTCTAATCATTTTTGTAACCAATGGTCCCTCAACTTTCTCTTTAATTATACCATTGACAGAGGACTCACTAGTTGGTGACCTGTCAATTTTATTTTTGAATAACTTTGGATTTTTCTCCCTCATTCAGAATGAGATATGTGGGCATGACCCTGGAAGGTAGAATGGTAAGATGCCAAGAAAGAGGCATGTTGAGTCAAATCTGTGATTTTAATGTAGTTATTTTAGTCAAGGACTAGTAGTTTGGACTAGGGTAAAACATTCAACCTCTCTGCATTTGTTTTCTCCTCTTTAAACTAGGAATGATAACAACCAGGGCTACTTTAGTTGTACTAGTTAATTAGGGGGAAATTAAGTTGAATTCCTAACCCATTCCTCTTTTTGAATGAATGGCACAATGTTCTTATTGTAAAAAGTGAAATAATAAAAACACTAAATGATAGCCTAATTATTTTAGAATGAAGAGAGTAGTTCTAAGCAAGATCCCTAAAATCCAGAAGCAATAATAATAAAAGGGATTAATTAATTGATTATGTAAAAATTTAAAAATCCTTTGAGTAGAAATAAAATGTATCGTTAGATTAAAAAAATGCATTGTATAGAAAATGGAAAAATGATTATCTCAATCTACATAACATTAAAAGAAGCATCAATTCAAATTGTACAAAGTTGAGAAAGAGATAAAGCACTTCATAGATGACTTAGAAATGTGTTAAACAACATTTAATGTCATTTGTAATTAAAGGAAAAGAAAAAAATAAAATATAATTGTTCAACTACCAAATTGGTAAAGGCTGAGCAATTTTGAGAAACTACAGTGTTGCTGAACATTGGGGAAGCTATCTCACAAGAAGTTGACGGGCAAATCAATTGATGAGACTTCTCTGAACAACAATTCGTATGAAACCATGAAGTTGAAAATGTGACTTGCACCATGACTTGGCAATTCCACTTCTGTGTGTCTGGACTAAAAATACAGTCAGAGCTGCACAAGGAGGCATGGACAAGGATGGCTTATAATAGTAGCAGACACGAAACAACCTAAATACATAAGTGTCGAACTCTTCACATTGGAGAGTACTATGTGGAATTAAAAGTCTGAGGTAAATTTTATATATACAAATATCAAATGTTTGTCCAAATTGCATTGTTAAATGAAAACATATTGTATATACAATAATTCCCACTTATGTTTTGAAATAAGCATATACATTGGTATATACAATTGGTATATACAGATATTTTCTGGAAGGTTCCATAAGAAACTACTGATGAATTTTTTTTTGGTGAGGGGGAGTGCCTGGGGGTTGAACTCAGGGTTTTGTGCAGGTTAAGCACACACTACTATTTGGCTACATCTTCGGCCCCATATTTTTTTATTTTTCTGTGGAAAAGAATATGCTCAGATAAAAAATGGAAATGGATCTTGTTAGGTTATTTTACACAGTTTGAGTTTATTGCATATTATTAAAAGAGCTAACATGAATTTTTAATGTTAAATGAAATATGCAGAGTTCCTTGTTGCAACAGAGTTCAATCTTTTTCCATATGCCAATGGAATCAAGAGATGTACTGTTTAAGCTACAAATCTTTAGTTTTCTCACCTGTATACTCCCAGTGAAGCTCTCTGGATATGTGAAATGTCAACATACCAGCAAAAGAATGAATCAAAGATTGATTTTATTTTTACTAATTCCATGGAGGACAGAATTTTCTATTAAAATGATCTGCCAATAGAAAGCTAATAGGCAACGTTAACCGAGGAGGTACAATGTAGAAAGGGTTAGGGAAGCTGGGCGCGGTGGCACTCGCCTGTAATCCCAGCACTTGGGAGGCTGAGGCAGGAGGATCGCAAGTTCAAAGCCAGCCTCAGCAACTTAGTGAGGCCCTAAGCAACTCAGTGAGACCCTGTCTCTAAATAAAATACAAAATAGGGCTGGGGATGTGGCTCAGGGGTCGAGTGCCCCTGGGTTCAATCCCCAGTACTAAAAAAAAAAAGAAAAAGAAAGGGTTAGGGAAGTACAAAATCATAAGCATAGAGGACAAGAATTATTAAAATGGCACCACCAAAGCTAAACTTGGGCATGGCTTTATTCAAGTATTGAAGAAAGATGAATATTATTATTATTATTATTATTATTATTATTATTATCATTACAAGGGACTGAGCCCAGGACCTTGTACACACTAGCCAAGTGCTCTACCACTGAGTCATATATCCAGCCTAGGAGATAATTATGTTAACAAAATAATTCAAAAATAACAGGACAAAATTTAAACATATAAAAATTAATAAGAAAACAAGCAACATACCCATACTTATCATTCAGCTGCTGTACAGCTAGTTAATCTTGTTTCATTTATTCCCATATCTATTCCCCTTCTTCACACATTGTTTTGATATAAATCTTAGCCATAATATAGTAAAATCTGTAAGTATTCAGTATTCAGTATATCTCTAAAAGGTGAGGCATAAAACATATTAAACTCTTTAAAACATTTAAATGTAATCAGTGTTTGGGAAATTCTGTAGGTAAGTTCTAGAAATTAGTTAAGACAAGAAAAAGTAGAGTTCACTCACTGAGTAAAAAACTGAAATCGGTACAAAAAAATTATTAAGAATGAAATCATTCATCTGTAGAAGAGAATATTGAGAGATATTTGGTAAGGACTTAACCAGAAAATTTAGATATCTCCAAGACCAATTACCATGTTTTTAATGAAGGAGAGTGTAGGTGTTGAGGGCCAGGAGTTAGCAGGCGTTTATGTAAGCCCCTGTAAGAACTTTGTTTATTACCTTGGTAAGATAGGAAGATCTGAAGGGTTTTAAGCAGAGGAGGGGTGTACCACCACTTTTATCTTAACTCAGGACTTTTTTTTTTTTGGCAGTTCTGGAGATTGAATCTACAGCTTCATGCATGCTAGGTAAGAGCTCTAATACTGAGCCACCATCTCACCCCTCCATCCCTATGATTTTAAAACTATTCCTCTGGCTACTGTTACATAGAAAATGACTATAGAGTTTCTGGGAAAGGAATGGAGAGACCAATTAGGAAGAAGTTTCTCACACTTTACTGTGCATAAGACTCACAGAACATCTTGTTAAATACAGATTCTGTTTCAGTAGACCTAGGACAGGGACTGAGATTCTGCATTTCTAATAAGCTTCCAGGTGGGGCTTATGCCTCTGCGGTGCAGATAAAACCTTGCTTAGTGAAAACTTAAGAAAATATTACAGATGGATGTGGTAGCACACACCTGTAATCCCAGTAGCTCAGAAGATTGAGACAGGAGTTCAAGGCCAGCTTCAGCAATTTAGTGAGATCGTAAGCAACATAGTAAGACCCTGTCTCAAAATAAAAAAGCAGAAAGGGCTGGGGATATAGCTCAGTGGTAAAGTGCCTGTGGGCTGAATCTCCAGAACCAAAATAATAACAGTAATAAATAACAACAACAACAACAACAACAACAACAGATATCCAAATAGAAGATGGGGGGCTCAAAATGCTAGTGGTGAAGGAGAGTGGGATTTTAAGAAATGGTAAGAAGCTGTATTTTTTTGAAAAAGTGTATCCCTTAGGTTTTGGACAAAAGAGAGAAGACAAGGTTCACTCTGAGGGTTTTGACTTGAGCAACTGGAGGCATTGGGAAGCAGGAAGGAGGAGCAAATTTTAGCAAAAAGTCAGACATTTGATTTCCTGACCTCTAAGTCTTGATCTGCCTCCTAAACTTGCAGACAGTGAAGATGACTGGGTGATTGGACACATGAGTCTGAAGTTCAGGGGAGTGATTGAAAGGCAGCTGAAATGGATGAGTCTATAAATAGTATTAAATGCAAGAGAATGGATTAGATCAGTTAGAAGATGAGTACAGACAAAAATGAAAAGAGACTCTGGGACTAAGCATTGGGCCCACTCACTTTCAGAAGTTAGAAAGATGAAATAGCAAAGAATAATTAAGAGACAGAATCCTGAATTGGAAGAACCAGAAGAGTGCGTCAACTGGAACTTCATGAAGAAAGTGAGATCAGAGGGCCAGGAAGAAGCTAACAATATCACATCAGGAAGCCCAGGCATCTGGGAAGCCCTCAGAAATTTAAATTTGATCTGGAGGGACTCAGGGGGAGGCCTTGAGTTGGATAGCCAGTACCACACACTCAGAAATTAACAATGATAACAATAAAAATAACAATAATTTGTAGCATTTAATACTTAAATCAATATTTTGAGCCATGAAACTGTTTCCAAGAACATTTAAGAATATTTGGTGGCTGAGGATGTAGCTCAGTTGGTAGAGTGCTTGCCTTGAAAGTACAAGGCCCTGAGTTCAATCTTTAGTACTGCAAAAAAAAAAAAAAAAAAAAAAAAAGGGAGGAGAAAGAATGAAATATTTTATAAAGCTGATGTAATATCTCTGAGACTATATTCTTGGTACTAAATTAGTCAACTCACTGGAACAAGTAGACTTTTGTAAATAATTAGGTTTGAGTTCTTTTCTTATTCACTTTTCTTATCTACTGACACTGATTAGTTATTTTGACATCATGTATAACTTAAATAAAGCACATTTGTCCAATTAGGAAGCAAGCAGGTTTTTATTATGGGTGCATGTGCTCTGTTAGTACCAGTGACCTCCATTTTTTCTTGATTTCCACTGTCTGAGCTTGGTCTGTTCACCTGACTCTGTTTCCTCATAGAGGAAGAGATTGGTCTCTGTCCTTGAATCACAGTGACATTGAAGTGTGCTAGCAGACCTCGATGAAGACAACAGAGGAAATGTCACAGTACTAATAGGATTCTTAGTTTAGTTGACTCCAGGGTGTGTCTTGTGATGCTAATATTCTTCTAACATTATGTGAAGGGGCTAGACTGACTATCTTAAAAGTATTTATAAGTAGTCACATACTTTGATCCATTTTTCACATAGTTCAAGCTAAATCCTCAGAGTTTTTTAAAAATAATAAACAGAAGATATTAGTTAGATTTTTGCATTATATTCCCAATATAGCAAATAAGTATATTTGCATTGAGTTTTAAATATAAAGTTTCCATGTGGTCTCTTCTGAATCTATAGACAACTTCCCCCTATACTTCAGATTCTGTAAACTTTCATTTCAGAATTCAAAATATGGAAAGTGAAAGAAAGAAATAGTAAAAAAGCAGCAGCTGCAGCATAAAGGTATTTCTTTTTTCCTTACTTGCTAATCATCTTCATTCAGCCCTTTTTCTAAAAGGAAGAAAGGAAGGAAGGAAGGAAGGAAGGAAGGAAGGAAGGAAGGAAGGAAGGA